>JADLZL010001265.1:0-151603 GCA_015844335.1 Chrysopogon serrulatus
TGAGGCACATGATTGGATAAAAAATTATTTAAAAACTATGCATTGAAATATGATTTCTATGTGCAGTATCTATATAATTTAAAAGATATAAAAACTAGATGTAGTTTCGAGTACTGTGACAATCGGGATGTCATAAGGTATGACTTGAACACTATCGCCGAAATGTATTGACACGTGAATAGAGCCGAGCTTGCCGCCTTTGCATCTTTTTTTTTTTTTTGGGTCTAATTTGCTAAACGCAATGTTGCTTGAAAAAAAAATTCTCTTTTTTTAGCATAAAAACAAAAATTCTCTTGGGGACTCGCTTGTGAAAGCAACCATCGTTACCACGGCCACGAGCGACGAGTCACTCCACTGTGCAACTTGTCAATCCATGGCACTTACTACGTTTGAACTGTGGAATCAGTTGTTTAATATCTAATAAATCTTGACTCATTAATGCTCGGATCTCTTGTTTTTATTCTGCAAGAGCGCAAACGTGTAAAATTCTGTTTGAAAGGGACAAACAGTAAACTTCGTCAGTGAACACAAAAAACACATCGAAGGCCACATATATATAATACATGCTACTTCCTCCGTTCACTAAAAAAATGTAAAATTAAATATCATTAAATACACTAACATTTATGGTACAAAATATACAAAATAAGTATCATTAAATTAATTATAAAATATATTTTCTAATAAATCTTGTTGGAGACATAATGATTCACTGTAAATTTTAATCAAAATTAGTTGAGCTTGCATAAATGTTAATTCAGCCGTGTGATGTGTCTGGCTAACTGCCGCCGCTGTCAGAATAAAAGAATCCTCAGTAAAAACCACCACCCCACTAGGCCGGCCACCTCGCCGTTGCCACGCCGGTGGGGACGCCGGGATACCCGGCGCCAGTCCGCCACCAACCAACCGAACCCAAAGCCAGCGCGCGGCCGCGGGTACAAGAAAGGAAAGAAGAGTACTCGCGCCGAACCGGCACCCCCGCGTGCGGAGCGTGCCTGCCTCCTCGCACTGTCACAGTCGCGCACTCCCTGTGCGCCTGTCGGTGGTCGCCCCGGCTCCTTCATTTGTCATCTCCCCCAGTGCAGCTGCAGTCACCCCCTCCCCCTGTTTCCGTCCGACCCACTCTCCACTCCAGTCTCCTTCTCGCGTCGGCAGTCGGCTTGGCGCCTGGCAGGGCCGAAACAATGGCGTTCGACCCGCGGCAGGTGGTGGCGGGCTTCCTCACCCTCTCCATGTTCGTCATGCTCGGCAACATGATCAAGAACGACCACTTCACTCCCGCCGTCACCCAGGTTTATTTCCCCCTTCCCCCCTCTCGCTTTCCTTTCCTGGGTCTGGTAGCCGCTTGTTGCATTGGTTCTTGATTTGGTGGAGTGTAGCGAATCTGTGTCCTACGCGAATCAGTCGTTCGTTTCGACGAATCCATGGTGTTTGGGCGACGGGATTCAGATGGGGGGAATTGTTTGATTCCGTTGTTGATCTGTGTTTGTCCTGCCTGGTCTGCGCAGAGTGTAATGTGTGATTAGTGTTTCCATTTCTGTTCAGTTCTTGCCAAATCTCAAGCGGTTTGGGGATCCAATGCTGAAGGCGGATCTTGCACTGTTGTGTGACCTTGACTTCTGGGGCTTAGCTAGGGTTTAGATTATTCAATTCCTGTCCATAAGCACGTTGCCCCTGGTTTATATTAGGTAGATGGTCAAAGGAATCAGAAGCTCGGTATCTGTAAACTATACATTATTATGAGCTTCCCCAGAAAAAGGCCTGGTGGGCCCGCATCCTTTTGAGAAGAAAACACCAACCGGGGGATATCATAAAGCAAAAGGGGCGGAGTCACTATTCTTATAAATTTCTTTATTGCAAACAGTCACTATCATCAAGCACATCTTAAAATTTGAGATTGCTTACTCAGTCTCTCCATCAGAACTGGTATCCTGAACTGACCGGCCGCATCTTGTATGTTAAACCACTGAATTGGAAAGGATCCAGATTATTGCGAAGTTTTTTTCCAACTGATTAAGGCATGCCATAACCAAAATCCATGTTTGCAGGAGCTGCGCTTCGAAGCAACAGGTTCGGAGTCGAACACAGTGACGCTTGACAACAATGCTGAAATGAACAGCATCAATACGGCTGGAGTGGATGACCTGATGGATGCTATAGAGGAAGTTAAACCTTGCTGGACCAAGCCAAGTCCAAGTAAGTAATTCCACAGTTTTAAATTTTACAAGTTCTTCAGATCTGAAACTTTACCTGAACAATGGTTTGATACTACTGATTCCTGCAGAAAATCAGGCATCTAATGGTTTTGTTACATTCTCCTTGACTATGGGCCCTGAATATCACATCTCACAGGTGAGCCTGTAACTCTGAACTATTTGTCATAATTGATTGTGTAAGCAAAAATCAAGCTACACATCTGCATATTCTATTTGACTGAATACTTCAACACCATTTAACATTTTTTATATGCAGATCACAGATGCTGTGGTTGTTGCAAGGTATCTGGGTGCTACACTTGTACTCCCAGACATCAGAGGAAATGTACTAGGAAATGCACGGTATGCTTCTTTAACAAGAAGATAAATTTTCATTTCTTTAAGATGAACCCTGTTGCAGATACATAAATGATGCAAATTTTTGTGCATACAGTATGAGCCTTTTAACTTCTAGGAATTCACAATTGTTTTCATAAATGTCACAATTCTTGGTGATCTCAACTAATGACATAAGTTTTGTATACAGAAAATTCCAAGACATGTACAATGTGGATAAATTCATGAGGAGCCTGGACGGTGTTGTAGAAGTAATAAATGAAATACCTGATGAAGTGAGTGCTAAGGAGCCAGCAATTATCAAAGTACCAAACCGTGTGACTGAAAGCTTCATCACGGATACCATCCAGCCCATCTTCCAAAAAAACAAGTACTTAAGACTAGCGGTCATTTTCTCTTCAGTAAGTTTAAGGCCAAAGGAGACGAATAACAAGGACTTGGATGCGACTGCTTGCCTTGCAATGTTCAGTGGCCTTGAACTGAAGCATGAATATTCTGAAGTGGCCAGAAAAATGTTGGATAAGCTTCAAAAATTAAGCAAGAAATCAGATGGGAAGGTCTTGGCAATTGATTTGCGGACCGACTTGCTGGAAAAGAAGAGTTGCAAGACAACCAGAGGCGCTCGAAGAAAAGGCTGCTATAACCCTGATGAGGTTCTGGCTTTTCTGAGGAATGTTGGCTTCTCTGCTAATACAACCATCTACTTGACAGAGACATCGTGGCACAATAGCCTGAATGATCTGAAGGAAGAATTTCCAAACACTTATATCAAGGCAAGAAACTTACGACGCATCTAATGAGTATCAATTAGATCCTGTTTTGTCCAAGCATTTCTTCCTAAATGCTAAACATTAAAAAATAATCTCTTGTTGTCTTGCCATGGTATAAAGCTGTCAATAGTATTCTTCGTTCTTATGCTAACTCACATAAAACTAAAAGGTAGTCTTATATTGCATAGGAAAACATAGAGCTTACCGTATACACCTATTTGTGCATCATGTACACAATCATGCTTTTTAGGTAAAATTAAGTGGTGCACCTTTTGTGTTTCTGCAGGGTGACCTTATGCCAGCTGAGAACAAAGGTGAACTCCTGAAATCCAGCAATGCAGACCTAGCAAGGGCTCTGGACCTTGAGATCTGCTCACAGACCGACGTGTTCATCCCTGCTGTTGCTGGCCTGTTCTACGGGCATGTCACAGGTAAGAGGATCGCCTCTGGCCGTACCCAGATCATTGTGCCTTCTCAGTCCAGCACCTCAACTCACGCTTCAGACTTCATCTCCACCTACATCTCCAACAAGAACCACCTTGCCTACTCATGCTACTGCTAGTATGCTTTTGTACTGCCATTAATAAGATCAGTTGAAGTGAGCCGCAGGGCAGTGCTCTGGGTGCATATACAAGGACCTCTCGTTAACATGATGTTGTACACTACTTAATATTTTGTTTTTGAGGAATATTAGCATATTTTGTGTGTTGGTTACTTGTTTGGACATTAAACTTTAGAACGACAGCAAGGAGCATATAACTGCTTGTATGCTGTAAAATGAACCTGAGGTCAGGCGTGGTGAAAAGAGTTTGATTCATGTACCTTGTAGCGCTTCTGTCTGCTCACCAGCTGTAGTAATTGCTCTGGAAGTCTCGCGATTTGACATCATGGGGGGTGAGACATTTTGATGGCGGGCCATTGAGATTTTTAGGACCTGTTTGGCAGAGTTGTTTTTGGGCTGAATCCAAACTCTGTCAAACTGTTCTTTTCACAGAGAAAGTAGTTTTCTGAAATGAAGTGATTTTATAAGCATTCTGTGAAGTGATTTTTTTGAAAATGAACTAGGAGGCTAGGAGCTGATGCACAGAATTGCCTTTTACTTGGAATTTATCCTATATAGGTATCATAAATAGTGAGCATCTCCAAGGGATTTGGCAAATTGAGTTGGCATTTGTTGATGTTTGCAAACTCCCAAAATAAAATGCAAATAATTAAAATGGGTCATCTCCAAGGGACCTGTTTGGCAATTAACATTTTGGACCTAGGCGGTTGATCCAGGGGCGGTGAATCCAAGGCGCCGCCGCCATCTGCTCGTTGCTGATTGAGGTAAACTGGTTGCTGATTTACGAGCGCCGGCCAGCAGGTGGCCGCCAAACGTATTGGCTTTTTCCGTGTTGACGTACGAGCGCCGGCCGAAGGTGGCCGCCATCTACTCGTTGGCTTCTTCCCTGTTCATAAGGACCCTGGTCTCGCCGATGAGGCTTGCGCTCAGGATTTTGTTCAGAGATCCAGGACCGCGGGAAAATGGAACTAGAGATGGCGGTAGATGGGATTTGCAAAGGCAATCAATTGCCAACTCTCCACCCTCAATTGCAAACTTTCCCAAAATGCAAAAATTGCAAAACCATTGGATACTACTTTTTACAAGTTTTTTTTGCATATTAGCAAATGCCAAGTCTTTTGCCAAATCCCTTGGAGATGCTCTCTCTTCCTCGTATTGGCTGGGTCCCCCCAAGCAAGGTTAACTGGCCACACACGAATATGGGACGCCCGATTTCGATCGCATGGTGCTGAGATCGTTGCCTGGCTACCGAGGTACAGCGTCGGCACGTTCAAACTTCAAACAGGCCTGGCTGGCGCTTTGTGGATGACCGCGGCGCGTTGAGCAAGCGAGTAGACAGGCGCAGCGGCAAATGAGGGCCATCGCAGTCGAAGCGTATATATCCTTATGTTTCATGGATGCACCGCAGCCCGCGGAGGAGAACACAACACGGCGAGGCTGAAGAACGCAGAACAAGCCGCGCGGAGCACTGGATTCGATTTGCCGCCAAGAACGGGAACGCGGGAGCTCTCGTCTCCTCGGTGCAGCAATAGAGGGGAGGGTCTGTCTGGTACAAAAACTGCAGTTCGCAACACAAGTACACAGCCGAACCAGTGTCTTCTAAAAGTTCATTTTAATGGAATCCACTGGGTATACACAGGTTTTAGTTTCAACAAATTTGCGATGAATTAGAACTTTGAAGGGTGGTAGCACGCGCATAGCCATCTTCTGCGATCTGACTGTGATATGATGCACCCCGGGGTCTCTCTTTTCTCTCTGGATGCATTTGCATATATATGTAGGAATGCTGCACGCCCTGGCTGTTGTTTCAGCTGAAGCTCCTGCTGAGGATTAGCCTGCGGTTGCTTCAGAAAACACTGCTCAAACAGACGCCGGGGAGGTGCCTTTTCCTAATTAAATGCCCTTTGATCTGCAGTGCAGCACTATCGGGCGTGCCTGCTAAAAGTTTCCGCTCTTGCCGCCCTGCTCTTCATCTGCAGCATGCAACGTACGCCAGGCACAGGTGTAAGCTGCTTATTAACGCAGATAGTCAATTGGAAATGATCGATCGGTTGTTTAGACATATACTCGTGAATTACCTCGGTGTGGTCCTCTACGACGAGAACAATGCTTGAAGTAGCTCTGGAAAGGCCTGGCAGGCACGGGGATGAATTTCCCAAGATAGGCGAGAGGCCAGCTGGATTCAAAATGGGCACAGATCAGAATCTAGGATGATTGGGCTGTCCTCAAATCAGATTCAGTGCTTGAAAGAGCAAATGAAAGGATGGTTCAGTAAGTTGATTCCAGTCAACAGTGTCTTGTATTTGACTTGTTGACTGACAGAGCAGAGAACATAACTGAAAGTTTTATATACTTTGGTTGATGCAAAAATGTGATGACTTTGAACTTTTTTTGTAGGCAGATACTGTATACTTCAGGACTAGCATTACAAATTGTTGGGAATTCGTGTCCACATCAAATTAAATAAACTTCTTGGCACCAGCAACTAGTGAACTAACTAGAAACAATGCTTGGGTACATATATGGAACACTAAGCACGCTGTATGCATTTTGAGTGAAACACAAAAGTAGCATATATGTATACCTCACTGCACCAATAGCCATTGACAACAACCATAGTCTCCAATTAAGTCTAGCAGTATCGAAGAACTTCCCAAGGAACTCAATTATCAAAATCTGCGAGAGTGTTACTAATACTTAATAATTGCCGTTTGTCGAACCATGTAGAAGCATTAAGATAGCATGTTACCTGAAGCACAGTAGTTGCACCCACTATGGCCATAAAAAGGTGGTTGTTTGTAACTCCCTTGAAGACATTCTTCTCTTCAGGCTTGCGAGCATTGAACTCATTGAAGATCTGAAACAAGTGGAACAGTAGGATGGGAAAATAATTCTATGGTGCTGACTAATATACTTACCAAGCTCTCGAACAGCACACCGCCTCCTCCAACTGACAACCTAATGAAGATCTAGAGTACATATGATTCTTGGTATAATTTACTGTTGTACATATGTTGCTTCCCTTAATTGAAAGGCAGAGCTCCTGCAATGTTCTTTCAGAAAAAGTTCTTTGTATAATTTACAGGGTGATATATCCAATTTCTTTTTTTTAAAAAAAAAGTGGATATATGGCAGCGTATGTTGAAACCACACGAAGGACCTTACAACTTGAAGATAATCTTATGACTGAAACTTTAAATTGGAGAGCGACCAACTTACTTGGCAAAAGACAAATGAATTAAAGACAAAGGTATTTTTAATTTTCTGAGCTTGCTCCCAACTTTTATTCTGTAAATGCAGAATCCTTTTGCCATCAAAATTCAAGATGAGAAGAACTGATATCTGGTACAGTGCCTGCAATGAAGCTAGATATGTAAAAATGAACACAGCCCTATTCAGCAGGGTCTATTTCAAGACATAAAGATGAGTAGATAACTAGAGACCTGGATAAAAAGGTTTCTCCACATAACATTTGTCACAAGTGGTTCCCTGCAGAAGTAAATTAGAAAGTATATCATGCTGCTTTTGGGCAACAGCTAATTACAAAATAGAATAGAGTACACAAAACTAAAGTGTTGATAGCTATCAAGGATGTTATGCCATGCCTTCGACCGACGGGATGCCTCTTCATTAGGTTGTCAGTTGGTGGTTCGGTTGCTAATGCAAGAGCTCCGAGTGTGTCCATAATAAGGTTCACCCAAAGAAGCTGCCAAGGGGGGAACAATAAGTAGATAAAACAAACAAACTGGACATCATTTGCAAGAAATGTACAAAAGAAGAATCCTGCAAGGTCTTACATTAAGTGCTTTGCTATATTTTCTAGAAAAATAAAAATATCTTGTAATAATCTGTATTCTGATTCCCATAATAAATAAATATGCATCCAATATTTCTAATAGACAGCAAAGATTTGCCATAGCCCTTCTCATGCACGTGACATGCTAAACCACTCCAGTAAAAAAAAGTAAGAATATTGTAGTTTTACAGGTCAAGAGGAAAATCTGAACCTCAACAGCATTCAGAGGAACATCCCCGGAGGACACAGCAGCAACCACATTTATAACTAGAGCAGCAACATTAACAGTAAGTTGGAACTGGATAAACTTTTGAATATTTGCATAAACAGACCGGCCCCATCGAACAACCTGCAAGGAGAATTTTGAAATAAACATTCACATTCTAAAGTCTAGACAGATGTCATAAATAACTGATAAGTATACTCAATGCAAGTGAAGTATAAAATCAGCAAGAATATCTGCAGGTATGGGCTGTTACAGTAACTGTAAACGTTTATTATATTGTTTTAATGCATTTTGTCAACTAACAGAAAGATCACAAAAAGAAACATGACAGAGTGATTTGATAATTTGTCACGTTGACAAACTAAGTGCATTCAAAAAACAAGAAAACATTGACAAACTATGACATTATGCATGCCGAAAAGCAAAGGCATGATGCATGCTGTGACGAAAATATACTGGGACACATCAAATCTTGGTTAGAATGCCTTATGCTTTGAATTTACAGAAGATAACCTTGACCACAGAGGTGAAGTCATCATCCAAGATTATAATATCTGAGCTTTCCTTGGCAACTTCTGTTCCTGATATTCCCATTGAAAGACCTATATCAGCCTATATGACAAAAAGTTCAGGATTAGGAGAAGGTTATTGCAGGTTGATTATCAAAGGAATGATAAAATTTTGGACTGGCCTCATTTAATGCAGGAGCATCATTTGTGCCATCGCCAGTAACAGCTACAACATGGCCCCTTCTTTTTAAACATCGAACAAGCAAAAGTTTGTCACTTGGAGAAGATCTTCCCATTACCTGCAACAGAGAGTTGGTTGAGTGACTGATATATAGAAAATCCAAAAGTACCTCTCATGTAATCGACTAGTTTTAAATTAGGAAAAAAAATTTAATACCCCCCAAACAGTCCACTTTTATATCCTTTTAATACACTATTTCAACTGGTCCAATCTGCCCCCTAACGACTTTGTCAATGTTGTTTCTCCATGTGCAACTTGAGTCTTAAGTTCAAATTGTGGGATGATAAATAACATGACATCCTATGTTAGACAAATACATTAAGAATTTTCATCATATTGTTCATACATAATTTTTGTATTTCTAGAGTTAATTTAGCACAACATGCTCCTAGCCTATGAAAATAATCATAAAAAAATTTTAATGTACCTTTCTTTGACATAAGTAATGATGTCCTTTGACACTCTACAAAATTTGAACTCAAAACTAAATTTGCATAGGAAGAAACAAAAAAGAAAAAACTTATTGGGGTAGACTTGAATAATTGAAATAGTTTGGGGAGTAAATTGAGCTAACATTCTATTGATGGGATTAAGCGAACAGAGTGGGATTGTTCAAGGTAGTAACATGGGCTTATTCCTTTATCAAGTCCAACTAATCAACTAGTTTTTTTATATGGTCTAGTAATAACATGTTATTAATTAAAATAAAAGGCGTCACAAATGTTCATTAGTTGCATTATATAACAAAGGAGAACCATCAATTTTCAGAACAAAGCATCGTTACAGTCCAGCCACATCCAATTTAACTTGAGCCTTCTTGTCATGGATAACAGTAGCTCCAAATTTGCCATAGATCATAGTATAACATTTTTGAGCAGATGATTGTAGATATATATGTGTATATTCAAGTTTATATTGGCAAGCAATCAGTGTGATTAGCACCTGCCATTGATTAGCACCTGCCATGTATTGCTTGTATACTCAGCCATTTAGATATAATGGAGATACGTTTCTACATTTCACAGACCAGATCAAATCAGATTTGCACTAATCGCCCATCTCAGGGCGCCACATCCAGCCCCCGAGATGGCCACCGACACGCAGCTGCTAGTTATTCTTTGCACAAATTGTCATGTCAACGTGAAGACCCACATCCCGGTGATTTGGAGATGAAAAATCCCAACTTCACCAAGTGGGCTTCGTTCTTCAAGGCCTGTGTGGGAAATTCAGTCTTCTCCCACACAAGGTGAAATGATCCATGTGGGCCATAAGATCTTATCGAACCTTGATTGAGAACCAATGTGGGATCCAATCGCGCACCCCGGGTTGTCTTCCTGCTTGAGGAGTTTTGAAATCCATACTAATCATATATGGAGGAAGCCTAGAAAATGTACATTATTAAGTCCGCCATTTAAGTATATTGTTGATGTTTTAATGGTGCTCCTCCCAAGGGCTCCGGGGCTGGGGCAGCAAGAAAGGCAAGGGCAGCAAGAAAAGGAGGCTGGCGTGGACGCCAGCAATGGCTGGCAGCAGGGCAGCGGCAGCGGCTGGCAGCAGGGCAGCAATAAATCAACCGCCCCATGGGGCCATGGTTCTGTACAACCCATGGGCCTCCCAGGGCGGTGCTCCTTCAGGCGGCAGCTGGCAGCAAGGGACAGGGATCAGGGGAGGGCCTCTTTGCAAACCCACAGGCTCACTTCGCTGCACCTCCGCCTCCTCCCCTGTGGGATCAATTTTGAACCAGATCTCCAGAACTCAATATCATGCACAACACGGATGGTATACTTCTTTCTCGTCAACCCTCCTCTATCCCATCCATCACTGTTGGCAACGGTCACCATCTTCCTGTGTCTTGCTCCGGCACCTCCACATTACCTGGCAGCACTTCCTCTTTTTCACTTCGCAATGTTCTAGTTGTCCCCTCTCTAGTGCATCAAACTTGTTTTCAGTTCCAATTTACTCGTGACAACCATTGCACATCAATGGCCTGTTAAGGACCTGCAGACCAGGCAGCGTGATTTTCCTCCAATACATTATCTCCTGCCACCTCCACCAACCTGACCATCGCCTTGGTCATCCAGGGAGCTGCTAAAGACAAAATAATTCCATATCAAAAAGTCAGCTCATACTCTATGTCATTCATGTCAAAATAGAACAAGTTTCATCTTTACCATTTAAGTTTCATGAGAACCTTGTCATCCTAAATTATGTTCACAAAATGAATTACATCATTAATTTTGCTTTTGTCCACACACAGTTCAGTCTTTGTCAAGGCTGTACTATTATTCAAAGCATTCACTTACGACTCTCCCGCCCCTACACCTCCTCTCAAAACAATAGGAGCTAAAGAGATGGTCACACACGCCACCTACAGGTGCATTCCCTATGAGCAACTCCAAAAAAGCTAAAGAGATGGTCATGACTCATGAATCATGATCTAGATTAACCAATATAAGCTCAAACTAGAACAAACGAAGGAAATACAAAAAGGCAAATGAATGCATGATAAATAAAAAAGTAGAGGGGAACATAAATGAGTACAAATTACAACAAACCTTTTACACCAGCAGTACTGCATAATTGTATAGCGTTCCTCTCTCGCCAATGGCCTATCCTCCTGGGCGACAGGGATCCTACAGTAGAAGAAACTCTTATAGAAGGGTGAATACTGATTTAATCACTGGGAAGTTACAAGTTATGGACAACTATAAACAGAATATGTGCCTAGACAAGCAAATAAACAAAAGGAGAGTTATGCTTTGCAAGTGTGCCTGTTCATGCAAATGATCTAAACATAGAGTGGGGCACCGGACCTATCGAAAGATTGCAAATTCCACATCTATCATATCTTCCAAACGGCAAAAAATATAAGGTGTTCTAGTTTGTTGACAACTCCTTCAGGAACTTCAAGTCAACGTCGTTTACTGTGACAACATCAGCGCTGTCTACATGACAGCCAACCCGGTCCACCACCGCCGTCATCGAGATTGACATATGTGAGAATGAGGTTCGAGTCCTCCAAAGATGCTGATGTCATGACCAAAGGCCTGCCGGTTCAGCTATTTATTTTCGGTCCAGGATTTACGCTTCGACTGCGGGAGGCTGATAGATATATATAGCAAGTGTATATTAGGCAAGTTTATATTAGGCAAGTCCACAATCAGTGTGATTAGCACCTGCCATCAGTGTGATTAGCACCTGCCATGTATTGCTTGTATACTCAGCCATATTGGCCATATATATATGAAGGTCACCCCCCCATGTTGGGTGTGTGGTGTTTCCCAATCTCTCTACGTTTCTACACTTATGTGGAGCTCTAAGTTGGCACAATTTTAGATATAATGGAGATAATTTGCAACCTTTGCACTAATCAGGGATGCACGCAGCTAGTTATTCTTTAAATTGTGTGCGCTAGGATTTGAACCAACAACTCCACCATGACACCAAGGGTGAAATGCTGTATAAGTCTATCAACCATTGATACAATGATGTGTTGTATTGAAATCCATACTAATCATATATAAGTAGAAAATGTACATTATTAAGTATTTAAGTATATTGTTATGATTTTAATATAAATGGAATCTACGGTGGCATATAAATCCTAAAATGTAACATAATGAGGGACAGGGATCAGGGGAGATTTACTGTAATTTTGTCAGCAATATCTTCTCGTGAAGTTTCAGACATCTCGCGAAACACTTTTCCTTCTATGACATTAGGTTCTGATGCATCATCTTTTGTGTTTAATATTCCACACTCCACAGCAATGGCCTTTGCTGTTTCCACATTATCTCCTGTGACCATGCGTACCTAAAGTAAAAAAGGGGGACAAAATAGAACAACATATTTAAGTCATGAGAAGCAAATTATGTTCACAAAATGAATTAACATTGGCACATTGTAAGTACTATTATTCAAAGCACAATAGGAGCTAAAGAGATGGTCACACACGCACAGGTGCATTCGCAAAAAAGCTAAAGAGATGGTCATGACTCATGAATCATGATCTAGATTAACCAATATAAGCTCAAACTAGAACAAACGAAGGAAATACAAAAGGCAAATGAATGCATGATAAATAAAAAAGTAGAGGGGAACATAAATGAGTACAAATGACAACAAACCTTTACACCAGCAGTACTGCATAATTGTATAGCGTTCCTCACTCCTGGGCGACAGGGATCCTACAGTAGAAGAAACTCTTATAGAAGGGTGAATACTGATTTAATCACTGGGAAGTTACAAGTTATGGACAACTATAAACAGAATATGTGCCTAGACAAGCAAATAAACAAAAGGAGAGTTACTTTGCAAATGATCTAAACATAGAGTGGGCCTGTAAAGTCAAATCACTCTATCTTATCTTAAAATATAAGGTGTTCTAGTTTTGTCCTAAGTCAAACTTCTCTAACTTTGATCAAGTCAAGTTTATGTAATGATCAAAGATGCATTCTGGTTTTATTCTAGGATTTAACGGCGTCGCGCTTTCAGTGGTTGGCAACGTTCCCGTCTGAGGCGCCTATGGTGACTTCGTCAATCTTGAAATCTGCCGGCGCAGCCTTACTTACTCATAGGGGTAGAGTTTGTGTGCGTGAATTCATAGGGGGTGAGTGTGTGTGCTTGTGAGCATCTTGTGTCTATACTGTGTAATTCGCAAAAAAAAAGATGCATCACTGTATACAACATAAAACTAGTTTGTTAAATCCACCATGAAATAGGTCTTGATAGTGCATTTATTTGGTCCTGTAAATGTGAATATATTTTTCTATAAACTTGGTCAAATTTAAATAAGTTTGACTTTAGGGGAAAACTAATTATATTTTGGAACATAATGGATACAAAGCACCAATAACAAGTTTTTACATCATTATACTCTTAATAGCTTCTCATTTTTGCCATACTTATGGTTATGGGACTATGTTTAGTGCTACTTGAAGTCGTATTACATTAATTAAAGAGTATGATGGATGAATTTAAAATATTGGACTAACTATTCAAGTACTGAGGAGAGGGTGGGTGGGGGAGAACACATACGTAATATCAAAGTTAAATAACTATTCAAGTACTGAGTAGAGGTACAAATATACAAAGGCTCAGAATAAACTACCTTTATCCCGACCACCCCAATAAGAGTCAGATCATCCTCAGGCAACTTCCACTCATCTAGAGATTCCGTTGGGACCATTTTAGGTTCCCAGGGGCAATATGCAAAAGCTACACAACGCAATGAACTCGCTGCCATGTCATCAATCAATTTCTTGAATTCACTATGCTGAAAAGAATACTTTAGAGTTAATAATACTTTAGAAATCAGAATGACTAAAAAAGGCAAGTTGGATGCATATTTACCTTGATGGAATTCATTGGCTGAACAGAACCATCAATAGAAAGCCAGCTTCTACAAGATGCTAATACTAGCTCCGCTGCCCCTTTCCAATGAATGTGAACCTCTGTATCTGACTGCAAATACACATACCAAAGAGTAGTGAGGTAAGGCAATCTAAAAGGGACTAAGAAAGATTCTCATGACACAGTATTTTTGCCATGACAAGCATTCAGGATTACACAGTATTTTCGCCATGACAAGCATTCAGGATGGAACTAATAGGCATATTTATATATAAAGAAGATCCAAACAGAGAAGAAACCCCAACGTTGTCAGGGTGAGATGAAAATGTGGCAGATTATCCAAAAACAATTGGACGATATTTTTTCAGCAAAATAATCATAATAGGATCTTGAAATCTAGACAAACACTGCACTAGAAAAGTAAAAAAAAAAATGTGAAAATCAGTAGCAAAAATCAAATTTACAGAGCCAAGTATGTAGTTTTATGTTCGTTCAAAAGAGTATATAGTTTTATGTCCATTTTAGTTCCATTATAAAAATCAATAGTAGACATGATAATTTCTTGTTCGACAACAGATTATTTCCTTTGGAATTTTTCAGTAAATTAAAATAAGCTTACCACTTGCAAAGCCACACCACCACACTTCTTCTCTGAATTGAATGGGAGAACATGAAGAACTGAAGATTTTGATCTCGCATCCTTGAAGTCCATCCCAATCTGTACAGGAAAACTGTCAAATCAATAAAAAAGATCGAAGGAAATAATGCAAAATAAATGAATGTATACTCAGTATTACCATAAGGCCCCAACAAAGAATTGCCTTTTCAGTTGGTGAGCCGGTAACTTCCGCAGCTCCTCCATCCTAAAGATAAGGAACCATGCTAAATTGGATTTAATTTTCCATGCTATGAAAACAATATAGGATTGATCTCATGCAATTCATATCAGTAGAACTTAATTGGTATACTTGTCAACGTAACATATCAACAATATTATGCAAACAATACAAGGTTTATGGAATTATGACCTCTGGCATAAACACAGTCCCTGTTGTGTTCTGTGCGATTCCTTCAATTAATAGAGCTGTCACACTGGTGCACATCGTGCTGGCATTATCATAAGGATCCATTTTTTTTCCCCACCCAAATATGCTTCAACAACTGTCATCTACAAGATCAATACAAACAAGGTACCAAAAGAATTATATGAATTTAAGGTGTCATTGACTTTATGCCATCGTGGGTTTCATAGTTAAACGCTAGTACATGAACACATGCGCTTGGAACTGTTAGAATTTCATACTTTAGAATTCAATTGAAAAAACATGAAGTAACACCATCCCATACAGCACATTATTCCCAGGCAGCATGGGAATAATATACGGTCCTTTTGTGGTGAGTACATATGTTCTATTGACTTCACAAACCTTATTCATAGTAAGAGTTCCAGTCTTGTCACTGCAAATAGTGGTTGCTGATCCCATTGTTTCACAAGATGAGAGCCGTCTCACCTGAGAAAAAAATATGAAAAAAGTCAATTATACAAATATGTATATACATATTCTGAGTCATATGAAGGTTTTGCTTCGTGAATCTGTCTGAAGGTTTTACCAGAGCCTTGTCTCGCATCATCTTCCTCATTGAATATGCAAGACTGAAACAAAAAAAAGGAAAAAGAACCCTGAGTAATGTACCTAAAACAATTCTAAGTAACTTGCATGAAAGATAAACAATCCATACGTCAATGTTACTGCTAAAGGAAGTCCTTCAGGCACAGCAACAACCACAATAGTCACCTGTCAAAAAATATGGCATAATCAGGTGTGTAAAGCTGATACTCTTCATAACATTAACAAAAAAACTGTCTAGCAATACATACAGCAATTGTCAAAATTCTAATTGCCCCCATAAATCCCTGTTTTACACCTGTTGTTCCAGCCATAAATTGGGTAGTCCCATCTGGATTCTTGGTATGTCCAGTAAAATACCTGCATTTTTTTTTAAAAAAAAGGGTCCTTGTGAGAAACAGACATTGAAGTTGCATAACTATGTAAGATATGCCACATGGCCAGGGAAACTAACTTTTGAACAGACCTTAGCCAGAGGACGATGAGGACAGCACCAGCAACCGACAAACCCACAATACCAATAAGATTAGCAACACCATTCAAGCGTACCTATGTCAAAGCAAGTGGGAGCAAGGACCAATCAATATTCAGTCAATACAGACTCATAGTACAGTGTCTCTTTTCCAAAAGGCAACTTAAGAGATTAACAACCTGTAACGGGGTTTCTTCACCAATATCCTCTGAAATGTTGGCCATCAGCATACCCCATTCAGTGTTGATACCCACACCAGTTACCTTTGTATTGATAGCAATTGCAGAAAAATAATGTTAGTGGTCAATATAAAGTGCCAGAATAAATGTGATAGTAGCAGCCACGCAATACTGTACAGGAAAGGAAAGCATACTCAGCTAAAGCAAAACACTCCAGTCACCATATATACTTTGAAAGAGAGTTATACTCAACAAACCCTGGAAAAAAGTCTGATGCTTACCAGCATAGAGCCATAACCATGTGCAACCTTGCAACCGGACATCAAGAAAGGGGACCTTTGGTCCTTATTAACCTGATCATGATGATATATAGTTGAAACATTTAGAAACGCAGATTTTGGGAAACAGAAAAGGGTTCCATTTTTTCTCAACACCTACAATTTTGGATTCCCCTGTCATACTTGATTCATCAATTGCAAGAGAATGACCGTTTATCAGTATACCATCTGCAGGAACCTAAAGATGGATGAACACAACCACATCAAATTTTGAGGGGAAAATAGAGAAGACAAAGGTGTAGAGAAAGAATAGAATATATGATTTCGTACTTGGTCACCGATTTTTAGGGGAACCACGTCACCAACAACAAGATCAAATATTGAAGCTACTGATCTCTTACCACCTCTGATGACCTATAAGCTCACAATAAGAATGACGTTATGTAATGCAGAATTAAATCCCAAAATAAATGTGCATAAACGTACTCACCTCAACTTGTATGTTCCGTTTCTCCTCATTCAGATGTTGAAACTGAAGTGATTGTCTATAATCACTGGTTGCTAAGAAAGTTGTGAAAAAAATTAAGTATCAGAACATGATGACTCGTGGTATTTGTAACATGAGGAAAACTGTAAAATAGAACATGACCATGTTTAAGTGCAGTTTTTAACATATGAGCGTATTTTTGAGCGAAAACAGAAGGGGAATCCTTACTTTGGTAAATGTTTATTTATATAAGAAAAGAAAAGAAAAAAAAAAAGCAAACAGGTTCTCTTGAGAAAATAAAAGAAAAGGACTTAAAGAAGGGTCCAGAAGACCCAAGTCTCTCCAGGAAAGAGGAAAGAGGAAAAAGAACTGGTTGATGGCCTTCTCTAATACCTAAGATGTTTGGTGGAATGGTTGGCACATAACATTCATTTTTTTTTCTTCTCAAACACACATAAGAACTGCGTGCCTATTAAGAAGAGTGCCATTCTATTAAGAAGAGTGAAAAGAGTGGTCAAATTACATTGCCAGCAAGGGTAGGTGTACTTTTACATTTGGAGAGGCTCCTAAGCTTGAAACCCTGCAAGATCATTTACTTGAATGAAACCTGTGTTGACTACATGAAGCATGACCGGTCTGCATCTGCGCACCCAAAACACTATGTATACAATATATACTCCTTAATCAAGGGCTGCTTGCCTGATTGAGCTGTGATGTGAGGATGGGTTGGTGGTTGAGATGTGGGTATATTGCCTACATTAGAAAATAACTTAAGCTTATTGATGAACTGATGCGGGCATGAAACTTGATAACATTAAAAGATAGGAGAGAGCTAACTGTAGAACACAAATTCTTACCTGTAACGAATATCACAAGGAAGACAGCAAAAAATATGCTTCCACCATCATACCATCCATCTTTTACACCCTAAATCATGGAAACAAGAATAATCATGGATCCTAATCAGCTGAAGTGTCATTTAACTAAAATTATATCCCAGTTGGAACTTGGTAGGTAAGACAAGATGACTACTACGTGTTCAAGATTAAAAAAAAGAAATGACAAGATGACTATCCATGGAGACGAGAAAAGATCATCAGAATGTCATAACGATACCTCTGTTGTCATGCCCAGTGATAATGATATAGCAGCAGCTACCATTAGAATTACAAGAGTTAAATCCTGACAGGCTTCAAATACAAAATGCTGCAGATAAGGAAATAATATATAATAAACATTAAATTTGAAGACACAAGTTGTATGTTTCAAGCAATGAAGTGCTAGTGCATACCACATGTAAACTTAGAATTATTAATATTTATTTGTTCCACAAACATAATTCCTATCTCGGTGGCAGAATAAAGAGTGAGTAATGTTATCAAATCATCTAGTCAACCATAGTTTCCATGGGACCGACCAACTGACTAATCGTGGTTAGTGGTTGACTAGACCGATTAGGAGTACAGTCGGTCCTAATTGTCCATATAGTCATCCTGTACTCCTGTGCACTCGAGGACTAACCATATAAGATAAAGCAAGCAGCAAGCCTAAAAGCATTGGGGCACAGATTCTTGTGAGATCTGATGGGCAGTTGGCCACTTATCCACATCGGCACACGTGTAAGCACTAGGGCACTGATATACCATATAGCATCAGCCACATATGTGTATGTAAGCACTAAGCAGAGAGTAGCAGCATAGAGCAAGAGGTACGAGCAGCAGCAGCAGTAGAGCTAGAGCAAGGCAGCGTTGCAGATGTGCAGTGCAGAGCACAAAATCAAACACACAAGCAGCATAGCAGCAAGGAGGACTAGACGAGGAGCTCATCTTCGGGATGGCCAGCCTACCAGCTCGCAGAAGCCCCAGTTGCTCAGGCAGCCCAATGCACCAAGTGAAAGCGACGTTTTCCATCCTAATCGGATGACTATTCGTGATTAAGACACGATTAGTCGGACAACTTGGAAACTGGTCGGACAAATCGTCTCGGTAAACATAACTGGAGTCATAGGGCCGGACGACTTAATAACACTGAGGAAAATATGGTAGAAGCATATAATACAGCTCCCTAGAATAAATGAACTAGGACTGGTTATTTCAAAACAGAGGCTTAGAATAAAATTGCGTACCCAAATACTTTTTCTTTTCTTGCGTGGATATGTGTTTGACCCAAAAATATCTCGCCTCCGCATCAATTCATCCTCATCTGGACTAACTCCTCCATCTAAGTTACTCTTTAGTAAATCTGAAAGCCCCTTAACCTAAATTGGAGCATTCTATGAGAAGATATCATCAAACCACAGAATGAAAAGTAGGAAAATAAGATACACATCCCAAGTAATTTTCAATTGAACCTACCCCTCCAACCTCCTGGAATATAGTAGCATCATGGTCACTGTTCAGCATTTTGAGCTTTTTCAGATCAACTGGAAATCTCCAAGAGACCATCTCATCTTTTATGCCAGTGCAGTACTCTGCTTAACAGTTCAAAAAAAAAAAAACTCTGCTTAGATAAAAGCATTAAAAACATCATAATTGTATGAACTACAATTAATCCAGAGAGAGATTAATTGGATTTTTTTTTGAGGAATCGTTTTTATTGGATTATATGGTGACAAAATTGAGATTGTTCAGGGTAACCTATGTTGTGATAAAGCACGTGAATAAATGTGACATATAAGGCCATATGATCAGGAAAATGTGAAAGCGGTACAAACCTAAGGGTCATTCAGATGTAAGAGACTTAGCAAATTTGACATATGAAATGAAAGAAGAAAGTACAATGGCATAATGATTACTAACAAATGGAAGGGATAAATTCATAAAAATGCTAGGTTATATTGTGATCCACGGTCCAATGCCATGCCACTATTTACATGAAATTTCCCTTTTTATATGACAATATTACAAGGATGGTAGAATCTTCCATTAAGCTTAGAAATTGAATGGTGAAAGCAGTACCTCCTGGGTTCTTCTGGCCAGCCTCCTTGAAAAGATGTACTGCCTGAAGAATTCAGACTTGGAATGAAAAATGTATTTACATCAGAAAAGAGAACTGTTCTTTCAACTAGCAAATAAGGTATTACTCGTATCACTTGTGCATGGGATCGTAACATTCTTCTTAGGTTCTCTTTCTCTTCCTCCCTTTCCAGATCTAGAGTGTATCTAAAACGACGAGAAGCATTGAGCACCAGAGCAGCTTGCTGAAATGAAGAGTGAAAAGAGAACATGCAGTCATAAGCACAGGCTCCTATCGAAGGATGCAACAAACTTTACTAATGCTTTTCGTAAAAGTGTGGTTAGGAGTAACAAGTAGCAGGATTCAAAACTTGTTACTACATTCAAGGGGAATTACATAGCCAACAAACTTTCTGACGAGTGTAAATACAGTGATACAGGAGTATTCAGAATGCAGTACCAGTATGCCATCGTTCTACTTAATACAAGGCTGCCCCAAGCTTCAAAGTAATGTCTCCATTAAAACCTCGAGACAGGTGCCCAAAGACTTGTAACTTAACACGAACTGATCCTTCCATCAGTACCCAGCATTCATCCAAGATACTAACTCTTTAATTCAGTGAAGACCATCAGAAGCAGAGTATAAATCAATCACAAAAAAGGTGACAATTGTGTCGCAAAGCAGAAGCCCCACGAAAGAATGGACTGCACAGAGGAGTCTGAAGGAAATTCTCAAGCAGACAAGCACCCATCAGAATGCTGAGTCTTCGTGTGACGCCAGTTGGTGTTTGGGCCAGATTAATGACGAAATGTGTGCAATGCACATTCTCGAAGGAAAAAAAAACACCACCATAAGACTATGTGATAAACTGGGGATGAACAAACTAGTGATTTTCAAAAAATCCTATCATCATTTAACGTGGCGTCTAGCAATAACCAGGGGGCCTGTTTTGTTGGTGTTGTAGCTTGCCACGCCTCACCTTTGGCAAAATGAAATCAAAGTTGCACTTGTGGCAAAGTTTGGCGAAAAAAAAAATCTATGACACGTGGGATAGGGTGCGAAAAAAAATATGGTGCGTCATAGTTGTGGTAATGAATCAAACAACTGCCAAAAATCTATAGAAACCCTTTGGCATGGCAAGCTTTGGTAATAAAGCGCCAGCCTCACGGTGTGGACCACAATGCGCAGGTTTCAGCTCTAGCGTACGCTAATTTCATCCCGAACTTAAAATAAGAGCTGAATCTGAGCCAAACTGTAGTGGTGGAAACGCCGTACCCTCCACCGTCGCAGGTGATCCTGCGACGCGTTCTTACTGGGTATCTCGAATGCGTCCTCTCCCTCCAGCACCTGCTCCTCCTCATGCGCCGGCGGCGGCGAGCGCCCCGTCCCCGAGGCCATCCGCAGCCCTCGCAGCGCTCCGCCTTGGCAGGATCCCGCGAAGCCGAGGCACTGACTGACCACTGGGCAACACAGCAGCACGCACAGGGCCGGCCGGTCGGCCATATCAGAACGACAAGGATTTACGGCGACGACGGTGGAAGGATCGAGATACCGGCGAGCGGCTGCGGCCATCGCCTAACCTCGGAGTTCGCGTGCGCTCCAACGGGTTCGCCTCCGTCTCCGCCTGCAACTCCAGGGCCCCCTCCCTCTTCCGGTGTGAGCGAGCGTGACAGTCTGCGTGCGCGCGGGTTTTCTGCTCTTTTTATCGGGGAGCCGTAGCGGCCTGTGGAGTTTAGGAAGCTTCCGCGAAACGGCGAAAGGGACCGGCAAGGCGCTTCCACCGCTATACTGACATGTGGGGCCGCACAGGATGGCCCACAGTCCAGTGCTTTTTTATTTTGCTTTTTTAAAAAAAATATACGATATATATATTCTCGCCCATTGGATTTGTTGGCTGGCTGGTCGAACACGACTACACGAGTCGCATTATTTGTATTTTGTGCCAAACATTTTTTTAAGATCAGATTGTGCCAAACATTGAATCGCGGTAAAAGGTTTTCTAGAAATGGAGCCCATTTCATCCTTAAATAAGTTGAAAGATGAAAAAAGGAAGTACTGCGTATTAGAAAGCCTATGCCCTAATACAGTGAACTAAGTTTAACCTTTCTGTGATGGAATCTATACTAAGAAATACTTAGTGTAACTCGGTTGATTAACCTTTCTGTGGTGGAATTTACACGAGCAGATTCAAGTTTCTGACTGAACTGCACGTTCAAGTTTCTGGCTCCGCACGTTTACTGTTATCTTCCTTGTTTTTGGTATTTGGAAAAAAAAAAAACTCGATCCATAGTGGCTAGACTGTTTCGGGTAATCTGCCTTAAGAATGATATCTTCTCATATAGATTGAGAAAACCTCCAAACCCTTACACCACCTTACACAGTGACACTGCAACTCTATGAACTGAACTGACCACGGACTTGTGCTTTGACGTAGGGCAGATGAGAGAGTTTTTTCCCCTCGATCATTGTGGCTGAAGCTATAAAGAGTAAGTCTGTAAGACTCAAACTCTGATCACCCCAAGAGGAAGGTACTGAACTTGCACTAACCAGTCAATCAGCTGGCCATACTCTTTTTTGGTATCTGTTAATCTAAAGATGTATATGTTGGCCAAAAGAAAGAACCATTGCCATTTTTTGTTGCAAAAAATATGTCCAAGAATTAATTATGTAAGTGAACTATTTGAAAATGATTGTATGCATTATATAGCATAAGACACCGGACTATCCGGACTATCAAGTGCTTGTGTTTAACGCAACCAGTTAGTTTTGGGTGCGAACAGGTGTACCATGTTGTAGCATGACACCGGACTATCAGGTGCTTGTATTTAACGTTGCCGGTCAGTTTTGGGATGCGAACACATACACCATGCATGCCATCTAGCATAAGACACCGGACTATCAGGTGCTTGTATTTGACGCTGCCGGTCGGTTTTGGGTGCGAACACATGTACCATGGCGTCTAGCGTATAAGACACCGAACTATCGGTTGCTTGTATTTGATATAGGCCACGCCGAAATGTAAAAAATAGTAACTATGTCCAATTTTTACCATGTATGCATCTCATCACCATAAATCCATGCTTCACGAAGTAAGCACATCCCATCCAATTCGCTTTAGCTAGCTCCGTCCATACTTGCTCCGTAGGTTTCAAATTTCTAAATGATAAAGTGCTTGGTCACTTCCCTAGCACCCTTGTTGACAGTAGTTCAACCTAAATAATGAACATAAATGCATGAATTTCCCTTTCCCATTTTCCTCCATATTTCAATGGCATAGACATTTTTTAAGATAAGCTAACCCCGAGGCTGAAAAAAAATGCGTTTCCTTCTATTAGTTTCGGTCTCCTCCCTGGCATAGACTTGTTGGAATGAGTTGCGACGATGGCATATACCTCCTACTACCTTACAAAGAGGTCATGCAAAATCCATGAACGCGAGAGGGCTGACGTTTTCATGAAGGTGTTTGCTTCTATGCAAAGGAAGGACGGCTCTGCACTAGGTGTCTAGGTGAACCTGTCATCAAAACAATAGTGTATGTAGCGCAGCCACTAGGATCAGATCAAAATTTGGTGGGAAAAGAGAGTAAATTTGCTCAATTGAAGGGTAATTTGTATCTTCTCCAAAAGACACACACCAAGTGCGTCACCCATGTTCCATACCGGGCTGCCCAGCCGCAACTGGTAGCTAACTACTATGCTTGAAAGCACAATATGGTACTAGTACAGTTCAGGCAAAGCAGGTGACGAGGCGACCTGTTCGTTGACTTCCTTGTCCAAAGCATGCACGCTTGGGATTTTGGTGTGGTAGATAGAACCGAAAGCATATGAGCAAGATATGCTACAAATGTCAGGCTTGCAATTGCCAAGAACTTCCTTGGGAAGTCCCACAGTTTTTTTTTTTTTTTTTTTTTTTTTTTTTTTGACCAAGCCCATAAGCGTCCTGTCCTGGTAAGTGCTATCTGGGGACGAGGACTCAGGTCCAGGCCTTATGCCTTCTTTATCCCAGAGGCCAGAGCCAGAGGATCAATCTGTGGGCTGTGGCTCATTCATGGCTGAAGGCTCAAGGCAGTGTACATCTTTGTTTGGATCAGTCCATATTCCAACTCAAATGCTCTGTCTTCGAGATTTCCAACGGTCTTACGCTGTACGTAGGCAATTACACCATCTGCACTGGCACGTCATGCAATGATGCTGGTGGTACGTAAGGAGGCACGTAGCAAAAACAATGACATATTCGCCCATACTCATTACTCAAAAATGTTGGATCTCCGAGGGGTGGCTGACTCTGGTCGTCTATGCGTCGACAAGTCAAGTCTTTGCCAGCACAAAGCAGCAGGAACTGTGACCAAACACAAATGGCATTGCCTGGAAATTACGTACGTATCTCAATCACAAAGAGCTGCCTCACAAACAAGAGATGAAATCATGAGATTCTCTACTACCAATGATGGCATATGGGGTGAAATATTCCACATAGGTGCAGCCAACCCCACCCACATTCTATGGTCATTCACCCAAACTAAAACATAAGACTACAGAAATGTACATCGGCTTTGTTTGTACAAAAGGCATGCATCAGCTCTACCTACATCCACCCCGGTAGCAAACTAGCAATGGTACATGTACATCCAATCAGGGGCCGAACCAAATCTGCCCATCGGAACCGCACTAGACTCAAGAATCAGAAACAATGGTGGTGTTGTATAGTCATCAATCATGTTTGATACAGGCCACAGAAGATGAAGGCATGAATCAGGCTCTGTGCCTTCTTTGTTTGTTCAGGATCCCCACATATAACAACTATTGAGTTTGTGTCACCAGGTTTTGGATCATGAACTGTAATTGAAGCACCTGACATCTGGAAGATAGACATTACCAAAGAGCTTTAGGACCCTGGATACTCCGGAAAGAACTAAAAAATTACAATGTGATTACAATAGTATAAACAATTGAAATAGTATGATCCTGCAGATAAATATGACTAAGTGTGCCTGGACTACATTCTATAGCGAAAGGACAAACTGACATGGTTACAGTGGGTCTTTAACTCGATGATAGAGTTTAAAGCTGTGGCATATCCTTGATGCCTTGATGAGCACAAGGCAACAAGAGACTAGCATAGACTAACTCGATGTTAGATAAATAAAAGAAGAAAAAAAACCATGTACCTTTTTTATTTCTTCAATTTCACTGCCACTGTTTCCACAAACAAAGCCTATATACTTGCAAGGAATAACAACTTCAGTTGTTGTACTAGTTGGTGTAGCCACTTGGTTTTCACTGGTCAAGAACAACACAGACCAATAGTCATAACCATTATTTTAAGACAATTTACATTCAGTTTTCATTTACTTTTTGGGGTTAGGATGACACAGCTACATATTTATTTATTGCTTCACGCCTTCTTCCACTTAGTTTCATCAAATACAAACATTTCAAAGTCTTTAGGATAGAAACCCTTATTTTTTTTTTTTTTTAGCAGAAAGATTATAAGAACTACTGTATAATCCAAAACAGAAGCGTCAAACTTGAAGAGAACACTCGGCAATTAGCTTACCTTGCCACTGGTCCCTTTCTCAAATCCGTGGCTGGCACTGCATCAGGCATGTTTCTGGGAGCTTCACTGTTTGTCCTTGGTGCCTGTCCAGAAAAATGAACTTAATTCTAAGCAATTCAACCACTACAGACCCTAAATTGGAACGAAATGCTATGTGAGAATGGTAACAGCCTAGTACAGAATTAAGTCTGACAATAGCCATTCCAAATTAGGCTGCACAAGCCAAAACCTCCTCAAAGAAGACATTTGTGAACACCACAGCTAACGAAGTGGTAAACATCATAAACCCCAACCTTGAAAACCAAAAATAAATGCATGCAACTTACCTCAGGAGGCCAGGTTCTTGGTGGCGGCTGTTCTAGAAAAGGGCGAGGGCCTCCTTGTTCACCACCATATGAGTATGGCATCCTATCAGCACCCATGTATTCCATGGAATGTACAGGAGGTGGCCGATGATCACCCTCAAAGGGGCCCATAGGAGCATCAGGTCTAAAAGGATGCATAGGATATGGAGGCATACCCCCACTGGGATGTAGGTGCGGCGGAGGTGGTTCTTGTCTTGATTGGTGAACTGGGATGTTCCCAACAGGTGGATATGGAGGCATGCCTCCACCGGGGTGTGGCTTGGGAAGGATCACGTCCCTAATCCTTCCAGTTATATGAAGTAATGCATCCTGAATGGATTGGAAGCTACCAGTGACCTGAGAAAGAGGTACGTCAAAGGTGAATAATATGTTTCCCTTCTAAACTGCTAGCTCTTTACTTGTTCATTATCTGATCAAACACTGCTCTGAATAGGTGAATAATATGTTTCCCTTCTAAACTGCTAGATCTTTACTTGTTCATTATCTGATCAAACACTGCTATGAATAATCAAGCTTTAAGGGGCATTCAGGTGACCTTAAGAAATACGATTGATTTAGGCAATGTATAACATACATCATTTTGATATGGAGGATTACTACAATACAATAAAGATTGGAAAAATTAGTACAAAAGAATTACAAAACATGCGACAAAGTAAAAGAAAGTCGATTCTTCTTAAAGGATTCCTGCTATTCACTTTGAACCATGAATTAATTTTCCATAGAAAAAGCATTCTAGATATTCAATAACTGGACACCTTAAATTATTAGCCGTAAAACTGATTGCTTTTCAATGATCTTCACCTCAATTATAAACTCTGAGTGGCTTGAAGGACAATGGAGCAGAACAGGCAAACTATTTAGTGTGGTTCAAATCAAGTCAGAGTTTATTGTCCATCAAGTGTTTTTAGTTATCCAACTTCGCATTTATACTACAGAACTAGATTAAAGAAAAACACTCTCCAGCCTTATGCAGCAAGTAGCTTCCATGAATATTAGTGAAAACTTCAAAAGCTCATGCAGACTTATGTACAACTGTAGCATAGCATGCATAGAGTACAGCACTGTTTCTAAGGATTCAAAACAAAACAAAAAAAATAGGTGTTTATTACAGCTGCAGTATACCTGAACCATCTCATCATTTCGCTGTGCGCATCTTGGAATTTGTTCATTCCCAAAAATTCGAATGCTAGCTCCTGTAATCTTTCTCATCTCTGTAATAATGGATCCACCTTTTCCTAGCAGGCAACCAATATGTTGTGATGGAACGAGAAGCCTTGCAGGTGTAGGAGAACTTCTATCCATAGATGCCTCTGAGATCCTACAGTACACCCGAACAACTGCATCTTGTGCAGGAGAATGCATCATGTCAGAATTCTGCACCAAGAGATACACATCCATCAACCAATATTACAGGCAGCAGGAAATATAATTTTTAGGAAAAATTTAGTCCCAAATCACTATTATAAATTGGCAGAATATAGTGACAACAGTCAACTACCAGGCATCGGGATGGCAAGCCAGTTCTCGAAGAGGAACAGACACATAAATCAAATTACCATTAAAAAAGACTTTTGGTCGGTTGTTCCTCATAAGGAAAACAAAGTTTTGTGATCACTTCAGACAAAACACTGAAACAGGAGTAAAACCATTTTTGGACCATAAAACATACCTCACGTGCAGATATTGCAACAATACGCTCATCTGAATCAGCAACAGGCTCTAAAATCTTTATGCAAGCACCAGTTTCACTTTGCAATGCCCGAATAGTGGAGCCACCTTTTCCAATTATGCTGCCCACCATTTCATTCAGAATTATCATCCTGAACACTATCTCTTGTTCAAAAAAGAATCTAGGACCAGGGGCACCAGCATTACTTGGATAATTCCTTGTGTGGTAATCAGGTATGTGTGGTGGTAAATAACTTCTTTGAGAATGAGGATCCATGCCAGGGGGGCATCCAGTACCACTACCTGGAGGCCCAAATGGTCTTCCCATTGGAATATGCGTGTCTGGCCTAGGATTATCTTGGATGCAGGTTGAAACTGCTAACAGTGCTTTCCGTACTTGAGAAAAGTTCCCACTTATCTAACAAGAAAAGGTTATCATGTCAGAAAGACCTGAATTTTGAAGATTAAACAGCCAAGTGCCCAAGTGAAAGATTAAATAGCCCCTGAATGAAAAACTTGAACTGTGGATTGCCCAAATACTGAATTTTCTGATAGCAAAGTACAAAACGTGGAATATTACACAAGTTAGCTCATTTCAGTTTAATTCACTCATATGTTCTGATAGGCATATGAGCAGATCACTAGGACAATGCTGAAACTATTCTGTTATATGCTATGCAAAGCACAATGCTCTCGAAGTATTGTCTTTTCATGATTCTATGCTACCAGTCTATCACAACGCAATACTTGAGATCATTTTCTGATTCACAAATCACAAGGAAGCATCAATATTTCCACCAATATCATAAGCATTTACTAGTCAAGGCATACTAAAGTTTCCAGCTCACCATTAAGCGATGAGGAAAGGTGGTCTAATTTTCCACCCAAGCAAAATTGAAGCATTGTGTTAAATCAAGAAGGGCAGACCTACATGGATAAGCTCATCCCCCGGCGGCGCGAAGGGGGGCAGCTGCTCCCTATTCCGAAACACCCTGATCTGGGCGCCACTCTCTTGCCTCATCCGCTCTACCGTCTTCCCGCCCTTCCCCAGGACGCATCCCACCTGCGCACCGGCGGCGAGCATCCGGCAGCCCACGGCGCCCGTCACCTCCCTCTCCTCCTCTTCCCCTCCCATCGCCTCGTCGCCCTCGACTCTGTGGCCCACCACGTGCTCCCACGCCCTGACCGCCGCGGCGGGGGCATCGGGCCCTGAGATGACGAGCACGGCCTCATCCCCCACGGGGGGCTGGTCCACGTGGAGGTCCCGTGAGGGGCGGAGCGCGGCGGCGCGGCTGGAGGGGCAGAGCAAGCGGAGCGTGGTGGTAGGGCGCCTGGTGGAGGGGGAAGGGGTCGAGGAGGAGGAAGAAGAGGAAGCGGCGGCGCCGGCGCCGGCCGGGGTGGAGACGACTTCCATGGGGATTGGACGGTTAAGCTAAAACCCCTACCCCTGCTACTGGTGTCAATGTTCGCTGACCGCCGCAGTTAGTTACGGCAACTGCCGTGGCCGAGCACACGGTTCGCACCGTCCGATCGAAAATGGACGGCACAGTAATGTCGAACACGCTATGGATATCTCTCTCCCCCTCCCTCTCCTTTTCGAAGAAAACACGCTACTCTCGAGCATCAGCAGCTTTCAACGATGACACCATGATGCGGGTATGTATGGCCTGGGGGCCTATTCGGCTGGCTTTAAAGCCAGCCTTTTTGGCTGGTGCTCCTGCAAGTTTAAGATACAATACTATACAGTAGAATTCCAGTTTAAAAAACCAGCCGAATAGATCCGATTCCATCTACACTGCACAATCTCATGTATACTACACATCAATATCACCTATGGCATTTTTTTTTTCCTATTTTATAGCGGTGATTAGAACTAGTTCAATAACAAGATCATGAGAACTGGTCTTCCTCTCTACACCCCTCTCCAAACTACTCTCAGATTCAAAGTTAAAGGGCAATGGTGGGAGTAGGACGAGATATCACACAAAAAGCTAGTAGATCTGATTTTAAGAAGCCACCAAAAATAAGGAGGAATGACAAGATAGAGGAGCGGAGGTGCCATGCCATAAACAAAATATCACTAGACGAGACGAAGGGAATGAGCGTTTATAGCTTGTCAAAATCCTTGCCAAAGGAAAGGGAGAAAAATTATGTATAGCAAAGTTCACGTGCCAACACCCGAGTTTCTTACCTTGTGAGTCCCAATTCCTTGCATGGGCGGACGATTGAATGGTCCATTTCTATAGTGATTCTCCATGCTCTCTGGTAGACTAGTCGAATTTGGTATCCTGATTGCGGAATCTAAGACGGCATGAGTCCCAATTCCTTGCATGGGTGGACGATTGAATGGTCCATTTCTACGGTGATTCTCCATGTTCTCTGGTAGACTAGCTGGATTTGGTATCCTGATTGCGGACTCTAAGATGTAGCCGTCGACAGTGAGCAAATAAAAAAGGAGGGGGTGGTAGGCGGCGGCACAAGGCAAGACGACGGTAAAGGGGGATTCAGGTTAAGTGGCTTGTAGGGTAGGCGGCGGCCGCCAGAATGAGGTTAGGGTTAGGGAGGAAGGAAGGAGAGAAGAAGGACATATATAAAGGGGAAAGGTGGAACAAAGATCACGTGATCAAGATCTAACGGTAGAAATATAGAAGAGAGGAAGATCCAACGGTAGGAATTTAGAATAGATATAAACAGTAACCAAATTGCACTTATTACTTTAGGTTTTATGGAAATTTTGCTTCTAATGTTGATCTCTGTCACGTACATAGACAAATTTCAAGCATTATATTGGTCACTTTTTACACTCTTGGTTAGCTAATTTTTTTTTGTCTCGGTGGGTTAGTCTATAGTTTACAACCTGCGTTTGCATATAGAACGAGATGTGTAAAAAGTCAAGCAATCTATCTCTAATATTAAAGAGAAAGAAGATTCTTTCAGCTGTCCTTTTTTTACTTTGCACAATACTCTCACTCTCCTCCATTTTGATCTGGACCCACAATCCATACTTAAATGAGTTAGAACAATATGTGTCCAATGTTTTTTTTTCAAAGAGGCAAGAACACCAACCTTAAAGGAAAATCAGTAAATTTGTAGGTCCAAAAAATCATGGAGGATAGGGAAAGGAAAATAGATGAATGGTTAGGATTAAATGAGGTGTGAGTAATGGATGGCTAGAATTCAACATAGTCTTTGAAAGGTGGGATATGTCCCAATCCCTATTCCCATCCAAACATCACCAAAGAAGATACATGGAGAGCATTTAAACCATTTAATATTACTATTTAAACTATTTTAATTTAATCTACAAACTTCTTAACAAATCAGACATAGATCTTCATCAGGATATCCTAGAGCTATAACTATACTAAATGGGTTCTAAATTAAAGTTTGATCCAAGAAGCCACATCTTTTGAATGGGAATTATTGCTAGGCAAGACATCAGAAGGGTCGCTCTACCTCCATATAACAAGAGCCTACCTCTCCAAATTGCATCCCTTTTGATTATTTTATCACCATGTGTCGTATAGCTCAGTTGGTATGTGCCGTGTTAACAGTGCGGCACGCACACTTTGAAAAAAAAAATCTGGCGTAGTGATTAAAAAGCAAAGAGGATATAAAAAAAAATACCATTGTCTCAATTTCATCATTCGACCTAATGCAAAGAGAACCCCTACTTATTGTCGCCGGTTCTAGATTCGGTTATAAAATTTGTCATGGCTAAGAATAAAGAGCAAAAGAGATAAAGAATACCCTTGTCTCAACTCTTTGGCCGGATTAAAATATGAGGTATTTTTATCATTAAGTCAGGACCCAGTTAGGAAATTTATCATGGTGAAGGTTAGGATAAAGAATCCCTTGTTGCTCAACTCTGACCGGATTAAAGTAAGAACTATTGTGTCATCACTCAATCTAATGCAGACAGAACAACGACCCTCTCCCCCTCTGACCACTTCTATAATGCAGTTACTTGGCAGCAAAGCCTCTCGAAGTCGGCATATATATCTTCAAGGAACTGCAAAGCTACTGTACATATGCCTTCTCATAACGAAAAATGTTTTTACATTTTTAGAGCAGAGGACAGAGATCCACATTCGAGTGAATTAAGCCATTAGCAACAGATTTGTCAAACTGAAACTAGAACCACATCGGTGTGGGACATGTTTCACACATGCTCTTATGCATTTGAGATCTGAATATCTGATCTCTGTCCAATAAAAAAATACAAGAGTATATGCACATAATTAAAAAAATTATAGCCGTAGGCATTGACCAGCGGGTCTTGCCAATATAATGCTTGCAAAAGTTTAACGAAGAAGGTGAACCGTGATTTGCCGAGGCAAGATGATAATATGCAATCATGCACACACGATACATGCATGTAAGCCGGGCGGCGCCGTTGCACTGTGCGGCGTGGAGCGTGCGTGGGCCGTGGCCGGACGTGGTAGACCCGCACAGCGCGCGCACACCCTCTTTCACGTTTTGGGCATAAACGCAACGGACGGCTGAAATGATAAGAGGCTAAGCTGGGAGCGTGCATTTTGGCCCCATGCATCCCAGGATAACACTGCCACTGCAGCTGCAGGCACATCCATTTCGGTCACCATACGTCGGCTTCAGTACTGGCCAGCACATCAGCGCCACCTTTTAATTTGTCTGTGCTCATCAGGCTACCAAACGGGCAAAGTAACTGCACACTTTCTCGGACGGGTTTTTGAGCGCCATATTTTTTATATAAGCGTGGCTTATTATTTTTATAGTATGGCAGTCAGTAAAAAAGAATTCTCGTACGTGTTCTCGGCCTTACAGGAACGCAAACGTAAACAACGGCCGGTTCAAATCTGTTCCCACCCCACCGCGTTTGCAGTCCAACCAAATAGGTCGTTAGAGTTTTAGATGAGTATTTATCAATTCTTCATCTGTACGATTCATTTTGTTTTTGTGATGTATGTTCAATGCGGCTTTTAGAAAAGCCAATAATCCACCATGTCATACCTAGAAGATGGGATCTCCTGTTGCTAAGCAAGACAACATGACAGCTGCTTTGTCCCCGTGCGCTGTCTGCCTGTCTTGCATGTGTCTCTCTCACTCTCACCGAGCAAGACACCAAGTCTACGCTCCCTCGCACAGCAGACAGCTGAGCGGTCAGGCCAGTCGCCTGAGAAATTTAAGAGCGCAGCGAGAGGAAAGCGAGGGAGCAGAGCCGCAGCGAGAGCGCCATGGCTGCGTCCAACGGCGGCGAGGGCCACGGCCGGTTCGACGTGATCGTGGTGGGCGCGGGCATCATGGGCAGCTGCGCGGCGTACGCGGCGTCGTCCCGCGGCGGGCGCGCGCGTGCTGCTCCTGGAGCGGTTCGACCTGCTCCACCACCGGGGCTCCTCGCACGGCGAGTCGCGCACCATCCGCGCCACCTACCCGCAGCCGCACTACCCGCCCATGGTGCGCCTGTCGCGGCGCCTCTGGGACGAGGCCCAGGCCGACGCCGGCTACGCCGTGCTCACGCCCACCCCGCACCTCGACATGGGCCCGCGGGACGACCCGGCGCTCGCCGCCGCCATCAGGAACGGCGGCGCCACCGAGGTCGTCACAGCTGGCGGCGGGGGTGGCGCCCTGGCCCTGGGCCGGCGTGTTCAGGGTCCCCGACGGGTGGGCGGCGGCGACGAGCGAGCTGGGCGGGGTCATGAAGGCCACCAAGGCCGTGGCCATGTTCCAGGCGCTCGCCGTCAAGAAGGGCGCCGTCCTCAGGGACAGGGCTGAGGTGGTGGACATCACCAGCTCGAAGCGAGGCGATGGTGAAGGTGAGCGCGCTTTGTCTTGTGCACTCTGTCTTCTTCTTCCTCCACCACACCCGAACTAATTCTCTTGGAAGCATGCGCCTCCGATGATCCGATCCTGCATGTGAATGTGAGTGACCGTGACGCTCTGATGAGTCACTACTGGCAACCATGCAAGAGTTGGGTGTGAGCTCGATCTGACTATAGCAGGTTCTCACGTTCTTTTGCTATTGTCATGGTGTACGGATGGCTCTGGGGCATATTTGTTGAGTTTAGTCAAGAATTAAGAGCATAGTTACAACTAGCACAAGCAAACGTAAAATATAGTATGCAAGTCCATGAGAAGAATAGATTTGTTTACGTGAGCTCATCATGATTCATGATTTATAAGCATGCACACATTGACGTCAATTCGCTCCTTTGCAATGTTGGGGAATCAGCTTGGTTCTCCTTTTACATCATTTTATTAAGAGTAAAGAGTAAAATAACATCACTAACAAAAGTTGTAGCTAGAAAATAGGAGTATGTGTCGTTGCATCATTATTACTAGGAACATATACAAAAAGAAATGTACCATCATCACTTGCAAAAGTCAATTTAAACATGTTGTTGCGCCTTTCTCTTTCCTTTTTAATTGGAAATTGTACAACTTGCCGCACCGTATCTTTTTGCACTTGATTGCCAATTATTGTAACAGAGATTCCCGTCAGTGCACTCTTTTTGTCTTATACTGTAGTATTGTTTGTGGAACCTATGTGCCAATACAACACCAACCGTAACCGACAGTCCAACAAACAACTCCTCAGATGCTTAGTATTTTCTCCTTCTCAAATTATAAGATGCTTTGACTTTATTTTTTCTAGATTAATAACTAAAGCCAATAATTTAGAACGGAAGGAGTACTATTATTTGCACTGCACAATAATTCAGTTTATGCCCTTGTAAAAAATAATTCAGTTTATGCTTTCTCTCTGCTTTTACACGTATAATAAAAATGCATATATACGAAGTCATGAAAACAAAATCCATGGACTAACTAGAGCTCTGAATCTTTACACAATTCTCATCATGCTCGCTCAGGAGAGGGGTCAATAATCTCGGTGAGAACGTCAAGTGGCGAGGAGTTCCATGGCAGCAAATGCATAGTGACAGTGGGCGCCTGGACGAGCAAGCTCATCAAGTCGGTGACCGGGCTGGAACTGCCGGTGCAGCCGGTGCACACGCTCATCTGCTACTGGAAGGTGAAGCCGGGGCACGAGGAGGAGCTCACCCAGGAGGCCGGCTTCCCGACGTTCGCCAGCTACGGCGACCCCTACATCTACAGCACGCCGTCGATGGAGTTCCCGGGGCTGATCAAGATCGCCATGCACGGCGGCCCGCCCTGCGACCCGGACGGCAGGGACTGGACCACGGGCTCCACGGGCGCGGCCGGCCTGGTGGAGCCCGTGGCGCGGTGGATCGACGCCGTCATGCCGGGCCACGTCGACACCGCCGGCGGGCCGGTCATCCGGCAGTCCTGCATGTACTCTGTGACCCCCGACGACGACTACGTCATCGACTTCCTCGGCGGGGAGTTCGGCAAGGACGTCGTCGTCGGCGCCGGGTTCTCTGGCCATGGCTTCAAGATGGGCCCCGCCGTCGGAAGGATCCTGGCCGAGATGGCCATGGACGGGGAGGCGAGGACGGCGGCCGAGGCCGGAGTAGACCTCAGCCCCCTAACGATCGGGCGGTTTGCGGGAAATCCCAAAGGAAACCTGTAGAATTATTCATTCTGGCGATCAAACCGCTGATGCATGGCAACGGGCAACCGCGTGCCTTGCTGGATCGGAAACGGGGCTCTGTTCCATGTTTTTATGTCAAAAAATGAAATGTGTGTTCTTGGCAACTCGTTGGTTCAGTGTCTTTTGAGTTCTTGGATTTTTGAACATTGATGAGGTGCGTGCATCTCCTCAGTTTGCACAGACGAATGTTTCAGGATTTGCACAAAGTGTTGTGCCGACTGCAGTAATAAAATTAATGAACAGCTATATTGATTGATAGTGAATCAAGTTAGTTATTGCGCAGATTTTATTTTATTTTGTCTTTCGCTTTGTTTCACATCGTCTTAGCGCAATCATTTGGCGTAGCGACCTACCTTTTAGTGAAATTTGCTTGATCTAAAAATCATGGAAATCCAGCACGAAAGAGACTTGCCCCTCAGCCATTTGCCCGATACAGACGGTGCAGTGCAAGGACAGTGAAGGAATGTGCTCGAATTCAGGTACCTCCAAAAGAACACGTCTTTCTGACTGGTGACCAATGAAAAACAGAACAGTTCAGGAGTCAATTGTATTGATCAATGACTTGATCCTCGAGTCTTTGTTCTACTATTCGGCTGATGATGGAATGGAATGCCTGGTTGATCCTTAGCCATAGGCAAGTCCTCAAGCCAAAACCCAATGACCGCACGCTCTGCTTGTCCGATTAGGTGGCATCTCCATCACGATTACAGGGATGGCAGCAGGTTTGGAGTTTCCGGTTGATTGTCTGTTTGCGGTTGGTTGTCGTTTTTCCTTCAGTACTTACTCTGGTTGTCGTCGCGTCTCTGCTGTAGCCAGTCTTAGAGCACCTCCAGTGTGTAAAGAAATCGAATCATGAGCATAAAAAATCGAACTTGCACATGAAAGGCTTCAAGGTGCTTGTGTAGCATCGGCATTCCGTACTCGAAAGTTCTAGTAGTTGACTAGAGAGGGTCTGGACTTAATTGTAAATTTTATTGACCCTCCCCCTAGGACGCTGTTAAGTTGGTTTGTATCCAACATTTTCTACATTAATATAAATTAAGACACGCAAACCTTTTGCGTGATTGAGAAAAAAAAGTTCAGATAATAGCACCTTCAACAGCTTCAAGGCTTCAACATTTAGGAAGTGCAGTGCATCACTATTTCTGTTTCCAATATACATGCATATACCATGCTTCTCTTGTACTCCCTCCGTCCCGCTTTAGAGGTCGCTTTAGCTTGTTTGCTGGTGCATGTACGATTGCATGAATACAAACACTGCATGCGTCCAGGTGCATGGCCAAGCGTATGAATGTGGACCATTGAATGAAGTGTCAGGACGTCAACTATTCCGGGACAGAGGGAGTATGCTCGGGCTGTCGAGAGACTGTGATACTTCGTACTTGGGTGCATGTAATTATCTCCTCTGTTATCCTGCCATAAAAACTTCTCGAGCAGATAGCAGCAAGCTTATTTCATTGAAAAATATAAGACATGAATTCTTGCTTAGTTCCTTGTGCTGACTGACCAGTCACCACCAATGCCAAATTACCAATGCCAAATTCGACTAAACCTCATTATTGCCGGCAAGTGTCTGAGGAGGAGGAACGTATCTTGTGACGACAACCAGCCAACGCCACTGAGCTTATGCTGATTCACCACCACGGCCAAAGTACCGGTCAAGTCAATTGTGCCCCTCTGAGCACATGGTGCCTGAACTTCGTCCCTGAAAATTACATTACAGCTAGGGCCGTTGCCATCTCCCAATCTTTCTTTTTGGAATAATTTCCATCTCCAAATCTCCATTCACAAGACCTTGACCAATGACTCCGCAGGTTACTACAGATCGTGAAAGGAGATGCACTGTTATTCGTCGTCAGGCATTTGTGGATATGCTCCAGCCTCTAGATATATATGGATCGAATGATAAGGTATACGACGACCCGGCTCTGGAGACGTCCATGCTTTGCTGTCGTGTTTCTATGGTATAATTCCGCAAGCAAGCATCAGTACGTGATCAAGTTAATTCTTTCCATTGATCATGAGTAAGAGACTATAAGACTAAGAATGAGGGCGGACATATATAGAGCAAGACGTGACGTTTGGAAAGACGCAGTCTTGGAGCTATGTTGAGTTCCAGCATGCTCCTCAGCAACCTTGTGGTGGCGTGATACCCGTGTCTGGCAAATAATGGATGAACTGATAGCCAGGTCCCTTTCGTGCTAGATACCATAGACAAGAGTGAGATATTTTAAGCAGCTACCACAAGAGACACTGCTGCGACGTGCCAAAATGAAAGAGAACAAAGGGGGAAAATAACTGTACAAGTGCGGCTGTTTTGACAGCAAATGATCTGAAGCTGTATATCTCAAGTTCATAACAGATACGTTTAGGAGTTTCTGCAATAGTCATTTGTAGCAATAGATTATCACAGTGAACAGATTTTGAGACATCATTGATTCATGGAAGATCGAGATCACTCTAAAGACTGTTGGAGGTAGGATCTCCAGCAGGGCACGGTGTTTGTCTGCATTAATAACAATCTCAAGAATCCCTGAGGATTAATAACAATCTCAAGAATCCCTGAGGTTCCCCTTCGGGTTGTCCACAAACCTGCCGATGCTGAAGTGCCCGAGCTCCAAACCAGCCGCAGCAGCGGTGCCGGCCTCCCCGTCCATAGCCATCTCGGCCAGGATACTTCCAACGGCCGGCGCCATCTTGAATCCGTGGCCGGAGAACCCCGCGCCCACGACAACGTCCTTCCCGAAGCCACCGCCCAAGAAGTCGATCACGAAGTCCTCGTCGGGGGTCATGGAGTACATGCACGGCAGTGGCCTGAGCGTTCGCTCCACGGTGTCGATGTGCTCCGGCATGAAGTCTCGGATCCACCGCGCCACGGGCTCCACCAGGGCGTCGTCGTCATCCGTGGTCATGTCACCACGGCGCGTGTCCGGATCGCACGGCGACCCGCCGTGCATGGCGATCTTGATCAGGCCCGGGAACTCCATCGACGGAGTGCCGTAGACGATGGGGTCGCCGTAGCTCGCGAACGTTGGGAAGCTGGCCTCCGGGGTGAGCTCTTGCTCCCGGCCGGGCTTCGCCTTCCAGTAGCACAGGAGGGTGTGCCATGGTTGCACAGGCAGATCCATGCCGGTGACCGACCTGACCAGCTTGCTCGTCCAGGCGCCGACTGTTATGATACATTTTGCTCCATGGAATTCCTCACCGCTCGCTGTCTTCACCAAGATTGTTCCTTCTGCAAGATAGAATCATGTAAAAAAAATTCAGAGCTATAATTTGCTTCTGTGTGCATTTTTACAGTGATTGAATGGCACAATCTTATAATGGCATTACTACTGCCGAGAACACAAGAACATGTAGCATTTGCAATTTGCACATCCTGTGAACTTTGAAATACGTCCAATTTTTAAAAGCTCTGAGAGATGGCCGCTGTTGTATTGTATCCAAATCAAACCACTGTGGAAGAGGAGGGGCTGACCCAGCTCCCAGCCCATCCCTCTTGGACCTCGCAACTAGGAGATCCATTGTCTCTCTCTCTAATCCACTTGTAAAGGGTATCGTGAAAAGCAAATTTCAAGTATTAGTGAAGCCACTCGGGTTGATCAAAGGTTCCTCGGTTTTAGTTCGAATTTTGATTTTCAAACTTGCCAGAAAATTCCTGTTGATCTAAAATCTGCTCCTTTAAGAAGAAGAATGCTAGATTTGAAACGGCTTGAGGGTGAGGGTGAGGGAGAAGACAGGAGCGACGCCCGCACTCACCTCGCTTAATGACATCGACCACCTCAGTCCTGTCCTTCACGACGGCGCCCTTCTTGCTGGCGAGATCCTGGAACATCTTAACCGCCTTGGTCGCCTGTATCACGCCGCCGAGCTCGCTCGTCGCCGCCATCCACCCGTCGGGCACCCTGAACACGCCGGCCCCGGGCCAGGCCGAGCCCTCGACGACCTCGGTGGCGCCGCCGTTCCTGGCGGCGGCGAGGAGCGCCGGGTCGTCCCGCGGGCCCAGATCGAGCTGCGGCGTGGGCGTGAGCACGCGGTCCCCCGCCTCCGCCTGGGCCTCGTCCCAGAGGCGGCGCGCCAGGCGCAGCATGGGCGCGTAGTACGCCTTCGCGTAGGTGGAGCGCGTGCCGCGGGACTCGCCGTGCGAGGAGCCGCGGACGTGGAGGCGGTCGAAACGCTCCAGCAGCAGCACGCGCGCGCGCCGCGGGAGGCCGCCGCGTACGCCGCGCAGCTGCCCATGATGCCCGCTCCCACCACGATCACGTCGAAACTGCGGCGGCACTCGCCGTCGGAGTCGGACGCCGCCATTCCGCCGCACGCTGTGCTCGCTGATGATCGCTCTGCTTCCTTTCCTTTTGCCCACATGTCTCTGGTCACTCTGGTGGGCTTGTGGGGTTGGAAGCACGGCCCGCCCCCACTTTGGTGGGCTTGTGGGCCCGTACAGAGTACAAAGTTGTTGACACAGGCGTGCGGCGTGCAGACTACAGAGTACGGAAAACAGTGAAAACTGAAAAGTTACATTTCTGCAGAAGCAGAAGGAAACATTCTGCGTGTGTTATATCAATCTGTCCGCAATTAAAATGATTCAATGATTTACAAATTCGTTTCAATTTATACAACAGTTTTTTTCTTTATTCACTAGCATCTGATAATTAGCTGCTAAAAATTAGCTCTTGTCTAGATCATCGGCTAATAAATCCAGCTAATGTCTTATCTAGCGCCCAACTACAATTAGCTACTAGCTGGATTCTCTTCGCTAACACAGCTAACACAGTTAGCTAGGTGGATCCAATGGCACGAAGCCAGCCAATGCCATAAAAGGCTTCTTCAGTCTCTTCTGTCTTCTTCGATCCATAACTGCTAGCCTATTCATCAGTGATCAGACCTTCCATTTCTTTTTCAAATTCTTCGAGAAGACAATGCACGAACAAGATCAGCCGAGCGCCGTCAGAAAAAGAAGAAGAGCACTAGCAGCAGCAGGAGCCGCGGCTGGCTGTATCTTGCGCTCCCTGACGAGGTTGTCGTCGCCGGCACACGAGAACCTCCGCCGCCGTAGTTGTAGATAGGCGGTTTGAAACCGCCGCTGTTGTAAATCGGCGGTGCACGGCCATCGCCGGTGCTGTAAATCGGCGGCGCACGGCCATCGCCGGTGCTGTAAACCGGCGGCGCACTGCCATCGCCGGTGCTCTGGCCGTCCACCTGTGCTCCGAGAAACATCGCATCCGACCTCTTTATCCTGCAGAGACAGACAGGTATTGAGAACGACCAAGAAAATACATGCATGCTGACGTGCCCATGTATTGTAACATTTGGCACTGGCAATGGCAGGTCGATCTGAGTCTGAGGAGTAAATTACCCGGAGGTCGGGAGGCAGAAGGCGATGGTGTAGTCGAGGGCCGCCTTGCAGGTGAAGGTGCTGGTGCTGTCGTCGTAGGCGTAGCTGTAGGCGCGCGGGCACGCGGACTTGAAGATGGACGAGTACACCGTCGGGTGGCACGCGTCCGGCGTCCCGTACGCGCCGCTGCAGCAGTAACTGTCCTGCCCGAACGCCTCGCACGCGCTCCGGCACGCGATGGCGCCGCCGCCGCAGTCCACCTGCAGCTCCCTCGGGCACGCTGAAACGAAAAAGCCGCCGGTCGGACCGGACGCTGGCAATGGCAATGCATGCGAACGGGGACAGCGCGCGGCACTCACAGCGGTTGAGGTCGGCCATGCACCCGGTGGCGTTGCACGCGCCCTGGCGCGCCCGCGGGATCGCGACGACCGGCAGGTTGTACCCGTCGACGAGGCTCACGTCGTAGAAGTCCAGGCCGCCGCCCTGCCCCAGGGTGACCTCGAACAGCGTGGCCGGCGGCGTGGCGCCGGCGCCGCGGCACTCCATCCGCCCGCCGCAGTCGCCCGTCTGGCACACGCCCGCGCCGTCCGCGTCGAACACGCACCCCGTCCGCGCCCATATCCGCCCCGACCACCCCACCGGCGCCGCCAGCTGGACCGTCTGCCCGGGCTCGAGCTTGAACCCCGTCGTGGAAAGCTGCGACGTGCCGGCGCCGGCGAGCGTCCCCGGCCATATCGGGTGGGAGCAGTAGTTGGAGATGGTGAACGTCATGGCCATCGAAACATGGTGCCACTGCGCGAACACCAGAGCAAGAGCAAGCCACAGACACAGCCGGCGAGTTCTTGGTTGTTCTCCCATGCTACTGATTTGGCTATGGCAAATCTGCCGGCTGATGTGAATCCGAGGGAGAAAGGGGGAGGCACTGGAGGCATCCTTGAGAGATTTAAAGCTCGAGGCAGTGGCGAGGGAGGCAAGCCAAGTGCTGCGTGCGAAGATAGTAGCTTTTCTTGGTGAGCTTGGTTTAGCATGTCGCATGGATGGGGTGGCCTGGGAAAGAAGAAATACCTTTTGGGATGCGGCAAGCTGGTGATGTTAACATGAGTTGTTTGGCCCATGCTGGTAAAGCTTGTGATTGTGTATATGCCTTAATTCCTCGCCAGATATACTTTGTGTTTGCCGGTCTGAACAAATCTACGGTCTCTATAGAGGCTGAACATTACTGAGAACTTCAAATTTTGTCTGAACATTGGAATTTTCAGTACTGTAGCTGGACGTGCAGAGAAACATTGGATGCAGGAATTGATCTTAAGTTGGACTGTATTAGCATCATAAATGTCGAAATATTGCAATTCCTACCTGTTGGTAGCAGCAGACTTGCAGTTCACTTGCATTACACTGGAATTATTGAATACAGGAATTTCAGTTATATTCTTTAAAGCGTGGCATATCTTCAGTAAAAGCCTTCAGTTAAATTCCATATGTTTTGGGCATGGCCTGTGAATTAATGAATCTAAGATACAATTCTGATACTTCATGACGCAAACATGGCTACGACAGTAACAACTTAGAACTACAAGGAAGGAATCCCACAAGAAAGCATCTGCGTGATTGGAGAACACATAAAGTAGATCATGCAGGATCTAGCAAACTTATGCTTGCTCCGCAGAAAGGGTTTGATTGGTTGCCTGCGTTAGTCCAGAGTTGTACAGTGTCTGCAAAAGTTCTTATGCACTTGCACAGTGCTCAAAGCAAACCAATACAACATTAGCTAATACACCAGATTTCCTTTTTCATATTATACAATGTGGATTTGTATAAGCCAATGGATACATAAAAAATAAAAATATTTTCATAGTCTCTATGTTCGCTAGAAATATGAGACCTCTAATAGAACATATAAGATGACTATATACTCCCTCCATCCTTAAAATGGATGATTTCTAGAATCCGTGCCAATCATTTTATTAAAAAAGTTTGACCACCTTTAGAGAAAAGAGTAACAATATCTATGACATAAAATAAATATATTATAAAAATATATTCTATGGTAAATCTAATGATACCAATTCGATAACATAAATCTTAATCTTTTTTTCCTAGAAATTTAGTCAAAGTTTAAAAATTTTGACCAGGGACAAAGGAAGTACAATAAAATATATAAACAAACAAACACAATTTTAACAAACGTGGTTTGACTATGCAAGACAACCAAACACAAAGGTATACTACATACATTTATGCCAGCTTATCTTATACTACATGATATCAAATGTAGACTAAGCTTAATACAGACAACCAATCGGACTCTGTGCATACTAGGTAGAGCATCTCTCCATGCATACCATCATTTGATACGAGACAATATACATGCTAGTAGCCTCAATTTAAGCAAGAATCCAGAAAGTGATCACAAAGAATTCATCAAGGCCCAACTTACCACGCATATTCCATTTCACAGACATATCTTATAAGGCAAGCACAGAGAATACTAGAGACCACAAACTGATGATGATGCAGAACAGGAGCTACAGATGCACAAAACACATTGTTTTTGCTTTTTTCAGGAGAACAAACAATGGGACTGGCATTTTTAGAAGGAAAGTGGATGAAAGATTGGCTGTCTAAAAGTTTGCCACATCGTACGAGTAACCTAAGTCTTGTCAGAAGCACAACAAACATGTTTTGTCTTGAATCACCATTACATATGCTCAATAGGAAAAAAATATGATATTTTCATATGCTAATATAAAAGGCTTATGAAGCCACCTCGCCTGTAGGCTCTTCAGCATCGCCTTCAGGAGCATTGGAGTCATCAACAATTGTGACGCCCTCGAGATCCAATGGGCGCCCAGTCATTGGATGAATGGGGCGCCTATCACGTGGGCCACCCTTCCGGGCCATAGCTAGCATTGGAGGTGGTGGCAGAAGTCCGGCGCGAAAGAGAATATTCTGCACAGGATCTGATGGCTGAGCCCCAACTGACAGCCAATACCTAAAGCAGACGAAGGTTATTCTTTGTTATACATGGCCTTCAACGCTGAAATTAGATAAAGGGAAAAAATAGCTCGGCATACTTAAATGTAACTTGGCCCAAAAAAATCAATGTTGATATGCCTGAATTATTGATTTGTGACCAAATGATAAAACATGGAAAGTAGAGAATACAGGACCAATCGTTTTCTCTACTACTTATGCTGCCAAGTACATCATACACACTCCATACATAAATCTTACTTTCTTCACCTATCATCTTGATTCTTGTCCACTTGAGTTTCCCTAGAAAAAAGAAACAACTACACTTCCCAGAGAGTGGTTGGTAGAGCAATGCTTGGCAATTGGCACGCATATAATAACTAGAAGGGTGAAGCTCCCACCTTCCTGAATGTTAGGGTCCACCACTACCACCCCAAGCTTCATATGAGTAATATGACTGCCTGAATTAAATTTTTTTCATATATGCTTCTAGAACCAATCCCACGTTTACTTCAAAATGCTTGACTGAAGATATGGCAGTTAAATTTTGCACTAGGTGCTGTAAGCTGCAACAAACCCAAATTTAAGCAATAGAAACTTACTTCACCCGGTCGAATTTCAGGCCCATCCTCTTGCCTCCATCCTTTCCTGCACGCGGCAACAAAGAAAAAAGATCCATCTTTCATCAGGTATTCAGTAACCAATAAGCAGGCCAGCAGCAGCAGTAGAAAATGGTTCTTGAGGCGGAAAAGAAGCGGATCAATCATCTTAAGGCCTTAAGGGCGAAATCGAAGAGCAAGAGAGGAAGGAGGGCAGTAGCGTAACCCAACCTGGGAGCGGGTTGTAGTAGCCGAGGACCTCGAGGTGCTTGCCGTCGCGCGGGGAGCGGCTGTCGGCGGCCATCACCCGGTAGAAGGGCCGGTTCCGGCACCCGAACCGTGCAAGCCGGATCCGTACCACCATGGCTCTAGCTTCCTCAGTTTCCTATCCGCTGCGGCTGCCGCTGCCGCTCCCGCCGCCGCCGCCTTTCTCACCTCCTCCGGCTGCCGTGTTGTCGTGTGGGCGAAAGGGTTCAAGGGGGATGGGACGATGCCAGTGAGACCAACAGAGTGGGCTCCAGTATGGGCTGGGCCTGTACGCGACCTCGGTTTAAAGGCTTCCCAGGTAGTTACTATTGGGCCAAAATGGAAGGCACCCAGAGTTCTTATGCCAACTTTGGGCCCTCTCGAATGTAAACCCAGTTTCAGTCCCCTAGCCCAAGTTGTTGTGCTGTGTGTGGCATACACACTTTGCAAAAGAAAACTTTAAAAAGGGAAATGTTTTTATTAAGCATGTTATTCATCAGCTTAAAGTATTAATCTTATATTTAGGATACCAAGAAATCAAATCATATATCATAATATGTACCACCTCTAATATAATATCAATATCCCCCTTCTTTCATCTATGCACAATAAATAATAAATAATAATAGTAACTAATCCTATAAATCTTTGCAGTTGCTCGAGAATTAAATATTCTTCTAAATCAACAATTTCTCATGCATAGAAAGAATGTCGAATTGAAATCATAGTATTATCATTGGCATGAATCAATATATTCACAAAAGTTGGATCACAATTTGTATCGACCAAATAAATAGTAGAAAATGTAGATACAAAATATCTCTCATTTTGAGCTTGATTTTTTTTAAATTTTGAAGTGAAGGTTCTTGTTTTGTGGGGAACAATGTGCAATTTTTTTTTGTAACCAGTACCAATAGGTATAATACCCCAATAATAGATCAATTCACCTAAACCAGACCATGCTCGTTCCTCTGACATAGTCCTATTAACTCTCCAAAAAAACACTAGACGTTTCTTCTTTAAAAAATGCTTACTTTTGATGTTACTTGGCATATAATAATCTTTGCGTGAAAGGATGTGGACCCAAGCATATATGCTTTGATGAGTTTTGGTGATTAATAATAACCGGATATAGGAACTATTGATGAAGGGTGAGTGATACTATGTCAGTATATTCTATCAAATTTATTAGCATTGGCGGTTCGTATGATTATTAGTGGAAAAAAGTTGGTTGGCTTTTGATGTAGTAATTTTGATATCTTCTCTTGGTCTTTTCTACGATAAGGTCCAATTACCGTAACGCTCACTAGTGGCGAAGGATTATAGGCCTACGTTAGCTAGTGTTACCTTAAACGGTCGTGTAGTCCATCTATACGTTTCAAGACTACTCGGTGACCAGTCGTGTCTATTTCATTGACCGTTTATCTCATTTTAATTGACTGTAGCTTGTTTAAATGGCCATATAACTCGATGTTTGCCATTTCGGCCTTGTTTCGTTCCCGAGAATAGAGAGAAGATCAAGCCAGCACAAACGGCAGAACGGCAGCTCATAGACACAATTGATGCTGGTCTGTGGCACTGGCCGGAAGTGAGTATATGTCTTTTTACCGTTTGTCTTATAAGCTGGGTTTATCAGCCACTCACAACAAATCAATCGGCTTTGTCTTATCAGCCGGCTTATATGACCAACCAAACACCCCAAGCGATTTGTCATGTTTGTTCAGAGACATGTTTTTCCTGCCTGAAAGACGAGCACAAATGCAGGTTAACCTGTTTCCCATCCCCCCCAAAAAATGCAAGTTAACCTTTGCCCAAGAATATGAGATGGAAAACTTTTGAACAAAAGCCAACAGGCTTTCTTGCTCGCATCGACAACGTTCTCTAGCAAATGGCAATGTCATCAATGTTGTTGTCTAAGTGTCAACGATGCCTGGTTCTATGCATGTTGTTTTTCTTACCTAGGAACACCTAAAAGCGAAATGACTAGCTAGCAAGGACAGCCGTTTCTTGCTGTTATCAACAACTAAGAGGATATCTGTTGATAAACTAGAAACTCCTAGCAGCAATGGCTTCAAAGACGCCAGTGTAATCACAGATGCATTGTCTGCATCCGGGAAAGCCAACAAGCTCGAGTGACACCTGTCAGAAGAAAAATATGGATTTAGTCCTCCGAAAACATTAAGTGCAATTCTTCAACAAAACCAACTTTTCATTACATAAATTTGCCTAGAGTCAGAACAATATTTCCCCAGCAATCGAAAAAATCAAGAGGATGCTTTGCGAAGCAAAACTTGTGGTATTGGTTCATCTAACTTCCCCCAGATAATAGTAGTGGTGAATTACAGTTGTCTAGACAGCACAAAGATCCATCAAGTCAGAGACAGGCTATAATCAATAAACACATTCTGAAGAAACTGCAAGTAGTGTGCATGTTCTATGCATGCAAAGGCCACAGTATAAATCAATACTAAGTAGTTTTGCAGATTGGATGAGGTAAAGTTCAAAGAAACCAGACCAGGACCAAGCAAAAAATGTAAAAACAATACCAATTAGATCCTAGGCAGGACAAACTATTTGGATATTTAAAAGGCACATGTGCTTCTATGATAAAATTTGAGCCAATTCTACCGATTATGAAAACTGAAAATTTCTTAACAGAAGGTGGAGAAGAAACACCTTTCAGTTTATATGTACGATTCTAAATCAGGAAGATAAAAATTATATAAACTAGTCTTTCAGTTTCTTCTTTCTTCCTGTTTGAAGGGTTTATATACAGAACACCTATATCGGGAGCAAGAGATTCAACTAAACGATATTCTGAAGCGACAATTTCACCTCACCCAGTTTCCATGTCAACTGTCTAACACTAGCTTCCATACTTCCAGAATGCTTCAATTTCTACACAACAGTGGGTGTACCATTGAACAAGTGAAATGATTGGCCTCTCTCCCCACAACAGTGCTGAGCTATGCATTATACCTACAAGTATTACTTAGGGCATATATTGTGTGTTTGTTTTGTTTGTGTTGGTGTGTTGTGTGTGTTTGTAAGGGTTCTCACCCCTTTTCTTCTTCTTAATGCAAAGAAACACAGCTCTCTTGCGTTTTCAAGACAAAAACTGATATTAACATTTATAGTAACTAACAATGCTACTTGTTGGCTGTGAAATGTTGTTTTTGTTGCAAGTACAGCCTCTAAGCAAGCAAAGTGCAGTGGGAACAACACTCATGGCATGTGAATCAAACAAGATAGCATAACAGTATTACATAAAAGAAATATGCATTCCTTTGTAGTGACGAGGAGAAAACAAACTTTGTACCCATCTTTCTTAATCATGGAAGGTACTGCACTCCTGTGGAGTGAATTCATCTAGAAGAAATATAGCTTCTAGCTACTCATACTGCAATTTTCCAAGTGGATGATCAATGTGGAATGTGTAATTTTATAGACCAGTTAGTTCTGCTATGAATATATGAATGCTTAGCTAACAAATCTTGGCCACGGAGTAAGGATGCCGACAACAAGTGATTGCGTGCCTAAGTTTCTTACAAACAACTTTGATGTGAATGGATTAATTGATTTAGTCGTTGTTTGGACACTGACGTTGAATGACATTACAAGTTTATCAGCAACCCAAATTGACGTGTTTCCATCAATCAGTCACCAAGAGTAGTTACGGGTCAATCTCTCTCACATATCAATGACGCAGTATTGATCCATTCAACTTCAAAGAGCACAGCTAAGGCCCATTCCTACTCTGCGGTTTACTCTAGCAATGTCTTTAGCATCCAGTTTAATAATCATGTGAACACAAACGTGACACTGCATAATTTCATATTATGAAGTGCTTCACAAGTAAACTTATTTATTTTACAGAAAGATCTTTCACTAAAGATTGGAACTTATCTACATATTACTGCTGCAGATCAGGGGGGCAACTTCCCAAAAGTACTTGTCAATTGCAAGGATAGATGAGTCATTAAGGTATTGCTGTGCACATGGTTACCTTGAGAAAATGGTTGGATTGCCTTTTGAACCATTCACATATATAGTGTGTCCACTGGCACAAAATATGAAAGTTTAAAATGCAGAAGAAACCAACCATACTTTCCATTGATGTGCATCCATAATGTTTTAATCCAGAAGATGATCTCATTTCTTTTTTAAATATGTAAAATTTTGCTCCAATTTGAACAGGTAAGAAAATGATAATGAAACTGAGAAAATCACTATAATCTGAGTGTTCATTTTTTTCTGATATTTGTACAGGTTTGTTAAAGTCCCAGAAATAGAGCTGGTCCTTTGTTGTGCCTCCACCACAAGTCTAGGTCTCTACTGTGATGTTTTTTTCTGTAAACATAGACCTGACTATCTGAGTAGCTGTATTTAATCACTTGGTTGTCAGTTCACTTTGTTTTACATCAAAAGATTTTTTTTAAGTAACACATGTTCCTTGAGACTAACCACAAAAATTAGAAAACGTGCTTGCACCATAATAGAATTAAACACAAACTGTTCCTACACGCAAAATTTCAATGATATTTCATCTTTTCCAGCAAAAAAATCAAGGCATGAGATTGAATAGTTTAAATTATTGTTTAAATTATCAAACCACTGAAGAATGTGTCCAGCAAAGGTACCAGTACCACAATAGTGTAACTGTATCCAAATCAATCCAAGATATTGGTGAACTATCAATTTGCAACTATTCTATTGTCAGGAACAGGCAAGACGATTCCGAAATCCAAGCACGTTGATTTGTTCTTTTGGAGTTTAAGTAGGCAAGACGTTTCTGAAGTCCAAGCACGTTGATTTGTTCTTTTGGAGTTTAAGTAATACCAGAATTTCCTTTGTTTAAGATGTGCCTGCACGAAACAGATATGAACAAGTTCTGCCCTAGAGCAAGGACCCTATTCATCTTAAGTTTACACAAACTCATTACGAACAAAAAAAAAAAAAGATCCGCATTTATTTAGTTAAAAAAAAAAAAAAACATGAACATTAAAGTGTCATAGGGAGCTGTTGACATTAGCATAAATCAATGGTACATGATAAAAACTAAATCCACCAGCAGAAGCAAAAGACTGATATATTACCTGATCAGGAATGGAAGGTTGCCTTACGTTTGCACTTTCTAGACAAGCCCTGTTGCTGCCCTTGGAGCACCCAACAGTCTCAAACCAGTCAGCAAGCAGTGATCATCAAGCTGAAGATAGAAAGTCATTTAGTTGGCTGATCAATTAGTAGGCCACCAAATGAAGCTTTAAAAAAGAACTGACAGCTGTCAGTAGTTTTTAAGGCACACAATAGATTAGAACTAAGTAACTAATACTATGTACAACATAAAATTAATATCAATATCACAATATGCAGCCTAACTGAATCTTCCTTGTTTTTGCTAGAGTATTATTCCAATGCTTTTCCTATAGACAAAAAAAAATCACATCCAGAATCAGCTGAAGCAACTCAAATGAAGAATATTCTGAAATTTCAACCATCTATTGTGACAAGGTTTCAGCTGATTCAACGAGTGCAATTTACTTTTGTCATTCCAGTAACACAAATTAAATTTCATAACACTTTGTCCAAAATAATGTCATATCTCCAATTGGTCCAGTAAATTCTGCACCACTGCTGCTTGCTAGCTTGCCACAGATTTTAAGCAGATGCCCAAAAGGTTTGGATCGTAACTGCTGAATTCATTGAGCCATATAAAAAAAATGTTATCGCATATAAAATGTGTAGATGCTCAAAATGTCAAACAGGAAAAATCATATGCTGGGAAGCTACATAAAAGAAGTTATACAAGATTATGTGTTTCCATAGGTAATGGGATCGACAATGCAACACCTCATAGCAATTTGCACCTCAGCATGCAAAAAGAATAAATCTATCATTTTGAATCATGTAAGCACCCTTTTTGTTTGTCTTTTGAACAAAACACAACTATTTGGGTAACTAAAATAGCTCAATGTACTACGAAACCAGCATTGTGAAAGACTGCTATTCAAACTATATTCCAGTGATATATATACTAAAAAAGAAATTGCAACCGACAACTATCTGTCACAGATTTAAGAATATCTTTTTTCTTTGAACAGATGGCAGGTCAGGATCCCTGCCTCTTCATTTAATAAAAATAAAGTTTAAATATTACAGACCCCATGTTTAGACACCAAGAAAAACCAACTACAACCCACAATTGTCGCACAAAACACAAAAGCACCCTGAACCTAGGACATACCATGGCGCCAACCACAAGAAACTCTTGCGATCATTTGACATCCACAAATGAGAATTTCCTTCTACAAGACAACATCACGTTGGATTAAGTAAAAGGATTAAACATGAAGCTTCCAACTATAATATAGCTCAATGTCCACGTTCCTCACGTAATTCTACAAGGACAGCGCTGATTAAGATGGGATTTGGCAATGTGAACATGATCTTTGAAGCTTGCCGCCTGTTAGCAGTCTTCCAGGAAACCTTATAATAGATGAGGGAGGTAGAAGTTACCTTTCATGAGCCATGAGACTGTTTTCATCATTAGTGCCAAGTAGCCCTGTTTCTATATCCCTCGATCTTAACACTGTTAGTTATATTTCTTTTCTTGCACTCAACCACCAATAACTTCCATACTCAGCCAAATGGACAGCATAATAACCTCCAGCATAGTAAAAATCTTAAATGGCTTGATAAAAAAAATCCTAAATGAATTTTCGATGATCTGAAGTTAACATGGTTATTGTAACTACCACCAGACTCCTTTTTGAAGCCTATACAAAGTAATGAGAAAAATGTATTCATCCACACGATTCCTATCCTATCAAGGTTTTTTGTGATGACTCGGTTTGAACAAGTTTCACAAACATTCCTATCGTGCAAAGCAGTCAACTAAAATGTAACATCCTGGCCCCCTTTTAGGTGTGCAGTTTCAAAGGAAGATATCCATATGTGTAGAGGATTGTAAATTCTGGCTGCGGAAAGATTGATGGTGGTATAAAGCTTCCATGTACTTTCTGCCACTGAAGTGCCTCACAAGTAATGGATGATTCATTGAAACCAATCTTACTAATGTCAAAGGGTTGGTTTGCCAGATGCGGAGTTTCGCTAACGACAATTTGTTAGTGATGCCATAGCGATGACAGACAGGATGATACTCAAAAGAATTTTTCAACCAAACTAACATTTCTGCACAATTTTTTGACCTGTAACGCTTGTGACAATTGGGCGTCATTAATTAAACAGTGCATTTTGGAAAGCTAAATCCTACACTAGACCATAGAGAATTACAACTTGCAGGGCGGATCCAGTGAAGGGACATGGGTGTACACATGTACACCCAATAATTTCTGCAAAAACTTCGAAGTTAGGAGGCTTGTAAAATCAAATAGCTAAATAGCTTTTAGGTTAGGGTTTCAGTGCTCAGCCTCGCACAGCATAAGGGAAGGGAAGAGATGGGGTGGGAGTACCTGGGTGCTCGTCGCCGGCGAAAAGACCAACCAAAACCTCAGCGTCTGGCTTAGGGCGGCGGCGGCGGCCGACCAGTCATCCGAGAACGAGAGGGGGGAGCGAAAGAGACAGACAGAACGAGCGGGAAGGCAGGTTGCATCGACCACACGGGCTTCTTGGCGGCCTTTTTCTTTTCGATTCGTACCGTTACAATTTTTGAACTTTAGAAAAATATTATTACTATTTACGTATTTTAAAGCATATCATTATAATTCTTCGTTTCCCACAAGAATGCCACCAAATCTATAAACTCTTATAAAGTCAAACCCCACTAGCTACTCCTTCTATCCCTGAATACTGCAACTTCTAGAGTTGTCTTAAGTCAAACTTTTTAAATTTTGACCAAATTTCTAGAAAAAAAACAATAAGATATATGGTACCAAATTAGTACCATTAGATTTATCATATAATGTATTTTTATAAAATATATATTTTATGTTATAGATATTGATGATTTTTTTATAAAGTTGGTCAAAGTTCAAAAAAAATTTGACCCAAGACGGATTCTAGGAGTTGCAAAAGATTCGAGAGACGAAGGTAGTATTTCTTTTTTAACATACAAGCTATCCACCTCATCATTCAACTATGGATACATTTATGGCCAACTATCATTTGCAATTATGATTAAAACACATCATCTACTAACATGTATTTAGTTTTCCACATCGATTGTGCCACATCATCCACTAATATTAACTCATAATTGTTTATTTCTTTGTATAAATAATTTTATTCCAAATCATCTGCAATTTCCACAAAGCAACACGTGAGGTATTCATCTAGTATATATGAAAACGACTTGGCCCAGCTACAGACATATATGAATACGTATACTTCATTACAGCCTCTTTCCCTATCACTAACATGCGGACCCCACTTGTCATCTTCTTCTTCCTCCCCTTACTAGGATGTATGGGCCTATTTGAATTCTTTAGCATTATGAGAATATGGATGAAAAATCTTTACACCATCCAAACAAGAGAGATTTTACAGCATTATCTAGAACCTAAAATCCAATAAAACTTGCATCGGATGATGTGGATACTACTCCCTCCATCTCAAATTATAAGGCATTCCAAAAATCTTAGAGAATCAATTTTCTTAAGTTTGACCAAATTTATATAATAAAATAATACATTTATAACATCAATTAAGTATTATTAGATTCTTTATTAGTGTATATTTTCATTGTATATATATTTGATATCATAAATCTTTGTATTTTTTTCCCTATAATTTTAGTGAAATTTAAAAATAATTGACTCTCCAAGATTCTTGAAATGCCTTATAATTTGAGATAAAAGGAGTAGAATCGAAGAAATTTTATCACTTGCAGGCAGCACCACCTAAGGGTTTGTTTTTCTTAAGAAAAGTGAGAATGAGTAGAAAAAAAAAGAAAGAGATCCAAACACTTGGATTCTAGAATGAGATTGTAGAATCGACTCCAAACGTAACTATTTGAATATTTTCGCTATGCAAAAGTAACTATGAAAATGATATCCAAACACCCTGGATTTTTTTAATCCAAAACCCAACTACATTTACTATCTAGAATCTAAAATCTCACTACGAGAATAAGATCCAAACAGACCCTAAAATCTAATTTGTTATAGGTGTTTGTTATTTTTTTATAAATCTGATCAAAACTAGAGAAATTTAACTTGAACAATTCTTAAACAACCTACAATTTGAAATGGAGTATAAATTAGAACGGGTGGGGCAGCGAAGAATCCAGCAATATGAGTTGACAAAGTTGTGCACCTCACTTGGTCCACCCAAAAAAGAATCCGTCCATAAAAAAAATGCCTTTTTGTTGAACTGCCGCATTTGCATTTTGCAAAGTTGGGCCCAGATTTTTCCATAGTCAAGTACATTCTCATTGTTCATAGCAGCCAGCATAGATCTAGGAGCAAATACACAAATTGCACCATGCTGTGATATACTCCATCCGTTCCAAATTATAAGTTATTTTGATTTTTTTGGTACATCTCTTTTGTTATGCATCTAGATAAATAATATGCCTAGATACATAGTAAAGTGGATAAACTAAAAAGGTCAAAGCGACTAGTAATTTAGAACAGAGGAATATCCTCAATGACAGTGAAGTTGCAGCTCAGGAGATGCCAAGAGAGGTGGGAAAAACTGAACCCGCAAGAAACCAACCCTAAACTTATGGAAATGATCAAACCTGGAAACAAAACCAAGAAGGATTTTGGCCCACAAGAAAACTTTACCTATTCTTGTTAATCACACTTCAATGCAACAACATCAGCAGCCACAAAGCAATGCCCCCTGGAGTCACTGCACCAACCTTTTCGAACTATCAATTCCTGAACTTTCTTTTCATGGGGCCATTTTCAGATGCCACACAGCGAACAGTATTATCAATAGTTGTTCGTAGTCAGGCACCAACCAGCCTTCTCAGATCGTTGCATGTTGCTTTGATGATATGCCTGAGAAAGGGGTTACTTTGGCCATTTCATGATCCGATCGCTTGAGCTATCAGTTCTTGCCTCAAGAAATTCAGAAACTTCAGATACAACCAAAACCAGTATCTTTCAGTGGAGATTTAGTCAATGTACAGATATTCAGCTCTACTCAACTATCAGTGTCTGCACCCCCAGACAAATTAGTGCAAAGAAAATGAGAGGGCCTGTATGACAAAACAGTTCCTTTTTTATTTCCTAAACGAACATAAGTATGACGAAAGAGGTGGCCAGAGAGCACTGCAGTTTGGGTGGTCAACATGAACAAGAACCCTAGATTTAGGCATGGATACTATTAAAGAAGAACTGTTTTTAAGGGAATAATTTTAGGTGCTGTACTGCTGTGGCATGTGAGTGATGGCCAAGATTCAGGTTATTAGAACCTGTGCCTTTGGCCAGCCGTCCTGATTGATCTGCTGTCCTCCTATATACCCCTTGTTGGTCAAGATTGCATCCTGCTGTCAATGTCTTGATAATCACAAGACCTAGATCAATCTGGGGACTGCCACAACGCAAGGTAGGAGTATTGTCTTTCTGTCTTGCAAGTGGACAAGATCGATGACAGTTTGGTATACTCTGTTTCCAACATTTCAGCTGTTCAATCTGTGGTGCTTGCCAATTCATTCCTGCTGAACATTTATTCGACTGAAAACTTTAACCCACTAACCACACATGATCTCTGAGTTGCCGAGCCTTAATAAGAATTACTTAGTATCATAACAATCTGCATGGACCATGTGCAGAAGAAAACGAAAAATGTTCAATTTTTTTGTTCGAAACAAACAGGCCCACCCAAAACTCTTTTGTCTGAAACACTGTATCCAGCAAATTCAATTTGAGCCACAAACAGAAACTAGCCATTTCTGTGCCAATGATTAAGGAAGACCAAAGGAAAAGACACCACAAGCTAAGCTACAAAGGGGAACAATAACGCAGGGGAATAATCCTAGGCTTGTAGATGACTGTGAAGTGCTCAACAGTTCGCTGCTGCAATTGTTTTCTACGCGTTTGTTGGGGTGAGAGGGAACCCAGTCCCGGCGCCCCTGCCTGACTGCCGCTCCTCCTCCTACTACCCCGGCCGGGTCAAGGGGAGCGTGGGCCCCTGCCGACGTGGCCGTATCTGGCGCCCGGGCCCACGGCCACGCCCGCACGTGTCCTGTTTTTCAACTGCGGTCGCGACTGCGTTGCTGCTAGTTTGGTGTGTCTTCGTCTTCGTTGCCGCCGCGCGCGTCGTCCATCGGCTCGCTGGTATTTCAAAATTCCGTGATGAATCCTTTATTTGTATCCTCTCACTCCCCGGAGTAAACTAATTCAGTTACGTTGCCATCGGTTGGAATATACATTGTACATGATATATTTATACTAGTGGTTTTGACAAACTATTCCGTTATTTTTAAACTTAAAACTTAAATTTTGTTAAGATAGCTAGGCTACTTGATTGCGTATACGTATATGTATGTGTATCTCCTGCGGTAACTTGTATTGCCTAGATTTTTTTTTTTTCTAGGTCAAATGATGAGTTGATTTTTGCCAAGGATTTCATACATACTGCGTTCAGAGTTTATGCATGCACGGCCAATTGAGTTATGGGATTTGACACACTTGATATATGCACATATGCATGCATAACGCAAAAATCTATGGTCTTAGTCCGTAAGCATTGAGCAGCTGCATGATGCATGGGTACAGCTAGCTCAAATCGATGCTATGAAACAGTCTATTAACCAATTATATATATCTCATAACATAACATAATCAAATTGACTACTACAACTAGCTAGCAAGAAATGGCGCGGCCTTGAAAGTTGAAAGGTGTGGCGTACTGCACACTACTGGCTAGTACACGTACGGTCATATCCCTGGGCACTATTGCGATGAAGATGACCGGGCGAGCTGAAAGTTACAGCGGCGAGCGCGTGGAACAAGACGCGCGCGACATGCGACGACGCATGCACACACCCGCCGGCCAGCGGCTTGTAGCTCACGACCCCCGGTAGGTAAAAGCTTCTCCAAGGCGTCTCCCGGCCTCGTCGTCAAGCCCTCATGGCCGATGGCACCGTACCCGGCCGGCCCTATATCTCTGCCCGCTTGCGTGAAAAAACACCCCAGATATCTCAGAAAGGGCAAGGAAAGGTTTATTAAGCAGGGGAGCGAGAGCGAGCGGGAGCTGCCGTGTGTGCAGTGTACATGCTCTTCTTCCTCCTGTCGTCGCCTAGCCCCTTATCAAACCCTTTTTGTCAAATCATTTCGTTCTTGAATCCGTTATAGCTGCCATGCTACTGCCGTCTTCTTCAAGTAGCACAACAAGAAACCGGAAGCTGCTTTATCTTTTGCAGCAGGCTAGGGTTAGGGCTTTCCATTCTCTGATCTTGTAGATCATCGGTACTGTCGATCTGATGAGTAGTATGGAGGGGTCAGCTGCAGCAGCAGGAGGAGGTGGTGGAGGGGGAGGGGGAGAGTCGAAGAAGAAGCAGGACGAGAGCCTGCCGCCGGGCTTCAGGTTCCACCCGACGGACGAGGAGCTCATCACGTACTACCTGCGCCACAAGATCGCCGACGGCACCTTCACGGCGAGGGCCATCGCCGAGGTCGACCTCAACAAGTGCGAGCCGTGGGATCTCCCGGGTAAGGATCGGAGAAAACCAAGAACTTGTATATACATACGCACATGCATGCATACTCACCACCAAATTAAATGATGAAATCCATCAATGATTTATTATCTCATCAAAGGCTATATGTGCTTTTTTTCTCAACAATAACATCAGCAGGTTTACCAATCTAATATTTTTTTTGCCTTTTTAAGGAATTAATTAAGAACATCAATAGCTTTTTTAGGGAAGAACAGCACATTTTCTACGCGTGAATCCATGCATGATCATATCACCATATTTTTTGTTGACTTGTGTTATACTCATATCCACTAATCCAAATATATGTGGGTATGGTTAATTACCAAGCATCTTACCTTAGCTTACCCACGGGAAGAGTTTTCTAATTGTGATGCGTTTGGTGCAAGTTTTTCAAAAGCTAGAAAAAGCCTCAAACCACTACTCGTTCAGATATGCTACATGAACGGCGGGTCACAAAGTTTTCTTTATTTCTTACATTTTATATTCTTGCTGTCTAATCCGTCGTCCTTATTATTGTAGATTGGTTTGCTATATCTATGTTAAATGTATCTCTCTTCTCTTCTCTTCTCTTCTCTTCTCTTCTCTCTCTCTCTCTCTCTCTCTCTCTCTCTCTCTCTCTCTCTCTCTCTCTCTCTCTCTGGTGTGTGTATTGTGTGCACATATGACCGCGTGCATATGCATACTCTCTTCTAATAAGGTATTTTATATATGGAGATTTCAAGTTCTCATGGAGTCATATTCTTACTTATTTGTACTCAAACACACAAGTAATTTTTATCCGTGATTTTACTTTTATTCTCAGTATATATCCAATTCGAAACTATCACTGGCGAACAACTGGATGCCTCATTAACAATACAGATTATCTTTCGGTTATTAACGTATATGTGCACTCTCTCTTGTCACAGCAGCGTTGTTGTAGACATCTTCAAGTTAACAAATAGTAGTATATGTCCATTGATTAACATATAAACATATGGCAAAATTATAAAATTGTTTTTTCATGGTCGATGATCAAAGTCTTTTTAAATGGGTGGATCAATATACAAATATATAGTTATAATTGTCCATTAAGAAAAATAAATAAATCTAGAAGAATAGTGACACCAAGTTGGATACCATGATATCTACTATCTCTGTGGAACTACATGTCGTTTTGGACATGCTAGTCGATCAGCTTGTGTGCTCTCTTGATCAGTAGACAGAGTGAGAACTGCTCAGCTCAAAGTTTTTGCAACTCTTATTACTGATAACTCTACTACGACCTCTGTCCGAGAAAAGATGCAATTCTAGTTTTGTCGTCCTTTAATCAAACTATTAAAATTTGAACAAGTTTATTGAAAAAAATATATTTAATATTTGACACCTAATAAATAAGCTTATTACAAAAATATATTTCATGACAGATTAAATGTAATATCATAAACATTGGTACCTCTTTTATAAACTTGATCATCAAATTCAATATGGTTTGACTCGATCAGTACTTTGCTAGAATAGAATTGCATTCTTTTGTGAAACCATTCTAGACCAGAAGCATGAATGTTTTTGCGTGTACCTTTTGACAATATAATTCTCATGGGCTATCACCAATACATATAAACAGATAAAAGTTAGCTTTGAAAAAGGTTGCATTCATCTATTCGCAAAAAAGAAAATTGTATTTATTTGTTGAGACTGATTACTTGAAAGTAAACATGCAGGAGCAGCGTGACATCTCAGGAACCACTCGAACACCATTTTTTTTCCCTTGCATTGTAGCTTGTTATATATCATGTACACTTAGCTCAAGGGAATTTGCATAATTACCATGGAAGAGCATTAGCTAACAATTAATCTGTATATGCTTATGCCAGAGAAAGCGAAGATGGGAGAAAAAGAGTGGTATTTCTTCAGCCTAAGGGACCGGAAGTACCCAACAGGTGTGCGAACAAACCGTGCCACTAACGCTGGTTATTGGAAGACAACGGGCAAAGATAAGGAAATCTTCAGCGGTCAGCCACCTGCAGCCACGCCAGAGCAGCTAGTAGGGATGAAGAAAACTCTGGTGTTCTACAAAGGAAGAGCTCCGCGGGGCGAGAAGACAAACTGGGTCATGCATGAGTATCGCCTGCACTCCAAATCAGCCCCCAAATCTAACAAGGTATGTACAGCATATATACATCTATATATACTTATACAATTTATAAAATTTTATTTATATATACATATTTCACGAGTTTATATATGATCCTAATAGACAAATTATTGAAGATGTTTTATTTGATGATTTGTATGTGGCACGCATGCAGGATGAGTGGGTGGTTTGCCGGGTGTTCGCCAAGAGCGCCGGCGCCAAGAAGTACCCGTCGAACAACGCGCACTCGCGATCGCACCACCACCACCCGTACGCGCTGGACATGGTGCCACCCCTGCTGCCCACGCTGCTGCAGCACGACCCCTTCGGGCGCCACCACCACCACCACCACCCGTACATGACGCCGGCCGACCTGGCCGAGCTCGCGCGCTTCGCCCGCGGCACGCCGGGGCTGCACCCGCACATCCAGCCGCACCCCGGGACGTCGGCGGCCGCGGCGGCGTACATGAACCCGCAGCCGCCGCCGTGGCTGCGCCGCCGCCGCCGTCGTTCACGCTCCCTGGCAGTGGCCTCAACCTGAACCTCGGCGCGTCGCCGGCCATGCCATCGCCACCGCAGCCGACGGCGGCACTCCACCACGCGATGTCGATGGCGATGAGCGGCCAGACGGCCGGCGGCGCCGGTAACCACCATCAGGTGATGGCAGGTGAGCACCACCACCAGCAGCAGCAGATGGCGACGGCGGCGGCGGGGCTCGGCGGCGGCTGCGTGATCGTGCCCGGAGCGGACGGAGGATTCGGCGGCGTGGACGCGGCCGGGGGCCGGTACCAGAGCTTGGACGTCGAGCAGCTGGTGGAGAGGTACTGGCCTGCCGGGTACCAGGTCTAGTAGGCAGTAGCTGTGGCTGGCATGCATGCAGCCGAGCAACGTAATGTTAGTCTATGGGTCATCTAGTAGGACGACAAGATTTCAGGTGTCTTTAATTTAGTCCGTTGTTGTTGTATCAGTAGCTGAAAGTTCTCTCTCTTTTTTTTTTTTTCTGTTTTTTGTTGTGATGTAATGTAGATGTCTAGAAATTGGATGATAGCAGGTTGATAACATGCATGTGCACCAAAAACAGGCTTCTCGATACTAAGCTCATACAGGGCTTAGATAAGAGGCTGGGGACTGGGGTGTACTCTCGTCCGTGTGATTGTTTCTGATAAATGTGCATGTTTCCTTCAAACCTAACAGGTACCTAAGCTTTGAATTTTTGAGCTGTGGTTACGTGACTTGGCGTTCCAGGAATGGACGAGTGGTTCGTCACGAAACCTCCCGGTGTGGTGGCAAATTTCCTCTTCGACGAAGACAAGACAGCTGGGGCGACAGCAGGGGAGCTGCCGGATTTGCTCAAGCACCCGGGACATGGCCGTTGCTTTGATTTGGATTTTTTCCTTGGAGAAACATCAAGCAGATTCGAGGTAGACTACACGTAACGCCACAGTTCAAACAAATATATACAGCCAAGCAGCGGGCAGCGCAGCAACGCGCGTGGTGCACTTAAACACATGTTTGGGTACTTCATAAAAATAAAAATATTATGGTTCTGTAAAATACTTTGGTTTTGAAGTTCCATGAAATATTTAGATGGAACAAACTTTATAGTTTTGAAAACTATAGTATTATTAAAAAATGTAGTCTTTTTTGAAGTTTTAATAACTCCACTCTAGACCTCTTTTCCATGTCTCTTGTTTCTAAAACTAAAGTTTCTTGTACTAGAGTTCCTCCAAACCACAGCATCCTAGTGTTGAATATAAACTTTTCCAGCAAGTGGAAGCTACAGCTGAAGAGATCAACAAATGCGAGAAAAAAAGCTCAAACACATGCACAAGGGGCTACAACAAATAATTAACCTATGAAATGAACACCCACAAATTAAAGCTCGCGATTCTTACTCTGATGAAATACAAAATCACAACTACAACTCTGCCCACACAATGGGGGCAGAAACACAGTTCTTGTGTGTATCGTAGATACACAGCAAGGTTCAGCACTGATGGATCTGAATCGAAGTGTGTATGCCTGACAGCAAACTCATCAGTGATAGGTAACATGGTCAAACTTCCATGATCTGCACAGTACAAAATCAAATACTTAAGTAAAAAACTCAAAATGCCCTGGAAAGCCAAGCAATATATATATACAACAATTAAAATTGTTTTGTTTTCAAACCAGCAAAGAAAATGGATCTGTATCATAAGGGAATCAATAATGGTCATACCTTCGACTATAATGTGGCGCACCAAAGATGTATTTATCAATGGATTATTTGTCAGCATGCCGGCGCTTATGTTTCCGGTGACCATGGTTAGCATTATTGCTCCGTGATGTTTTCTTCTTCTGCTTCTTGATACTACATGCAAATGAAGATATTCAAATTAGGTGGCAAACGAAGTCAATTTGTATAAACTCAAGCCATTAAAACAAGCATCTAAAACTAGAAGAACACTGGGAAAAGAAAACACAAACCCAAATGTTTCAGTTAGGAGTGTGTACAAAACAAAGACGGGCATAACCAACAAGGCAGAAGCCTGTAAAGAGAAAGAACATGTAAGCCCGTTCGTATGTTCAAAACAGTAAGATACAGTAAAACAAAAACTGATGGTTAGTTGGGGCGTACCAGATACCACACCAACTCCTCAGTTACAAATTGTTTTGTAAATTCATGTTGGTGAAGGTAATCCGAGATAGTTGCCTGAGCCTGGAAATGAAAATGGCTGAGTTTCTTGCATATGGTTATTGATCTGAGCATTTGATTATAGTAGTACTAAATGCAAAACGTTTAGGATCAATGAAAAAACAAAAGAGTTAATTAAATTTATCGACATTAATCTGTCATACCAATGGGAAAATATATTGCAATTAGCAGTAGTTATGATATGTTTACTAACACAAAAGAAAGCAATCAAAGACCTCAGCAACCAATTAGTAATCAATAGTTTTGACACATACCAAAAGGGGGGGAAAACACTTGACCTCAGTGTTAAGGTCAGACAACACAGCAGAAGCTACATGAAATACTGGTGAATGAATATAAAGAACATAAGAACTAAGTTCAACTAAAAGGTGCGCTTGAAATCCAGCCATGGTTTCCAAAACTTGGAAGCAATAAACATAGTCAAATAAGAACTACAAGCACATAAATATAGATAGCAATTGAATATTAAGAGGGACCAAAAATCTTGACTAAGGTAGATGGTAAAAGGAAACAACAAATACCTGCTGATGATATGTAGCAGCTGTCACAAGAAACTGCCCATATACATGGCGTGCTCTTTTAGTATAGGGCTTGAGAGTAGTTCTAATTTTCTCGACATGCGGTTTAGTAGCTGTAGCAATTTGATCAATATATGGTTTGGATAGTTTCTTGGCTTCCTGGAAAACATAGACCAAACAATTATATATCGATGATTTTGCAGGGTTACCTGGTGAAAAAACTGGGGCTCGGAACCATAAAATCTTAAATGCTGAAGATGCACCTGGAAATACGGGTCAGCAACTTGATGTGCTTTTACAAGATGAGGCCTGATGAAGTCACTTGATGTTTGATAAACCTCCAATGATTTCTCTGAGACCATTTGGACATAAGGCTTTGCATTTTTCTTCAAGGTAACCCATTTTTCTTTAGCGACAGGCATCCATTTCTTCAAGAAGGGAAATGCTATCTTTATTAGTGGAAAATGAATCAAGATGCCAAACATTAGAAATATTAAGACAATTTATGGCACAATACCATGCTATGTTGTAGTTTGAACATTTCAAATATACTCTATTCAATTATAGATTCACAAACATGATACATGTCAGGAATTTGCTACAAATGCATGAATATATGATTCATATTTAATGATTCAAAAACACCTGCTACATCATATTTCAGTAACTACAGATTCAGGAATATGTAAGAAGAATATTACTGTCTTAGCAGTCTCCAGATGGGGCTCAGCCCATTTCTTTGCCTGTGCTGATTTTTCTGATGCCTGCAGTTATTTAGTTCACAGGGTATAATGTCAAATGGATAGATAAAGTATCAATTTAATTCAGATTTCAGAAGTTTCATCCATAATAAAAAGAACTACAAAGAAGATACACAGCACCTTCTGCAAGAAGCTGTCAAAGGCAGGTTTCCCATGTTCATTCCAGTGGTTTGACATCACCTCCTGCATAGTAACACACAACGAATGTGATGAGAGAAAGCAACCAAACAGGAATAGTCTTTAGGTCCACTCGTACCATAGAGCGGGCTGCATGTGTCGCTAACCAAGGTGGCAACCAGGCTCCATGAACCTGCCGAAGAAAAGCATTCAGTATAATATGCATTGCAATAATCATGAAAAAAAGAAGGGGTAAGGTTGGCATGAAACATAGAAGAGTATCATGCTCAAATGCTCATGGCAACCATAGCAACTACATGCCCAAGAACTGGAGTATGCTAGGGTTCAGCAAATAGGGACTTTGTTATTTTATTGAGCTTCCTCACAATTAGAGCAGAAAAAAAATTAGAACAGTTCAGCTGAAAAGTCGAGTTCCATTGAATTATGTTATCAGAAAGGTCATTGGAACACATCACCAAGATGCGAAGCAGATATATTTACTACACATTTACAACCAATTCACACCAACCTGATGAACATGAATTTATTATTCTATGCAAGTTCATCACAAAATTCACAATTAGAGCAGCCAAGCTGACAAACTAAGTTGCATTTGAATTGTGTTTTTAAAACATTGATATACTGCGCCAAGATGTGAATCAAATAGTTTCACTGAAAAACTTGTGAATTTACCTCTCCCAGCTGTTTAGCTTTTGTGGTTGCTTCCAACTGCACCTTCATCAGCTCCTCCTAGAGACATAAGAAACAAAGGTTGAATAGAATGCAAAAATGCTACATCAGAACAAAGAATCACAGTAGTCACATATTCTCAAACCTCAGCAACTTTAAGAGCATGTTCAGTCTTCTGAATCCTGCGCTTTTGATCACTGCTTGTCCTCTGGAGCTATTAAGAAAAGTATAGAAGTAAGGACATGCTCGGTGCTTGCTAAATAAAAAAAATGGAGTAAAATCCCTTTTTTCGTTCTTGTGGGACCTACCCTACTTACACAGAAACTGAAACAGGTGACAAGAATGAAAGAAAGCACACAGGATCTGACAATCTAGCATGTCGCTCAACAGGAAATAACCTCAGATGTTTTTTTTAAAAACTTTACAGCTTGATTGCAGCTCAACAAGAGATGAGCCCCATTTATACTTGAGATAAATAAGAAAATGCTAACATGTGGAACGCTGTCATTCCATGGAACTCTAGGAAACTGAGCCTAACTTAGTAGGTTGAGGGTGTGGATGTATGCGTAGACCACCTAGGTTCAAGTCCCTATAGATGCAAATTTGGGTGCCAATTTTCTTAATATAAAACCACCTACTTCCTCCTAGGCTGGTCTCTCTTTTCTCATTCCATGGAACCCTGACAACCATCGAAACTTCTTTTATCAAGTGACCACAATCACCAAATAGTGATCAGAGGAATTCAACTATAATTTTCATGATTCATCACTAATGTGTAGTATAGTTACATATTCACTTACAATTAACATGGACAGAAGAAAAATGGGGAACTTTTGAACACCTGCCATACCACTACCAGTACTGGAATCTCACACAAGGGGGAAAAAATAGCAGTAAGCATTACACAGAAAGCAGACTCGCTGTTTAAGTGTTTAACCACAGAAAATTCACCATGACTGCTAATCAATGAGAAGTAAGTGCACATTTTAGTGATGTAGAGAAAAAATAGTAGTCTGATGTAGTAGCGAAGAAGATAACTCTGCAACCACAGCTGCATACTTACTTTCTCCAGCTTCGTATTCAGCTCTTGCACCTTCTTATCAGCATCGCTAGCTCTAGCCTCCAGAGCTGCTTTCTTTGTTTTTTGCTCTGTAATATCCTTCTTGAGCTTCTCGGTCTGGAAGAAGTTAGATCAGAAACCACAGTATTCTGTCACACTAACAGTTCATGGAATTCTGCCAGCCCACTACCTGCTTCTCAAGCTCAATAGCCCGTGCATTGGCCTTGCTTGCCTGCTCCTCTGCAGCTGAAGACCCCTTGGCCTGTATAGACAGCAGGTAATGAATATTGCTACTACAATAAGGTATAAAACAATGCTACAATAGTGTATTCATTGTTATTAAACCTCGAGGGAAGTTGCTTCATTCTGCATAGTAGCTATCTTCTGTGACTTTTCCTTGACAATCATATCCAGTGTTTCAATTGCATCATTTTTGGTCTTCAACTCCAAGTTCTGCTCTGCAATGCGTGACTCTGCAGAATGAAAACAATCATGCCAGTTTCCCACAATTCAAACTCTAAGAAGACAATTGATGAAGCCTTCTGTCATGATCAGAAGTTGGTGCAAACTTGCGCTCAGCTACACAGGCTATTTCTCCCAAATTGCTTCACTCTCAGACTAAAGCTGAAACTGTAGCTTACAAAACACGATAGATTGGTATGAGCATAATGCCCTCTAGCTTGCAAGGGGAATGTAGGCACGATGAAGGCTTTTGCTCTAAATTGCAAGGTTTGAACAGAAAAAATTCTCAGATAAACCTGGCTTTCGTCAAACCATTTGAAATCGTCTAACGTACACCCAGTGAAACAGCAGCCAAACCATCAGGTACTCACCAAATCCCTCCCCCAACCCAACTAGCGGACTCGCCCTGTCTCGCATTCCCCCGTTCCGTCACACCATAAATTTGAATTTCCACCTGAACCCTAGCGGAGTCGGCTAAACCCCACCGACGACGCAGCAGAACAGCACGCAGCGGGGCCGGAATCAGGCAAGCGAGCAGCCGAACACGCACCTAACTCGGAGATCTTCGCCCTGAGCTGCCCCAGCTCGGCGCCCAGCACCGCCGCCTCCTTAGCCCTCGCGTTCGCCGCGATCTCCGCCGGCGCCGGCGCCACGCCCTCCACCGCCGCGTCCTGCGCCGCCGCTGGCGCCGCGACGAGCAGGAGCAGAGCCGCCAGCAGCGCCGGCGCCGCGAGTACGAGCCGCCTCGCCATCCGCATCCTCACGAGGTGAGCAGGGCTCGAACCAACCACGAGTTCCTCGCTCGCCTCGGCTTCGAGACGAGGAGTCGTGGGAGACGACTACTACGAGGAACTGAGGAAGGGAGAAGTCGGGAGGCGAGACAGAAACAGGGCGGGGTGCTGGTCGCTCGCCTACTTCTTCTAGTTCTGCTTGCCAGTCGCCTACTCACCCCAGGCCACGTCATCGCCCGCGCTGCTTCGTCCAAGAGGCATGCACGTGGGCGCGGCTTGCCTGCCTCGGCCGGCCGGCCCTGGCTGCCTGGCTGACCGCGGAAGGGACGACGAGATGGGCGTCACGTGGTCGCTGAGCCCCGTGCCGCGTGCCGGCCGGGCTGTTTTTTTAAGAGGAAATGCCGTGGTGCTGTGCCGTGGGGGCCATGACGTGGTCGCTGCGAGGAATTGATGCCGGCCATAATAAAGCCCGGTCCATGGATGGGCCTATAGATGCTCCCAACGAGACGGCCCACAGCACGAGCGCGGAAGGTTGGACGGCCCCAACAGTCTGGGCCGGTGAGACGACGCAAGCCCAGTGAGACGGTACGCCGTACGCGCCCCCAGGACAGGATGAGGAATTCAGGAAGGAGGAAGGTACACGAGAAGACGACAGCGGAAGCTAAAACGGAGCCGTCAGTGTCTGCCCCTCCTCTTTTCCACCTCCTCCATCCACCCGACTCGGCGGCCTGCGCTCATCCGCCCGTTCCTCGCCGGCCGGCGCCGTCTCTTCCGCAGACCGGTCTAAGGATCCAGAAGCTGCTTCTCTTCACCAGGTACTCGCTTCGTCGTTCTTGCAGCCCGTGGCAGTGTCTGATTTTAGTTCAGCTGTCTGGATGAGGTGTGGCTGTTTGGTCACCGTAGACATGCTCCCTTTCGTCCCAGACTCAGCCTGAAGTGAGAATCTTTATCGGATTTCTCGGTGACTTGTGTGGATTTGTACCTAGTGTAAAGTTTCTTTGTAGTTCTTGTGGTTGGTTGGTCAGCTCTGCTCGGTCAGTGCACTTGGTGTGTGTATGTTCAGGTGATGTTCTTCGTTTCTCGTAGGGGTCAATCTTGGTAAGTTTTTATTTAGCCTTATTGGACCGATGGTTGATGACCAAGATGACTATCTTGGGTAGTCGTTGTATCTGTACTTATTTGTTGGTGTGGATGTAATCGGAAGCCTGCCCACAACTGGAATTTGATTCCTCTATTTTTTGTTAGTTATAGTCTTTTCAGATCGAGTGATTGACATAAAATTGATATGGTATGCTCATTTGATTGATCCGTGTGGTACTGTCTTTAGAGGTGCTACCAGCACAAGCACTACCTATGTGTCTAGCCTAACTGTAGTTGTAGGAAGACAGGGCGTTGAGTTATGTTCTTTAGTTGCAAATGTTTTTCAGATTGACTTTGCTTTATAGGTTACTAATATCAGAAAAGAGAGCATGCAAATTGCAATCACTTTGTCCCCCAAACAAGTGTGGCACAATGCATTTCTGTTTGTAGGAGCATTTTTAGCATGCTGGGCAACTTCCTTTGGTCCCTTTTGCTAAGGGAAGGGCATAAAAGATATTGTCTGCTATTTTGTCCAGCGTTGATTAAATAGATTACACAGGTTGTTAGTTTTTTACTGTACACTGAAACTTTTATTTATTATCTGATGCACATCTTGTTCCGAAGTTTGTACATTTATGTCTTTGGCACCTGGCATTCAATGTATTATGCTGGCAAGCGAATTTTAATGATTTATCTTGATGTTGAACTAGGCATGAAAGCATGTATGCTTAACCTCCATTTTCTGTTTGACGACAGCCTTATGGCAGACAGAAGTGATGGACCGATTGGGAGGCTCCCAGAACATCTTATCGTAGAAATATTCACTCGTTTACCGGTCTACGAGTGGGTGCAATTAGCATGTGTTAACAAGCATTGGGCAAGCATATTTCAAGGAGAATGCATGTGGCAAACTGCTATTGCAAGGAACTGGCCGTCTGCTGGTCTCCGAAAGCGCTGGCCTGGGCCAATTCCTAGAGGTTCTGCTAGGAGGTGAGTTCTGTAATATAATGTTGTTATGTCCTCTCCTGAATTTTGGTGTTGAAAACAGTCAAACTACTGCTAAATGCTGCTCTCTAGTTTCCATGAATTCCTGAATTCTGATACTTGCATTATTAGATTACTCCCTCCATACCTATAAAACTTATCGTCTTGGACAAGGACACGGTCTCCAAAACCTAACTTTATCCATTATTTTTTTAAAAAAATATATAAGAAAAATTAAAAATAAAATTACTTTTTATAAAAGTGGGTTTCAAGGTGAATCTATACATATAAGTTTCACCTTTTTAAACTAAATATTTTAAAAGTTATTGATAGTTTATGTTCCCAAGATTTGACCCAAACCTTGTCCAAAACGACAAGTTTTATGGGTATGGAGGAAGTATGTCCTTTGAATTTGCTTTAGGCAATTTCACTTTGAAGTGAAGTAATCACAATAAACTGGCATGTTCTCCTGTTCATCATAAAGTAAAAGAAAACAAAGAAGAACTGGCTTGTGCAATACATACTCGCTAGGTCATAATTCAGAACTGAGTGCCGTTCTCTTGGGATATCATCTAAATCTAGCGTCTTAACATCCAATGAAAATTGTTTCTTGGGTCCTTTTAGGAGATTTCAAGCACTGTATGTCAGTGAGAACTTAGTACCATCTGGTGGGGAGATCGATGAGCTGGTTGGTCACACTTATCTCTACTTAAAAGAACAGCTTCAGCACCCTGCCATGCCTCCTTCCAGCATACTTCATGGCACCATCATTGGTGAGGTTCTGTTCCAACTTGCACAAGAGTGAAGTTCATCCTTTTTAAAAAGGAAAACTATTTTCAGTGACAGTGCGCTTCCGGTGTTTAATGATGATAGTTGATAGTGGTCAAAGGCACGCTTCAAAGGCACGCTCCAAAGATTAAAAGAAAATAGTATTCTGCAATGAAATCATGTCAGCTAGTGGAATACTAGTTTGATTTAATATGTCTGGCGCCATAAGAGTTAATGTATAAGCAAACTTCAATGTGCTTTTAAGACAGTATTTATCTTCTCCAGTCAAAGGTATGCTGGATGGATTCTTGAGTAAATGAGGTGTTCTTGAGCTATGTGCACACTACAGCTCAGTAGCAAACTGCAGGTGTTTTATGGTTTTGAGGAAATCACTGGAGATTTTTTTTTTCTCGAACACGCAGGAGAGCTGCGTATCTTTGTATTGAGAAGAAACAAGGGGCAAGAGCCCTTACAATACACACCCACAAACCAGGGGCAAGAGCCCTTACAACACACACCCACACTTCTAATCACTTAGAAAAAACACATGCACCTTTTACTAGGACAAAAAAACGACCTCACCTCCACAAAAGGACCCTACTGGTAATCTACAGGCTCAAGAGAAGAGCTTCCCTGAGCCTTTGCAAGACTCCAGTAACGATGTTCCTCACTTGCGAGCAACAATGCTCTAGCCAAGTTAGGAGGAGTAGCATCAAAACGCATCGATTGCGATGGTTCCAGATTGTCCATGCCCCAAGGATGTCCCTTCCCCTGTCATATAGGCTCATTGCCTAGTCCTATATTCATTAGCTCTTCAGTGGAAAGATTGGAGTTCATATTACTTCTTCTCTGTACTTAATAGTTAAGATAGTCCTCCCAGAGGAATGTTCATACTCATGCTTAGTTATGCTAACTCTGAATTAACATGCCTTTCTTCTCTGTACAGATCAGTTCATTGCTTGTGGCAATACAGGAGAAAAGGCCCATGATCTTGCTTCAAAAATATGGCTTGCGGTCATTGACAGCTTGGAAGAAAACCAGCAAACTTTCTTGCTGTTAAAACGCATTGCACAGGAAGGAGAAGTAAGATAATTTTGTTCGCATCTTCTTTAACTAAAAAAACAATACTCACACTTTCCAAGGAGTTACGATGGACACAAGCATAAAATTCCCCAAAAATATTACTCTGAAGCATGGTGATGATCATGTTTTAGTACTAGCATAATAATATGATAAGCCGTACTAGACAACTTAAGGTTAACTTTGGATCATGTCCATAGCAGATCACTTAAGTACTTCTTTCATGTGCAGTTTTTCCTTCCATTCCCATACTCGAGATCGTATAAGGTACTATGGAGGGTGTTCGACAAGCTGTTCACCGACTTCCGTGACTGTTTCAGTGGGGCTGAGTATCATGATGCTCTATCAACTGCTAAGTCTAGGTTTCAGCCGGTACCTTCTACATGGCTTGGCCATTAGCGCACTGCCGTTGCTCTTGTTGTGCACTCTACAATGTCATAGATAAAGTACTGATACTTTCCACCAAGGCTAAGGTCCAGTGCCAAAGAATGGCACTTAACAGTGGTCAATTCGTGTACATGTAGCATCTTGACAGCTTCAAGAGCATTAAACTGTTGTTTGGGAGGGAATGCTCAGTGTTCTTGTAAGTCCTTGAAAGTGTTTCGATACACTTCATCATTTGCACAGTTAAGTGGTTTGGTGTATATATATATATACTCCACTTTCACTCTTTCAGCACTGCCCCGTTTCTATATGTTCAGCTTCCAGTAGCTGCTGGTTTTGTTTTTCAGAAAAAAAGGAAAAAAAACTGGCCGTTTGTTTTCTAATCTGCATATAGCTAGGCAATAATCTGGTGTTTGATGATATAGAATGTTTTGCTTCTAATTTCCACATTGTTTTCTGCTGGATGAGTTGCAGTCTAGGGTAATTCAGAAGCAGCGGTGTACTTTACCGGGTCCCTGATTGACTTACCTTTCCTTCTATGGCAAAGCACAGTACTCTTTATCTATTAAAATGCAAGCATTGCCTTCACGGAACAAGGTAAAGGTCGAAAGAAACGGAACAGGTAAGACAGCTTGCCGTCACAGAACGAAAAACCTGTGCACCATTCTTCTTTCCAGCGCGCAGCTCACATGCAACGCAACGGCGCATGCTTGTGCTTGTGCAACAGATCATCCCCCCAAATCACGCTCGCGGCATGAGGACAGTCCATAACGACCTTCCTGCAATGTCCCCAGCCTGTCGCAGGTTTCAGACGTCTATAAAGTGCTTCTACATTCCACGATCATCGCGCCTGGCTCCGTCTCCGTGCGCACCAGCACCATCGCCGGTCGTCGTCGTCCTGCTCTGCTTCCCAGGCCAGGCCAAAGCAAAGCTCCAGCAATGGCGAGATCTCCCCTGCTTCTCATGCTGCCGCTGGCTGTCGTCTGGACATGCGGCGCGGTCGTCGCCGCCGACCCGATGCTGGAGCGGTTCGAGCAGTGGATGGGCAGGCATGGCCGGCTGTACGCCGACGCGGGGGAGAAGCAGAGGCGGCTCGAGGTGTACCGGAGGAACGTTGAGCTGGTGGAGAGGTTCAACTCCATGAACAACGTCGGGTACCGGCTGGCCGACAACAAGTTCGCCGACCTGACGAACGAGGAGTTCAGGGCCAAGATGCTGGGCTTCGGCCGGCCTAACGGCAGAGCCGGGCACACTGCCACGACGCCAAGCAGCACCGTGGCTTGTGTTTGTATTCTATTTCTCTGAAACTAAGCTATGAGCTTTGCGTTGTCAGTATAACAGCATCACAGCGATCAATGACTGTAGCCGTACGTCGAGAGTTTCTGAGCTATGTTTTTCCATGGTGTTTTTGCTGGTTATAGATTGGCAGTGGACTGCTGGGTCGTCGTCAAGGTAATTCTGGTCTACCGAAAAGCGGTCATTCTGATGTACCGAAAAGCGGTAATTCTGATCTGCCGAAAAGCGTCGATTGGCGTGAGAAAGGAGCTGTCGCGCCAGTGAAGAACCAGGGGGAGTGTGGTGAGTGATAGCATCAGTGGAAAAAAAAAATGATCTGAAGCATTGGGTGAGATTTTCTTTTTGCGTCTCATGCAGGTTCTTGCTGGGCGTTCTCTGCCGTTGCGGCCATCGAGGGCCTCAACCAGATCAAGAACGGGAAGCTGGTGTCCCTGTCGGAGCAGGAGCTGGTGGACTGCGATAAAAAGTCCGTCGGCTGCACCGGCGGATACATGAGCTGGGCCTTTGAGTTCGTCATGAACAACAGTGGCCTCACAACAGAACGGAACTACCCTTACCAAGGTACTCCTATTGCAAATTTCAGTGCACCAAGAGATCAAGGACTTGCATTTCACGAACGTTCGTTGCACTCGCGTGTGCAGGGACGAACGGCGCCTGCCAGACCCCGAAGCTGAAGGAGAGCGCGGTGAGCATCTCCGGGTACAGGAACGTGACACCCAGCAGCGAGCCGGACCTCCTGCGGGCCGCCGCGGCGCAGCCCGTGTCCGTGGCCGTGGACGCCGGCAGCTTCGTGTGGCAGCTCTACGGCGGCGGGGTGTTCACGGGGCCTTGCACTGCCGAACTGAACCACGGCGTCACCTTGGTCGGGTACGGCGAGACCCAGGGGGACACGGACGGCGACGGCAGCGGCGTGCCCGGGCAGAAGTACTGGATCGTCAAGAACTCGTGGGGGCCCGAGTGGGGCGAGGCCGGCTACATCCTCATGCAGCGCGAAACCAGCGCCGCGTCCGGCCTCTGCGGCATCGCTCTGCTCCCGAGCTACCCGGTCATGTGAGCCGGCTGCCGGCGTTGAAACCTGCAGCTCTAAGAACAATCAGTCATGATGTTGGCCATCTTTTGGATAAACCTCTTTTCGGATAAGATGCTGTTTTTATCTTGGCGATCGATAAGGTTACACTTACAGGTACAACATTAAGGTCGTGTCAAAAACCTGGCAGATTCCATGAGCAGAAGAAATCACAACAGGACTGCTGAAATAACGCTCATAAATATCAGGAGAAGGAAGTTACAGATTACATCTTTTCTACTCATATAAATACCACAAAACCGAAGTTCTTGTGAACTAGGTCTCCAGTTTCTAAGGGTGTATCGTAGCCAGTAATAAATAATACAATTAGAAATGTGTAAAATTTCTGGTCACTCAAACAGGCTAACGACAAAAACTGGAAGACACATCTATGAGCCACTCAAGTCATTTCTTCAGCAACTGTTTCAACACATCTTCTGCGTGCCGCTCCATCTTAGGTAGAGCCCAGTCATGCTGGATGATATCCAGGCTATCTTTCTCTGCACCCAAACTCTGGAAATGGCCAATCGAAAAAAGGTAAGGTCTCAATCTTTACAAGTCAGAAGAAGTCCATCCAGAACAGATAATTATTGACACAGATATAGACATGTGAATAAACAAACAAAAGCAGTAATTGTACATATCAAGAAAATCTTGCTCTGGGTAACTATGGCAGCAAGACACCACCAACTTTTTAAGTGCAGAATAAAAACAACAAAAACTTCGGAGTTCATAAAATAGATATCTCAAGATGCAAAAATAAGATGCCAAAAGCTGGGCACATGAGCCCATCAAGTTCTTGCAGTATCAGATGTCTGACACCAGAGCAAGAGTTGCACTGTACAAAAGGATCCTTGGAACAATATACTTAGGAGGCTGTTGGTTGACACTAACTGCATAACATAAAGACTTAACGATACATGTGACTAAAAATTCATTCACAAATGTTCCATCTAACCACAAACTTCTATGCAAGATGAATTAATCTAATTTTTAATATTGCTGAATTTCAGACTGGGAAATAAAAAAGTGAAGGATTAAATGCTAAGCAGAGGCGCAGAGCCTGTTTTTATTTCTTTTGAATGTGAAAATAAGTGTTGTGTTATGTACTAGTACCATACATCATCATGTATCAATCAAGAACAAGCAGAAGAACATAAAGAACAGAGAGCATCTTACCATTGTTGGGTTAAATCCAAATCCACCGCCCATTTGCATCATCTTTTGTGCATCATCAGTTGCTACATATCCAAGCAAAGATAATCAAAACCCCCAGGCAATGCAAAACAATCAATAAACACCACAGATAAGTTTTCCAGAGACGTATAAAGGTGAATGTCATTACCATTTTCTTCACCAAGGATCAGACTGAAAAGACCCCTCAAGCCGAATAAATTGAGGAAGTACCTATAAATAACAGCAAACATTAGAGGCTTGAGAGCTCCTAGTTGCTATAGCACCAAGGTAATTCCTTAACATAAAGATAATAATTTTATACATACCATGAACGGCTGCTAACGTAGCTGACATCAACAGTGCTCAGGTCAATCCCATTTTGCAGCATTCCCCTGAATCTCTGAGTCAATGGAAAGGGGATTTTTGCTGGAAGAAAGATTGGCATATATGTGAGCATGCTTCAATCAACTACATAAAATTGTGGATAACACATGATAACAAAAACAGCAGAAGCACATACTATGCATGGGTATATGTCTGCTCTATGTGAAATCTGCCTACTACTAATCTCGGAAGTATTTAATGCATCTCCAAGTTTTATTGGGATCACAAGCCAGGAGTTGAAAGGTGCTAGATTGAGAAGTGACCACAAAATAGCATTTTACCCTAACATTTTCAACTAAAAAATGAAAAGAAATGGTGACTTCAGCACATAGTTTTGGTATCAGGTAAGTTGAAAGGTATTAAAAAGCATTTCCATCATCTATTGATGATACCATAAGATAAGTTCAGTTGTGTTCATATACAATAACTTTGCAGGGACTAGACTTGAAAGGTAGAATTGAGCATATGGAGTTAACAGAGGTGATCTTATAGCAGCATGGAATTAATATGAGGATTAAACTGTGTAGCTGAGATATGACGAGATCAGGTATCTCAAATCACACATATTTTAAGCAAATATGGACATACCTGCAACAAAACCCGAAAAGAAAAAGTTCACCCAAGCAAATGTAAGTGTCTGCAAAAGGACAAAACAGCATGTTAATATAAGGTAGAATGCCACACGATTAGTCAACTATACTGCAACACAAATAAATCAATGTGCAGAACATAGAACCTGAGGAACTATCATGGATAGATTCTTCTTCATCATGTCCATGGCCATGTTTGGATCTGAAAACATGGCTGCCTGAGCCTTCTGCGCCTCTTCTTTTGGAACATGAAGTAATCCATTTTCCTACAATTACTAGATATTGTAAGCACGATATACACTGGACTACTGGAGAATTCATGTGGAATAGTCCAATCAACGTGTCAAATAATAACAACTAAGCATCATCAGGACCACCATGGCAATTATACAACTTGTGATTCCTGTTACCACACATATTGCTTGTGCACAGTCTAGCATCACTAAACATAGTAAGCTTAACTGTTTCCCTGATCCTTTCTCAATTCACTTTGGTGAACTATTTCGATGTTTCACAATTCACATAGAATTATGATTACCTCGTTGGTGTAATAAACCTTCCGTGCCTTGAAAGCCTTGGCCGAGATGAACTGCGAGTTGGTCCTCAGATTCCTCGCCCTGATGACCACCTGCCTGCGGATCGGCAAAACCATCACGTCAGCTAGTAAATCAACAGCTGAACGCCAGCAGCTTAAACTCACAACCTCCGATACACTCGCAGATGCAAATTTGACTATAAACTAAGCCCCAGAGGTGGTTCCTGGATCTAGATCGCTCGGATCCAGCGACCCTCCGAGCGAACCGGGGAACAGATCGGGAGGGAATTGGGATGGGGAGAAGAGAAGGGCCTTACCCTTCCTTAACGAGCTTGGGGTCGGGAGACGTGGAGGGCGCCGGGGAGCGCATGAGCTTGGAGACAAAGTAGCGGAGCACGCCGATGAGGACCATAACCACGGAGAGCGGGATCAGGACCCAGTCTCGGATCGCCGTGTCCAGCACCAGCTCCTCCGCCATCGCCGCCGGGAGTGTACGCGCTAGCTGCGCGGCAGACGGCAGCGTCGAGCGGAGAGCAGCGGACGGCAGCGAGCTCGCCGGGTAGGGTGCGCTGTGTGTGCGTGCGGCGGTGCGGGTGCGGATCGGTGGGCCGAGGCTGAGGTGACGACTACAGAAGAGAAAGAAAAGTCTTTTCGGTCTTCCGAATCGGTTTAAGAATCGGAGTCGGAGGTGGTTTATTGGGTCGGGTAGGTTGAGGCCCATTTAGAGGTAATTGAACCGCTGAAAATAGGCCCAGTACTATGACTTTTTTTCTATTTAAAAAAAAAAACTAGTGAGAGATAAACGAGCCTTGGTGGAGGTAACTCCTTTGATGATGTTAGTTGACATCACTTTTGAAGTCTCAATCAATCAAAAGCCAGAAAATTACTTAGTGATGGTTAAGATTATAGGAGTTATAGATTTAGAAAATACTAGGATTAGTAGTGACTAGATAAATGCCCGTGTGTTGCCACGGGAACACATAATATCACGATAACGTACATATAACACATGGGAACACATGATAACATACATATAAACACCTAAACACCTGTTATATTTATTACCTAAAATGGATACTGCAATTGTGGTGTTTGAAACATCAATATTACATGTCTTAAAAAAGATAGTTAAAATATAACTCTAAATTTTGATGCCATCAATAACATGTCAGCAAGCCATACACTACTTCTCTCCCATTTTTTTCAGACTTTCTCTATTACCTTAAATACAGATGAATACATCAAATGGCAATAATAAACGACACAAATATACTACTCCATACTCATATTAGTTGACGTTTTGGACAAGGTTTGGGTCAAACATTGGAAACATAAACTAGCAATAACTTTTAAAATATTTAGTTTGAAAAGGTAAAACTTATATGTATAGATTCACCTTGAAGCCTACTTTTATAAAAGTAATTTTATTTTTAATTTTTCTTATATATTTCAATAAAAACTGATGGATAAAGTTAGATCTTGAAGACTGTGTCCTTGTCCAAAACGTCAACTAATATGAATGAATATGGGGAGTAAGAAATATAACACATGAGACATTACCTCTTTTATAGAGTTAGAACCTTTTTATATACGATATTTTTTTCGTGAATATATCATTTGTCAATTTCTTCTTCCTCTTTCCATGGAAGAAAGGGGTGTTAGAGAGTACAATCGCTTGTTACTATTAAGTGGCTCTTTGTCACACTTTAGCTCCAACAGACTTAGTTGTTGCTATTGTCTAGAAGACAGGGATGTTAGAGTGGCACAAATAATATAAACTCACATGTATAATAATGTATATTGCACTTAGGGCTTATTATTGGTACATAAATTTTTCATACACAGCCTTGGACATTTATCTCACTAAATTTGAAAGGTTAGCAGCTGCAGGGTTAACACATTTCCATTAAGTTCAACCAAGGGCTGATATAGGTTAGCAAGCAATCTCATAAATGAGCAACTCCCATGCCACATGCATACTTTGATTGCCAATATTAAATAACCAAGGAGCATACAATCTCTGTATAAAGTAAATGCAGATATGTATTACAAAGCAAGAGTGCCATATACATTAAAAAAACTGCATAATAAATATCATATAACTGATGTGAAGAAGAAACAAATCATAGAGCTGTGGTTAACCATAACTTTCTGGCTTATTTATAGTTTATCGGGTAGCAGTATGTTTTTCTTGTGCTATTGTCGGACGGCAACAAAACATCACAGAAAAAAAAAACATGCTCAATATAAAGAAATCAGGATTTCAGCGTTATTGTACTATATAAAGATATGAGTCTCTCATCTTGGATAACCAATTTCTAGGTAACAGAATAGTGGGCTCAAAAATACTACAGCAACTCCAATTCCAGCAACCTCTCAACCTGGAAGCTTATGCAGTATAAATCAGATTTTGTGCCATGAATCATATGACGCTGCTGAGTAGATCAGTGGTTTTTAGATGTAGCATTTGTTTTCAGGAATTTCCACTTTTAAGCTAACATAATCAGTAATTCATAGGTTCCAAGTTTAAGCTAAAATAATCAGTAATTCATAGGTTCCAGGTTTACTACATAGTAGACTACATGTCATTGCTAGATGATTGTACTCCTAAGAAAGGTATATATGTAGGAGGACAGAAAGATAAAACAAAAGGGAGAAGTGAGAAGGGGTTTCTTTCTATCTGATCTGAGCACACAGAAACTAATTGAACCTCACTGCAACGATTGTGGCCATTGAATTGAGCTGCTATGATTTGCACATAGTTGGGAGCCAATGTACTTCATGTGAAAACAATCCGAGTGTCATGTAATTTGATCATGGCATTATTCATGAACTAAGACACCTTCCATGGAAAAAAATCAAAAGATAAAATGACATAATTAATGTTCACCTTTTCATCCTTTGAGATATTAGTTGAATTGCCTTGTACCTATGAGATCTGAAATGACACAAAACAAAAAGGTGCATGTCAGTTTCTCGTGTTGCAACAAGTATCAAAGATTGCAGAAAAGAGCTGCACTCACCCCTACTGAATTCAATGGTTGCTTCAATTTCTTACACGTCTGGCAAAGAAGATAAATATATAAACTGATAAAAATGTGGCAGTCTAAATAGGCTGGATAAACTATAAATTTAACAATTTATTTAGCAACAACATACAAATTTGTTAGTCTAAGTAGACCAAGTAAAACAATACATTTGACAATTTATTTAGCAATGATATTAAAACAGCAGATTGCAACAACCCGTTAGAGGTTGGAGAGCTTCCCAATAAGCATACTGCATACAGAAAGCACGAACTGATGAAACCAACATTATCCAGAATTCAGAAGTACAAGATTGACAAATCAGAAGCACTTGAACAACTGAACAAGCAGGTAAGAAAGCACATAGATTTTGAACAAGCATGTACTTCAGGGAGGGAGCAAGCAGGAAGCAAGGGAAAGGATGAGGACGTGCCTATGTCTGACATCGAAAGCATGTAAGAAAGACTAAATTTTTGAACAAACAGCTATTAATCTTAAACAGAGATGCATAGAGACATGGAAGTGGGGGATGACAACAGGGAGCAGGGGAGGGGACGGACCAGTTCACGAGGCCGATAAGGAAGGGTCGTCTTCGCAGCACGGCGGCGCTGTGGCGCAGCCCCGACTGGCGTGTTCAGGTGGTGGTGGTGGAGCGGCCCCAGGTGGCGCGCCGGCAGGAGCGGCGCGCCCCTGCTCCACCACACCGTTGTCGCGCGCGCGGATGTGTCCCTAGCTGCTATTCCCTGCGGTGGAAGACCAGGCTGGGCGGGAGCACGAGCACGATCGCCAGGCCGGCCGTCGCCGTTGCTTCCGATTTGGCGTTGCAATCCGAGTTCGACGGAGGATCCGGCTGCAAGGGTGGATTTGACGCGATGGTTTTTACTCCCTGTGTGCTACAATGGAGGCTACTGCATCTTGTTGGATCCTTGGAAGTTGCTTTCGCAATGATGGCGCGCGTGCTAGCTTCCCTTCGTTGCTGAGTGGTACTGGAGTGCATGATCATCTAGGCCTAGTAGCTAAGCTAGTGCAGCGCATTCGTTGACTTGCACGAGGGAGCGCAGTGTTTTGGTGCTGCCGGTAGACGTTGACAATGGGAATGTTTTAGTTGTAGAGACTAGGCTTATAATTAGCCATAGTAATCCTATGATACCTTATTATTCATCTATACGTAAATCACTGGCTCTCCGAAGGGACATCGGCCATCCCTTCGGCCATCCCAACTGGCGACCGTTCACCATCGGCCATCCCACCTGGCAACGGTTCACCATGTATATAAACAGAGGTCTATTTTGCAATGAAAAAGTAGTTCATTCGTTATCTTTCTTTTTTGCTCTTCATTTCCATCGAACAATAATTCCATAATTCAACTTGCCAATGTCCATGTTATGACCGTAGAAATTATAAAATATATTCACTAGGACATCTTTTTATGTCCCAGCAAGATTGGAATTTTTTTTAGCTTAGCATTACTCAACTAACAAATCGTCAGACACAATTACAAATCTTTGATAGGCATATGGTCAGTCCAAGAGCTGTGTTTCTTCTATGGAGTAAATAGCCTCCTTAAACTCATTTTCAGAACTAGTTAAAAAGCACTATCTTCATGATCAACTTTTCCATTTCATCTCAACATTCAGAGTCGATACTAACATTTGCTATCAGCCTTAAAAAAAAAAAAACATCTGGGCTATCAGAGGGCTCAATATAGAATTTTTCTTTTTCTGACATTAGAACTCTTTGGGCGTAAAAAGAAACTCCTCTTTCATTCGGTCTTCATCATAAAGTTTGCATGAGGAAGAGCTCTGCTGGAACGAAATGACCAACTCAAGCAGGTTGGTAGAGGAAAACTATGAGTTTCCAAACTATGTCTGGTTAAGCTCGATCAGCTAAACCAATACAGATCCAGAGAAGACACACTTAGCGGTTCCACTTATATAGGATACATAGATATAGATTAGTAGTTCACATGAAGTCTGTTTTTTAACATAACATAAATCCATCAGATTCAGAATTGATGACACAACAAATGCTTCCACTTAGCCAAAAAGAGAAACGCATCCTATCTACCTATTCAGCACAGGTGGGATTCCAAAACTGAAAATGGGTCAGAAACCCCAGCAAAGGGGCAAACTCATCTGCGGCAACGCCTCCATTGTTACAAAAATTTCAACTCCTCCATTGTTACAAAAATTTCAGCTTGTTCGCTATGCGTGCAGCTTTTCCCTTTCAGCCAGAAGAATATCCTTCCATGCCTCGTAGAACACCCAGGTGATGCCGGAATTTGGCATGACCTTCAGGCAGCTCGCCCCCCACCCGCGATAAAGCCCCAGCAACCCCTCCTCCCGGATCACCTCTGACAAAGCAGCAATCATGTTAGGCGGGCACTTCCCCTGCAGGGCACCGACCATCAGCCGCTTCCTTGCTACTTCCAGCGGGAAGCTGATTGTGCTTGCAGAGAGACCTGTGGACCCAACGGTAAAATGTCAGTTCCTATTTGCTCAGACTCCCAAGTTACCATGAAACTGGAATGGCCCCGTCGTCAATTTAAGACAGAATGTTGTAGTAGTAAGCCACAGGTGACTGACTGAAACTGGATGCTATGAGATGCAGATTCATTTACCTGTAAGAGCCCCAATAAGTAGAAGCTCAGGGCGACTCAAAGATGACTTCTTATGGAACCGGCAGTAAGAGGTCTTGATCGTATCATACATAAAATAGTAGCATGTGCTGTAAGGAAGCATGCCAATTAGTGTTGGACAGAGGCCAGCATAGAGACCACCTATACCATCAGTTTGATAGATCTTGCTGAAGGCAACGCTAATGCTTGGATAAACCTCTCGATTGATAGTCAAGCGATCCTGTCAGAACATCAATAATGTGAAATTGAGTAATAACAATGTAATATGACTTTCACAGATGAATATATGGATGAAGACCTAGCGCTAACTGTCAAGGCCTCAATCCAGCAATTACCTTGATAACTTCAAGAGGATGGCATACCAATGTGGCAGCTATTCCAGCAGCAGCACCGGCAATAGCAACCGGAGATAAGAAGTGAAGTGGAAGCTCGATTTTCAGATTACCAAGTTGTATCTTTGGGTATCCATCCTCTTTCCATTTATCTTGAGCTTCTGTCATGCTCCTCTTGACACATTCAAATGTTCCGAGTTCAATTGCTTGTGTTGGAATAATGCGGAGCATGTTGATTGTATTTCCTGCCCAAAGCCCTTGCCACCCATTTTGTTCAATGATCTCCACCAAACTACCAAAAATATGCCTAGATCCTACTCCTACAACCATTCTTGTCCTGAAATTAGTACACAATGGTATATGTGACCATTATTTTTGCTTTAATCAACAGATAATTATGAAACTATTTGTATGATGTTGAAACAAATCAGCCAACAGCATATGTTAAACTATATGTTTCATCAATACAGTTGAAATAACTTGCAATTTTTTAAAAATAATGTATTCTGCTGTGCACAAAACAAAATTGCAATATATTTATACATGACAAGAAACTCCTTCCTTTTTTGTTTCAAAAAAAAAAAAACCTCCTTCCTTTTCACTGATACTCCCTTCATCCTGAAGCATTCAAAATTGGTCCCAAATTATAAAGGATTTTAGGTTAATTAACTCTCCCTCCTCACTTATTAACGCCCCCAAGCCCCAATCACATGCTTACCATTAATGTCAATTGTCAACCCAACCAGTAGGCTCAAAATACCGTAAGCATAATATCTCCTTGGCCCGCGATTAAGGGAGGTTGCATGTGTCATTTGTTTTACCCTACAATCTGTCCTAGAATTCCTAGCATTCCTTATATTTCAAGATAGAGGTAGTATATAATTTTGGCTATGTGCAGCAGTAATATAATGAGAAACTGCATGGGGAGAGAGAGAAAGAGTTGTTTTCCAAATCGGATGTTTTTGGAGCCCAATACCTGAAAAATCTGTGGCACACCACTAAAACTAAGGATTTTGTGAATTATCGGAATATGTCATTTTTCAGAACACAGCATCATGCAAAAGATAAATGTGCTATGGGTAATTATCCGGTTGGTGTCCCATACTCACACCTTATCTCTGAAGGACATGCAACCTCGAATAAAAGCAATGGCAAACTAGCTGTAGGATTTGCATCTACTGTTGTAATGCGTAAATAAATTAACTCACCAAGTGCAAAGGTTGAAGGTAGAGATAAAAGTTAGTGACTACCTGATAGTCTCTAGAGGGGCAAGAATAGCCTTTGACATAGCACCAGCTAGTGCTCCACTGGCAAATTCTCTGGCCTCTCTGCTCTCCAAAATAGTCTGCAGTGAATTGGATAAAAGGGAAGGCCTCAAATAATCAGTCAAAAAAATCATCACTAGCTTCCAAGTTTAAGTAAATTCATTCATAAGACGTCTATGAGAATAGAAATCAAGCAACTTCTCTATGGAAAGCCTACCTGCAACTGCAAGTGCTTTTGGCATTGTATGGTTGTCAATGTACCAAAGATTATAGAGTAAGATGCTTCAAGTTACATTTAATAATTCTTCTGTTTTTCAATAGTGTAATGAATTAGCAACCACAATATCTGATCCATCATATAAACGAAAAACATTTCAGTATTTATTAAAGATGCCATATCTATATGTTATAGTGCGAATTACAAGTTATTGAGGTAAGTAATGTACATTCAACAATGTGCTTCTGTAGGGGCCCACAAAATACCACATCCCACAGCCCTAAGGTCGGTTTCACAAACTGTGGTTAGAATTTGCAACGTTTTCAATACAAAGTGCTCAAGTAAGAGCAACATCATGGTAAAGACGAGTTTGTTTTGTGCACATAATACAGTTCGATTTGGTAGTTTGAACATGGACTGTATGAAAAGGGCAAGGGGAACAGAGACAACTGAACTTTTGTGAGTAAACATCCTCCAAAAATGTGGATGAAGACCACATGAACTCAGAAGGACAAATACCATGCCACCTGTGAAAGGAACATTTTGTCCAGACCTGTAACGGATATCTCTAACCAATCCATACCTTTTTCTAACTTGGCTTGACATACCAAACAAATAGTAGGCTACTGAATTTCCAACTGTAGCCTACGTTTGGGATTGATAACCAACTATCAACCAAGGTTGAGGAAAAACAGAAAAAAGGAAAGGCACATGCGCATCGATTGTATGCATGATGTGGCCCCTAATAGCTCCTAAAGATAGTATAGCATCATCCATACCTTAACTATTGCATATCAATGGAATCTGAACATAAGGTCTATAATCAAGAAAGAATATGTTGGAAACAATTATTTGGATGAAGCCACCGAGATGAATGTAAGCATAAAAGATAGAACCGCAGAAGCACAACACTTATTGGTTGACAAGACTAATGGTGCCTCGGTCTGAAGCTGAACTACGCCAAACTCTGCAACGAGGCAGCAACTGAGATAAGCAAAAGCATCTTCACCCAGCAAGTTATTACTTGCAAAAGGGTGGAAAAACACAAAAGCATATTGGCACTTCAGCAGCCAAAAAAATGCCCTGCACTTGTGACAAAACGTAGGAATCTGAAACTCTGTGACGAATCCTCGCATCAAAAGCCTGAAACTAAACCACGCAACCAATGTGGGGAAGCACACAGTACGCCAGTTTCAATTAGTTCAGGAAAAAAAAAAGTAACCAGCCAAAATCAAAAGCCGCGTCCATTTCATCGCTCCAGAAACATGGAAACCACGTAAAATCAGGTGGGGATTTCCTTACCCTCACGGCCCCTCCGACGTCCGGTAGCCTGACGCCGATGGCCTCCGCGAACTTGGCGCCGTCGAGGCCGTCGTCCTTAGGCAGCGCCATGACGAACAGCTCCTTGTAGCCGCCCCCTCCTGCCCCCGCGCTGAGGCCGGCGAAGCCCAGGCTAGCGAGCGACAGCTTCCCGCCGCCGCCCGGCGCATCCTGGTAGCCCATGGCGGCGCGTGACCGCTTCCCTCGCGGTGCTGCTTTTGGATTTGGAAGGGTGGAGGTGTTAATTACGGGGACGCAGGGGGCCGAGTGCAAACGTTGTCTCCGCTGCGCTGCGCTGCGCACAGCGGACTGCTCTGGGTTTGCGGGGCCTGGGACTCCCGTGTTGGCAGGTGGGCGGGGTGATGTGTGAATGACTGAAGTGTGGAGGGTACGATCGCAAAAGAGATGAAGCAAGAGTGTGCACGACTGTTTGGGCACGAGTACGGATGTTCGGGCTCCTCCGATTCCCGAGTCCCCGCTTCCGACTTCAACTCTGTTTAGATCATTAGGCCATGTTTTGATACCGAGTATTTTTAGATTTTAGAAAACTACTACAGTTTAAATACTTTGGTTTTAAAGTGTCATAGAGTATTTAGGTGAAATTGATAGTTTTAAAAACTATGGTACTGCTCAAATAATATTTTTTCAAAGTTTTAAAAGCTCTATTCTAGATATATTTTTTATAAATCACGATTTTGCACATCAATAATGTTAAACTATAATTTCTTGATATTATGGTTTCTTAATACTGCAAAAATATCTAAAAATAAGCTTTAGCTGACAACAACCAACCGGCTAATAGCTCATTATATTAACTAAAATGTTCGAATTTATTGATTATAGTGGGCACTGACTCAACGAGCTACGGGGTATCACGCTGAGTTGCACCATGTCCTTTAACAACGAGAGCTTCCTCGCTTTCTACGGGTGCTCAACTTCGGCGACACCAACATTTCCTTCGCATCCCATGTCACCACGTCGTTCGATGACCGGCTCCGCCACCTGCCTCACCTTTGGCCCCAACGCAGGCAAGGAGCCACTGCCTACCGTGCTAGATGTAAAGCCTGTCAACGCTGTTCTGAAAAGGCGGTCTAAGAGCAGGTACAATAATACACCTCAGCTTGGCTTATAGCCCAGCCACATCAGCAAATGTCTAGGTGGAAGAGAGAGAAAGGTGAAGAGCCAACCTGCTTGTCGCGAGCTGCGGCGCCGAGCGCTTGCACAGCTCCCGATGGGTTGTGGGCCCGCTACCACCCATGTAGACATGACCCATCCCTTGAGCGGAGAGCCAGAGCTGCAGGGTCTGCGTGCAGCTCGTCCATGCACCGGCGGCCGTCTGCGCTTCACGCTCGTCGTCGCCACGCCCATGGCTGTCGTCCGTGCAACACGCCGACGCCTACCACCGCCGTCACTCGTCACCGTAGCCGCACGCCATTCGCTATCGTGCCCAGATAGAGAAGCTGCTGCCCCAGCAAACATTGAGAAGCAAGGAGGGCGGGAGCATAGAGAAGCGAGAAGCAAGCATGGCTGGACAGTGGCAGCGAGCAGGAGGATAGGAACGATGGAGCTGTGCGGTGGGGGAAAGGATGAGCAAAAGGAAGGGAAGACTGTCAGATTGTTGTATGGCTTGGCTACTATGCTAATCTATTGCTGCTGACTTGGCTTGGCTTAAAGCCAAGCTTATTGAACTTGCTCTAAGGATCCGCAGGAGCCAAGTGCTTGGAGAAACGATCTCGGGTCTGACGTCACGACCTCGACAGACAATTTAAGTGCCCTTAAAATGAATTCTCTATTGTAGTTTGAGCTCCTGTATAGATGCTTGTTGACACAATTTTCTCTCTCTCCTGTAAACGTCTTCATAGGAGCCTGTCCATGGTATATGGCTTAAGATTATGTTTAAGGTTCAGATCGGTATACTAGATTTCGTAGCCAGGTGAGCCATATCATTCCAAGTTAGATATATACTACTCTATCCATCCTAAATTATACGACTTTTGACTTTTTTGAACCCAAGTTTAATCATTCGTCTTATTAAAAAAATTATGCAAATATTATCAAATTTAAGTTATTCTTAATGAATTATCATTAATAAAGCAAGCCACAACAAAAAAAAGTGATATTTTGCAAAAAATTTTAAATAAGACGAGTGGTCAAACTTAGTGTCAAAAAAGTCAAACGGTTTGTAATTTAGGGTGGAAAGAATATACTCTCTCCATACTCAAGATGTTTAGAATATGATTGTGCTTACTAAAGAGTGATTAATAAAGGGTAGTTTTCCTTATCTGCCCTTATTAAATTGGGTGGTGGGTACATTATATGCAAGAAGCATCAGATTTCACGAAAACAGCAATAACACCTAGAATGTGAGGCATTTCTGAGTATGGAGGAAGTATATATATGTATTGTTGACGGCTGTTAAATACCAAATCTATAGGTCAACCAAATACCAGAGAGGGTACATTTGAGATCATTATTGTAGGAATAGGGGTTACACTAACCGAATTCCACGAATTTTGGTGTTTCACTATTTCTGCAGGAGAATAACGGAGAAGACGCAATCCCAGAAGCATATCGGAGCATAGAATGCACAAATGGACGGCACGACAACACAGAAACACTCTAAAAGACACCAGAAGGCACCACACCGAAGGGGAGGCCGAGAGGGCCCAGGGTGGACCGGCCGGTCCCACCCCTGCAGCCGGTCGGTCCGCCACAGGGGCCCATCTCCGGGCCCGCTTCGCCCAGATTGCTCCACCGCCTTTGAGGAGAGATCTCAGCCGTCCGCCAATGTCGGTTTGATCCGATGGCTCACGATTATCGCCCAGGGCTATAAAAGGAGGGCAGGACCCCCCTGGGGAGGAGAGCCCAGAAACCCTAATTCATTATTTTATCTCTCAGAGAGAGCAAAGAGTTTCATCCTCAGAGAATTAGATTAGAACTTCAATACTTCAAGTTTTAGTTAGGCATTAGTTAGCAAGGTTTCAGTAGAGTTGAGCTACGCTCAGGATTCTGGAGTCGTCATCCAGGAGGCTGGTATAGCTTTGTATCCCTCTCTTTATTATGACTTTGTTCTTAATTAATATGTCTCAGTTTATTAAGCTTCTAGTCTATTCTAGTGTTTTGCTTGATATAGTATTGATTGATGATGAACTATTTCATATGATCGTAAAGCGTTTAGCTCATTACTCGAGTGGGTTAAGTGGTAGAAATTATGTAAGCATGGTGCTTAGATATGCTCTACCTACGAATACACCTTGTAGGCCGGGTTTGGTGGTAGATCGCGGGTATGACATTCCTGTTGAGTCCTATGTATTTCGCCCCCCCGTTTATAAGACTAGCAGAACGTGGTTGCGAAGGAGAAGCGTGCTTGTGGGTACTTTAGAGTCATCAATGCTATAGATGAAAATAATGTACTAGAGTAGATGCAAAGACTTAGTAAATCCGATACTATATAGGAATTCAATCTCTTAACTAATCTCCTGTTTTTACCTTGCTACATTAGAGAGTTTCTATTTCTATCTCTGAGTAATTTATCATTGCCCTACAGGCCTACACTTATTATATATATTTATTTGGCTTACCCCTACATAAGTATGTCCTTGTCATGTGGATTCTATCTAAGTATGTATACACATCAATATTCTCTAGCTGTCCTTTCCTATGGAATTAAATAAATACGACAATTGGGTTGATTCCCAATAAAATGCTACAATGGTATTTCATCTGTGCGCTTGCGAATACATATTTATATTTACATTCAGAAATAGTTGCATAATTTAATACCACATCTCTTATGTCACTGCTGGGATGACAACCTGGTATTTTACATGGTAACTTAAGAGGTGTCAACATATATCTTTCTCACGCTATATTGAACGCCTTGTGTTTTGACTTTGAGACTAACATCCCTAACAACACGAGACATATATATAAGTGGAACGTATATAGTGCAAACTAACTTTCTGTAAAAATCCATGCAAACAAGGGCAAAAAGGTCGTTTAAATTCACTAAAAAATCAAGCATGTAGATAATATGATGATACACAACCTTGTAAAATATCTTGTCCAAACTTGACTTCGTTTGTGAGATATAAAAATAATAAATTTCAAACCAGAAAGTTGTCTTGATTTGTTAAAAATTTTTATTTTTATATCTCACAAACGAAGTCGAGTTTGGATAAGATTTTTTACAGAATTGCGTATCATCATATCATCTATATGCTTGGTTTTTTGGTGAATTTATATAACTTTTTTACCGTGGTTTGCACGAAAAATTAGTTTGCTTTAGATACGACGAAAGGACGAGAAAAAGAAAAGAAGATGAAAAAAACAGTAACACGAATTCGGGGACGGCGCCAGGCGCGAGAACGCTCATCGTACTCCCCAAAACTGGCGGGCACCGGCGCCGTTCCGAGCAAGAGGCCGCCACCACTGCGGCACGGCCTATAACTTCGCCTTCGCCGGCAGATACCATCGCAAATCCTTCCGTTCCGAAACCGCACTCCGGCGCTCTCGCATTCCCGTCTCTATTGCGCGCGCACGCTCGCCGCCTCGCCGGAACCCTAGAACCCCCCGCCGCCGCCGCCTGCGTCGATGGCGGCGGCGCGGCGGCTCGACCTGGCCGAGCGATGGCGGGGGATACAGGAGGACGAGGACGCCGATGACGGCGGCGAGTCGTCCGACGCCAAGCACCGCCGACTCCTCCGCGCCAAGGAGGAGTGGTAAGTGGCTGAGGCCCTCTTTAGGTCTCATCGCTCCCCTCTTCTTAAGGCGGCGTGGCGGTTGGTACGACGCGTAATCGGCTGCGGGTTTAGGGTTGTCGTCGTGGGTTTAGGATTGCACTGAGATTATGATTCGAGCAGCTTGCTGGACATTAATAAGCTCGAGGTTTGCTTTGGGAAGTTGAACAGTGCAATGCGAATGTATGTGCCTATGGCTCTCTCTTTCTTTACTTGCAGATTTCAGGTTCTATTAACGTCATGAATGCAAGCATTGTTGTAACGCAATCCATGTTGTTGGATATCTAGTGGCTGTATTTTAAGGTTGCGTTTGGTTTGGGGACATAGTTGATAGGAATTGGAGACATAGTTGATAGGAATTGGAATTCGTGAAGCTTAACTTTTTATTAAACAGTCATTGCAGACATAGTATGGCATTTTTAATGTGCTCAAAAGTAGACCATTGGCCAACGTGCTCGGTGCTCGTGGCACAGTGATGTGCGCTCCTGTCATGGCCACCCGCCCAGGTTCGATTCTCACTTGTGGATTGGCGGGGTGTGGCAACCGGGTTTTTCCCCGAAATAAATTTGCAGGTCCTGGACGTATGCGTGGAGTCACAATGGTAGTGTGGCATGCCCGTCGCTTGCGGAGCCCATGGGACTTTGTCGATATCCAGAAGGACACGTTGTGTGTATAGTTGGTAGGTCTAGCATGCGCTCTAGGAGGTGTGTTGTGCGTGAGTGCGTCTGAGCGTGCGTCCAGATACTACTGCTGTACCTTAGTAGCCCAGGCTGAAAAAAGAGAGTAGATGAGTAGACACAATGTTTACAGTAAGGATTTTTTTTTTTTTTTTTTGAATAAAAAGAAAGTTACTCGACCGGCCGATGAAAGAACACCCCCTGGCATTGCCCCCATGAGTGAAAGCTGATGTAATTTATGGTTGTGAACAAAAGACATCTATCTGAATTTAACTTGTGTCAGAACAGCAAAAGTATTTAGATACTGGTTTTGTGGTGCTCTCTCTTATTTCCCCATATTATCCCATTGAAATGAGATATTAAATTCATGTTTTATCTAATCACCTGCAGGTTTTCACATTGCTATACCTTTCTGATAAATTTACCAAAAGAAGATCATATTTGGTGTGGATATGCTGATATCATGACCCCCTTCTTGGAGACATTCCATGGCTTCTTTGACAATGAAGATGAGAACTCATCTCTTCGAATAATATGGAGAAGAGTTTCCCAAGAAATGGGCATTTGCACACAATGTGTATGTGAACACCACCAGGCACAAGGTTTTTTCGATACCGAATATCGGTCAGATACTGTTGATCCCCTTCTGAAAGTATTGCAGCTTCTTGATGAAGAGAGGGTAACAGGACATCTTATACAGATCAACACAAAGATTCAGCTCAAAGAATATGACCCTTCATGCCATGGTGCAGAAGTTGTTAGCATAATGTTCGAAGTATGTGATGCCTTTTCAGTTTCTCTTTTTGCAACATATTGATTTCCTCTTCTAAAACATGGATTGCTTCTATTGACCTTTTTTTTCCTTGAGAAGTATGAACATTAACAATGATTTATAACTTGAGACTGCTTCTAGTTATTTTCTATAGGGTGCATTGTGTTTTGGAAAGGACTATCAGTTAGTCAAAATAATATAGGCATGTTTAGAGTACAAAAGCTGTATGTATTCCGCAGATCTTTTAATACAACATTTATTTGTAGCAGTTGATGATATTTCATAAGATAAGCAGATGGCCAAAGTATATATTTTTAAAGGCTTTTCAAATCCTATATTACACCCAATAAAAAAGAAATGGAGGGAGTAATAACAGGTCACAACACTGCACAGAGTGTATAAGGATAAACTGGCAATTATTTATTAATGCTTACCATAATTACATAATCTTTGCAGCTGATTTTGTTTTTGTTATTTGGTGAAGATTGGCATCAATTGGCTGCATATGTATTCCAACAAATTAACCAAATGCAATTGCTATATTGACAGACACATAGGGAACATAATTAGCATGCGCATATGCTGTACTGTGTTAATGGCCAGTAAATGACAGCATATTTCCCTTTTCTTTTATTGTGTGCTGCTGCCAATGAACCTGGTCCTTTCATTTTCAAAACAAGTAACCAGACAGGCTCCTGTTTCCTTTTTCTTTCTTTGAGATTGAGATATTTAAAACTGCTACACAGGTTCTTAGTTATGGTAACAACCATAACATACTCTTTCCTTCATATTTGCAGGTTTTGATGTATCCTGTTCTATTGGATGACCAATCATTGGCTAATCAATTTCAGATGTTCATTGAAAAAATTGATGAGACGTACGAAGTGAGCCTTTCAACTAATCAGCAATACCCTGTAAGCTAACTTTTTCCCTTGACCCTGCTCATAGCACAGCTAATAATATCTCAGGTTAGTATTGGAGCCTTAAAAGATGGATATGTTCTGAATAATCAAGCAATTCAGGATACATATTTCACCATGATTTTAGTCTATTGCTCAAATAGTAGTGTTAAGATTCTCCACCTGTATCTCACAATGTTTTTAAAATTTTCAAATCTAGGGTGTCTATGCCCTACTTTTCTTCAAAAGTTGTAAAGCTCGGGCTATTGGGCTTCGATTAGCTCGATCCATGGCCATGGGGAAACTGAGGTAATGCAGTCTCCACATGTCTGTTCATCCTAGCCAAGGCATTTACTAGACATTTCTGAAGGATGTACCAGATAGGAATATTCATCTAATGATCTACTCAATTGGGCAATGTGGGCTTTAGTTAGGCCTGGTGGTTAAACTGTGCTAGGATCTACTAAACGTGTTGATAGCTCTGTTTTTGTCAACCATATTGTTTATTAGCACTTAATACTTGAAGTTTAGTACCCATGGAACATAGATTGTCATATGTCCTTAAGTGGTAGTTGTTAGGTTTCATGCACCAACCAGATGAACCCAAAAGCTTAAGTGATTGGGAAGAGGTGGGCAATCCACTAATAGCTTTTGGGTTTATCTGGTCGGTGCATGAAACCTAACATGGTATCGAGTTCGAGTCCTGGGCAATCCATTATTTAACATCAAGCCATCATTCGACTTGTCCAGTTAAATAACAGCCTTATATTCAATGACACTATTGTTGTATATAACTCACTATTTAACTCTATGCAAGCTGCACCTGAGCAATTGCTTTAATGACGTTTCAGCATAAGCATGTTGCGTCTCGTTTTAACTTAGTTGGGAATTAACATGTTGTGTTTTGTTCCATATTAAGTATAAAGTCATCACATGTAAATATGTTGACAATAATTTGCAGGAGATCAGTTGATTTGGAGCCATTGCAACCCTTATTACAAAAGTATATTACCTTTTTGGAAGCAGAAGTTCTTCCATCTACTTCAGAACATTTGAGACCTAGGGTGCAGCTCAAAAGAGCAGACATATGGCTTGGATTTAAATCACTGTATGTAAGTTTGAAAAAAAATTGGCTCACTGCATATGTATTCATCATGCCTGTTAATTTGTTGACTTGGTTGTTTCAGCCTTGGGTTTCTTGAGGCTCCAGCTTTTGAAGATGGAATTCTGGAAAAGTACCCATTCCTGAATATTGTACTTAACCATGTCAGTGATGACACATCTGATTTGTCGTGCGCTGTAAGTTGCCTCAAGGCTTCATTTGAAATGCTTGGTAAGTGTGCTGAGTTTCTTTTGATATGTGATGCTTGCACTGTAGCAAGATTTACATTCGCCTGTTGTAGGTTGCAAGCTTTGGCTGAGAACATCACTATCACCTAGTGTTATGCGGAACACATTATTGGGTCACTGTTTTCATACGCGCAATGAGAAAAGTCACAAAGAAATTTTTGATCTTTTCCTCCCATTTCTTCAGGCATGTTTGTTATTCCTTTACTTGTCTGTCCTCATCTAGGAAGCATTTATGTAAATATGATATGATAGGTCTGTTATCTGTATGCAGTCACTTGAAGCGCTACAAGACGGTGAACATGAAAAGCAAAGGAGGAACATTTTGTATTTTCTTCTTCATCAAGTTACTTGGAGTAATAATTTCAGTGCTCTGATGAGAAAAACAGCAACTAAGGTTAGCTTGGTGTTTTTTTACCTTTCAAGTTATTTGAGTTTCCATTTAAATCCGCTCCCAATTTTGTTTCCTATACCCTCTTCTTTTCTGGCTATTGAGTGCCACCTTTTGTGTTAGTTTGAAAGGTCATCCACAATACCAATGTACGCACATTTGTGTGGTAATTTCCTGTTGTTTCAGAAGATCTATGCAATAGCATGATCTTTGGAATAAATTAAGCATGATTGACCTTGACAACTTTCCATCTAAATAACACTCTATTCAGGATCATTGACTTTTTGGTACATTTGGTGATTGGTGATGAAGTGTTTAATGTATCTTGGTGTTATAAAGTAAACCATCATTTAATAAATTCTGTCATGGGAGTTTTAGAACATCTTTGAAAATGTATATCACTGTTTAGTGGAAAAACAGCTGACCAAGCTATCAAAGGTTTTCTTTATGTTTTTTTTTGAATTTTATGTTGGTTCTCATTTCATTCACTGGTGTTGCAAAAATCATGCACTGTTATGTTGGTTCTGTCATGGGAGTAGTGATGGTTTTTTCTAATTCTCTTTACCTTGCAGATTGCACTTCTTATTGTACAAAGAGGCTACACAATGAGCCCTCCATGCCCACCTTCCGAATGTGCCCATATGTGGTAATGAACACGATGCTTATTCTGACAATAGTTATGTATTAGATTGCTATATGATGTATTGACTATTGATGGCATCTGTAATAGTTCATGGTGATGCTATTTAATAGATAGAAGCAGGGAGGAAACCAATGATTTGTTGCCCACATAATATCTCATGGCAGATATGCTTTTAATGTTTCTTGGATTGTTATGTTGTAATGTCATGCATGCTTTTGTTAAGTGCTATATTATGCTGAACATTGTTCTGGTTTTTAATTTATTTCTTATTCGGCTGCCTTTGTTTCTAAATTAATCAGTATGAAAAATAGTATGGTGCCCTAGGACATGTGCTATCAATCTATTTTCACTCTGAACTAATCTTAGTTAGCATATAGATTGGCCATATGGAAAGTAGGATTATAAAATGGGCCTGGGTTTACAGGTTGAGCAGGGCTTGCAACACTACACACAGGTGTGTGCCAACTGTCAAGTGGTTTACATTAGTTGTTCATGACTTCAATTGTCTTTTGAGATAGGTGTTTTTTCTGTTCCAGTTTACTGATTTTGGTTTGATGAGCTACATGAGTGCAATAACCTGATCCAACCTGAACTTTTCCCTGTCTATGTCTTACTGACTGCTCACACATACTTCCGACTAGGCAAATTAGTCTGAATAATATAGTGGATTAATATTGTTAGTTTGTTTTAAGCAAACTAATGTTTGGATTGCTTCTGGATTGCCATTTTCTCTAGTTTTTTTTGGAGAACGTGACTGAGCATGTTTTCTCCTTTGAGTTTTACTAATTTATCTATTGTTTTCCTGTCATCTTATGATTTTTATTTTTTTTAATAGGGGCCCATCTTTGATCAGTTCGATAGAGGATACATCCTTACATGATTCATTGCGGCAACCTGCACTTGTTCTCATTTATATTATCATAATTTCTGATGCTTCTGCCTTGATTTACTATAAATTGAAGTATGAAGCTGTTCAAAAGGTCAATGTAAGCAATTCTGTCATGTTTGCTGATGACGATGATGAATTACCTTTCTCCCATGATGCTGAAGAGAAGTCTCAAAGTTGTTGGAACGACTTCAATGTTCTGAACAAGTTAGCAAGTCAGGAATGCAAGGACTGGAAATGCGTGCCTTTGTTGTGGTATCTTACAATGGTTCAGTTGGAACCCTCTAAGCTACCCATAGCATTTTCAAAAGCAGTCCTTTGGGGGTTATCTCATATTTCTGTTTTAGAGCCCGGATTAGCTACAGAGTTGTCAGTGCCTGTGAATGCTTGGTTATCATCACATGCTGGAGAAGTTTCTTCAACATTTACATGGCAAGTTCCAAATGGTGCTGATGATGGTGGTGGTGGGAAGGATTGTATTAATGCTCTGAAGGTGTCACAGTTTTGCACTCTCTTACTGAGAATATTTAAAAGGTTGGTTCTATTTTATTAAATCTATATCTTTCATTTTATTCGATCTATTTTGTTTGTTTTAAATGCTATAACAATATCTTGCATTGGCAATTTGGCATATCATTTACTGATTGCAAACCTTAAGTCCTAAGTATTTCTACCAGAATATCATACTTACATGAGATTAATATCTTCTAGGTTAGCCATTCATGTCATGACACAAATCGAACAACGTGGGCTCCAAAAGCAGTGGACTTGGGAACCAATGATGGGAGAAAGTTTGATATTGGTGCTAGTCGATAATAATGAAGTAAGGTTACTTCCATTATGTTGTATAATCCTACTCGTTGCATCTAACTGCTTAGTATTACTCATTACTCTACTTATTATAGGATGTGTACTCATTACTCTACTTATTGTAGGATGTGCGGCAATTTGGGAGAGCTATCCTGGAACATGTATCGCAAGCACGGGGTTTGACTTCTGGGCTTCAATTTCTGTGCTCGAGTGCATCTTCACTCACTGCTGTTTTTCTGGGTCTAAGATATGTAGTTCAACTGGTAAAATTTCAGACTCCTTGTCTCTCACATTTATCATCACTTTGGACTTCAGAAGTGAAACATGAATCCAAGTCTGAAACTCGCTTGGTTAGTGTCAGACTGTTAGCTTCTTGTTATTACTGGAGGAAACCTGCAGAAAAAAATTGGTCATATATGAAATCTGTTTTTCTCGAACATGTAGAAGAGCCACGTTTCATTGTATTAAAGAGCCCTGAGCACACACATACTCATACCACTAAATTTGATTTTTGTACAAACAGTTTTGGGATGGGAATTATGGTATCTCTTAGTTCTAAAGGGCTGTAGTGCTATTCAATTTAAGGATCAAGGAGAACTTTTTTTTTTGACTTGCCTATTCATTCAGTTGTATCCTTTTCTCCCTCCTTGAGTAGGAATAGTCAATAATAATATTATCTACTTTGTTGGAATATCCAGGTGGGAACAAGATCAGTTTTGGCAGATTTTCATAGTTTTCATCACCTGTTTTTTGTCATATGCAAACTACTTAAGGAGGTTGTCGTTCAAAGACCTCAACTTGCACAGCCAGCAAAACCTTCAGAAGGGGGTTTCTTGCGACAACCCTGTTCAAGTGTCCTAGCTAGTCCACCAGAACATGCTGTGGATATAACTAACTGGGAGAAGTTCTGCACTTTGCTTTCTGCAATTCTCTGGCCTTTTATTTCTACATGCCTAAGAGAAGGAAAGGAGCTAATAGGTTTCAAACAGTGTCAGGTAAATCTCTAGCAGTATTTCTTATAAAGTTTAACAACATTGTTCATCTTATTATTTCCAGCTATTATACCTCCATAACTAACTTTTGTTTCAGATATCTTGTGTTCGTTTGCTTGAGTTGCTTCCTCTGGTCTATGAGAGGGTCAACAAAAATTGCCGTACCCAATCTTGCAGTACGATGACAGTGTTTCAGGATCCTATGGATATTTCATGGTTTATTCACTTGGTTCACTGGGGAAAATCATCTCTCCTTGTGATTATCAGACATTGGAAACAGTGCATGCTCTCTTTATTGAAAGAACTAAAATGTTCACACAGCGGTACCATTCAATGCTACATTGAAGATCTTGACAATATCATTTCACATGGTTAGAAATATGAAGAATGCTCAAACCTTTGAATGTGTTAAAAGTTCCAAAAAGAAAAAAATTCTAACGCCTTTTGTCTTTTTCAGATGCAGTCAATATCAATGAACTTGAAGAGAGAGTTTTGAATCTTAAACTTGTACTGTCCAAGGAGACTACCACAAAAATTAAAAGAGGAGGGTTAACTGACTTACCAATGTTCAAAGAACCAATTGTTGGTGTTCCCTCTCCAGTTCAGGAGAGACATTCTGGCACGGACAGTTTTGTGGATGTCGAAAGCACAAAGTCCTCCCATCCACCAGAAGTTCATGAAATAATTCTCCTTTCAGACAGTGAGGATAATTTACTGGCACCTGATGTGTCCAGTGAGGAGGTTTTGTCATCAATTATGGAAAATGATGCATCCACTGCTTCCAATATGTTGAAAGAGGCTACACCTCTTGAACAAAGAACGCTGAACGACGATAGACACGTAACTTTAGAACCACAGATATGTCATCCTGTTAGTAATATTAGTGCCTCTTCTAAACCTGTATCAACAACAGATAGTAGGGACAACATTGCTACGACAAAAGCATTACCTGGAATGAAAAAACCAAGTCTGCCAATGAACACAAATAATATTACTACTTCATCCAAAGTGGCTAAATCATCTGTTACTGGCACTTCTCAACTGCGTCCAGAAAAATTTAAATCCATCTTCAGGGATATATCTGATGATGAAGATGATCCTTTAGACCATGCACTTGATAATTACCGAAGGCCACAGACTCTTTCAAAGCCTAGTATATTAGTTCCTAAGAGACAAGTTGTTCAGCTTCCAGTGCCTGTTGGAAGAAAACCAGGTTCTGGCAGTAGGGTTACAAGTATTCGACGACTTCAACCACCTAAACTGGGTAGCTGGTTTAGAAACATATTGGAAATGGACTACTTTGCTGTAGTTGGGTTATCTTCTTCTGAGATAGTAAAAAAACCTGCTTTAAAAGAAGTTCCAGTATGTTTTGATTCACCAGCTCAATATGTTGAGATTTTCCAGCCATTAGTTCTAGAAGAGTTCAAGGCTCAGTTGCAAAATGCTTATGTTGAGACCCCTCCTGATGACATGATGTGCGGATGCATATCTATCCTCTCAGTTGAAAGAGTTGATGATTTCCTTATTGTCCGTGCCCGTCCTGAGCATAGCCAGTCAATCAAATTCAGAGGTTGCACAGAGAATGACTTAGTACTACTCACCAAAGATCCTCTGAAGAACCAAGGACAGCAAGTTCATGTGCTTGGGAAGGTACAGTTGTTGCCCATCATTATTTGGCAGTCCAATGAACTATACTCTTTTAAGTGTTGACATACTATTCTATTCTTTCAGGTGGAGCGGCGTGAGAGTGATAAAAATAAGGCATTAATTTTTGTGATGAAGTTCTTTCTTTCTAGCGACAATGCACGTCTAAATAAAGTGAAACGGCTTCTTGTTGAAAGAAGTAAGTGGTTCTTGAATCGGGTTATGAGCATGACCCCTCAAATTCGTGAATTCAGTGCTCTCTCGTCGTTACATGATATCCCAGTGCTTCCGGCAATATTGAATCCTGTTTCTTGCGCTGCAAGCCATCGTAAATCTGGAAAAATGTATCTTGATCGACTTGCACACCCTATGAGGAAAGCATTAGAGTTATCATACAATGATAGCCAGCTCCAAGCTGTAGGCATTGCCATTGGATCAACAAGCTCTAAAGCAAATTTTGATCTGTCCCTTATTCAGGGACCTCCAGGTTTGTGCTTCCATGATGTTTATGTGCTTGCTTTCAAAAAAAAATGATGTTTATGCGCAATTTTGTGTAACTCTAACTGCCATGTGTAAGAAGCATAAATATTTGTACTTGCTTTTTCTACAGGTACAGGTAAAACAAGAACAATCGTAGCAATTGTAAGTGCATTGCTATCTTTACATGCAGATGGCCCTTACAAGTCACATAGAAACGACTACATGAGTAGTGCTGATTTTACAAAGCCAAGAGCAAAGATTAGCCAATCTGCTGCAGTAGCTAGAGCTTGGCAGGATGCAGCCCTTGCTAAACAACTGGAAAAGGATTCTCAGAAAGAATGTCCTCGAACGACAGATCGGTTTGCGAAAGGAAGGGCTTTAGTCTGTGCGCAGTCAAATGCTGCAGTTGATGAGCTTGTGTCAAGGCTCAGTGAGGGATTGTATGGTGCTGATGGAAAGCTGTATAAGCCTTACATAGTGAGGGTTGGTAATGCAAAGACGGTCCATTCTAATTCGTTGCCTTTCTTCATTGACACACTTGTTGAGCAAAGATTGTCAGATCAGTTGAAGATTAATAATGATGGCAAAAAATTGGTTGATGCTGAATCCTCTAGTTCACTTAGGTCTAAATTGGAGAAGGTTGTGGACAGAATTAGATATTATGAGTCAAGGCGAAAACTAATTGAGTCTGATAAAAGTGAAGATGTTTCTCCTGTACCTGATGAAGATGAGGTAGATGAAGTTTCTGATGAAGCACTTGGTGGAAAGCTTAACTTTTTGTATGCACAGAAAAGGGCAGTTTCTGCAGAACTAGCCACTGCTCATGCTCGTGAAAAGAAAATAGCTGATGAAAACAAGTTTCTAAAGCACAAGGTACGGAAGTCGATTCTTGGAGAAGCAGAAATAATTGTGACTACACTTAGTGGGTGTGGAGGTGACATTTATGGAGTTTGCTCGGAAACTGCTTCATCTAATAAATATGGTACCTTTTCGGAGCATGCACTATTTGATGTTGTTGTTATTGATGAAGCTGCACAGGTATTTCCTTAGCACTCACTGGGTTCTGTTAAATTGTTCTAGCTCTATTTTCTATTGACCAAACGTAAGTTTGTCTTGATTTCTTCTTTATAGGCCCTTGAGCCTGCAACCCTTATTCCCCTTCAGGTTCTGAAATCGAGAGGAACTAAATGTATAATGGTACTGTGTTACTTTAAACATTTTGACAATACACTTATTTTGAATTACACTGAAGCTATAAGAGATTTTGCACTTATTTACTAAAAAATGTTCCTTTTGAAGGTTGGTGATCCAAAGCAACTACCTGCTACTGTGATGTCTGGATTGGCTAGCAAGTTTCTTTATGAGTGCAGCATGTTTGAACGCCTACAAAGAGCTGGTTACCCAGTGATTATGCTCACCAAACAGGTTGTTTATTATTGCATTCTGTTTCTAACTTTCTATTACACAGCTTGGATTTGTGTATCATCTGCATGATTGGCATGCCTTGCTTCTCAGGGGAATGGGGGATTCGTGAGAAGGAGGGCTGTAGCCTTTTCAGTTTCCTTATATTCTTCACTGATAAGGCCTTCTATTGCTGGGCCATCCAAACAGTTTATGCTGTCTTCTATTTTGTGCTATATGATCGGATTCTAGTGCATGAATAACTTTGTGCTATCATAATGATCTTAATACTGAACAATAACAACCTTGACAACATGATTAATGGAGTAACAATCTTCAGATTTCTCTTTATCATTAATTTGCACAGCTAGATCTGTATTCTCTCTTCTTTGTTTGTTTATTGCTAGATATGTATGCAAAATGTGAAATAGCATTAAACTTCTATGCTAATACCTTGCTGGTTATTTCTTTTGACCTGTCTGCAGTATCGCATGCATCCAGAGATTAGCAGATTTCCATCTCTACATTTCTATGAAAACAAACTGCTTGATGGTGCTGAGGTGGCTGATAAATCAGCCTCATTTCATGCCCATGAGTGTCTTGGTCCATACATGTTTTTTGATATTGCTGACGGTCGTGAATCTTGTGGAAGAAATGCTGCTACACAGTCACTCTGTAATGAGTTTGAAGCTGACGCAGCTGTTGAAATACTGTCATTTCTAAAGAACAAGTGAGGGCATTGTCTCTCTACCTGCTCATGTTTATTATTGTATAGGAAACTAAGGCTCTATACTTTCTTTGTGAACAGATATCCATTGGAGTTTGCCACTAGGAAAATAGGGATCATTACTCCGTATAGAAGCCAGCTCTCTATATTGCGTTCAAAGTTCACTTCCTCTTTTGGGCCTGAGATTGTTGCTGAGATGGAAATAAACACTGTGGATGGATTTCAAGGTCGTGAAGTTGATATCTTGCTGTTGTCAACTGTTAGAGCGTCAAATTCTTCAGGTGATAGGCATCACACTGGTGAAGCACGCAGCATTGGGTTTGTTGCAGATGTTAGACGTATGAATGTCGCACTAACACGCGCCAGGCTTTCTCTATGGATTGTTGGAAATGCAAGAACTTTGCGGATTAATTCACACTGGGATTCCTTAGTACGTGATGCTGAAGAACGGAATCTGTTAGTCTCAATTAAACGGCCATATGGTCGGATGTTTGAAAAGGGCCAACCTCATTCCAGAGATACTCATAGCTATCGCACTAGTCATCTTAAGCAGAAGGATAACAAAATAGCTGCTTTGATGAGCTCAAAGAGAATTGATTATCAACTCCAGGAGCAACCAACACATGCTAGAAGGAATGTAGAAAAAGAAAGTATATCAAAAGATCAATCAAAATGGTCATCATTATGGGACCAAAAGATTCCTAGAGCTCAAGAGTCTGTTATGAGATCTAGTGAAGACAAGTCAAAGAACCATAGTGGTAATATGAGAGTCACCAAGTGCTCACTGCAAGAAAACATGGATCAGGATTCTGGTACCAAAAAGCAAATGGGTGGTAAAAAATTGGTTGTGCATAATGATAAACATCTGGAGCTCTCTAAAGGCTTGGTTAAACAAGGTGATGAGGGCTCTAGTGTCACAAGGAAGACGGAATTGAATATACCTGTGGAGCAGAATCTTTGCAAGGAAACTAATAAAGCTTCAACTGACCAAGAGCTGTTTCAGAATTCAAAGGTGAGGACAGATAATAAAAAGAGTACCAGTGAAAACAGCAAGAAAGAGGTTTCTCCACCGGCAGTTTCTGATATGCAGAAGTTGATACAAAAGGCAAAAGGAGCAAGGGGGGTTTCTGAGAAACCTAGATGTGATAATTCAAGTCATGAAATTTTGCATCCAGCGAATAAGAATGACGGTGCTTATCCACCAACAGACCCTGATATGAAGAAACCTAATAAGGCCAGAGGAGCTAGGAAGTTTTCTGAGCAACCAAGACCTGGGAATTTATCTCAAATGGGTCCTGCACATGCATCTCATTTTGATGAAGCAAGTAGCCATGTGCCAGAAGTCAAGAAAAGCCGATCCAGTAAGTTAACTAGTCAAAAAGATTTGGTTGCAGAAAGGAAACGACAACGTGAGGATATCAACACTCTGCTTTCTTCAGCTCTTATACCATCAACCAAACCTTCCTCAACTCGTCATTCTAAGAAACAGAAACGAGGAGACCCCAGCAAAGGCAAGTTCATGATACCTTAACTTTGCTATGGATAAAACAGAACTAGTTTTATGTCTTTTTTGCTAGTCAGTGCATTTCCATTTAGACTTCAAAAGTTGTCTACCCACGCTTGTGCTTTATATGCAGAAGTCATGTCTTCAGTTTAGTTGAAGGCTGCACATTGATTTTTCAATTCAATATGCTAGATGCCTGATTTTTTGTTGTTATTCAGGGATTTTTCATTATTTAGCTAGTAGAGAAAAAAAAAACTGTGAATTGCCTTGTGAGTTGTCCTTTTAATTGTACTACTAGTTGGTTGTGTAAGGTTGTTTCCTGAAAATTCAGGCATCCCTCTTTTCTGTTTGACATGTACTAATGTCTGATCTTTTATTGTTGCTGCTTGTTATTTATAAATTTCTGCCTCTTTTTATTAGACATTGATGGTATATTTATTATACTGTGACCACATATGATTGAATAATTGATTCACTTTTTAATTCTGTATATATCCACAGCAATTTAACATATTTGTACCTTAAATGAAGCTTTGTATTAGTACTGAGTTTCCATCTCTTTGTATTTGTGTTCGGATTTACTTCAATTGCTTTGATATGCTATTCTGAAGCTAACACACTAATCTGTAAATTGAAATCAGGTGGCTGATCTCGTGGATAAGGCAGCTTTTGTGAAGCAATTTTGATAGGAAATGGTGCTTGGATTATGAGTTTCCATCTTCCAAAGCAATAGTAGAGGAAAGCTAACTGCCTGTTATCTGGGAGCTGTATGTGTAGCAACTGACATACATCCAGTGCCCCCAAAAGGAGCCCTCCCTCCATACAGTAGCAACTGATTTTTCCAAGTGCTGGAATTTTTCGGACGGCTGCAAACTGTTTCTTACGTCATTTTATTTCCCATTTTCATCCGTTTGGATGCGAGCAAAATGGGACCATACAGACAAATAGAGCGATCAGACTGCTTGTTGAAGCGCAAGCCAGTTTTGCACTGTACATATTTGTAAATAACGCCCTTGTAGCAAGAGCGCAGATTAGCATTTGAGCATGCATCATGGTGGCCGTAAATTGAAATGGTTATAGCGTGTTTGTGGTGTGCAGGCAAATTACGGCTGAGGCTCTTGGCCCTCACGTCTGTCTCCGTGGGGTTCTCGTTGCCTCTGGTGGTGATGACTTGGGACGTGACTTCTCGTTGGCGATCCTCGATAACTTGAAGTGGAAAACAGAAGAGAAAACAGAGTTGAGTTTCTGTCAAAGCCATATATTTGATGCACGCGGAGATACGAGTGAGCCTTCCTGGCGGCTGTCGCGGCTTGCTGGCAAGAGCTCTGCCGGCTAGGCACAGACGTGGGCTCTACCGTAGCAACTCCAGATCCTTCTGCCTTGTCGTGAGCATCCTGGGGGCACGGACGAGACGAGGGTGGTAAGGTGAACTCACCATCGCTGTTTGCAAAAATATATGTATTTTTTTTAAAAAAACTGCATCCGGCGCGCACGGGCGTTGCTGTGCTGGTCTGTGGCTGCGTGTTGACGCTGCATCCGTCAGTGATCAGTTTGGGCAGGGTAATGGACGACAGCCCTGATCTGATAGGAGTACACGCAAGCTGACCTGCACTCACTGATATTGTGCAATTCTACATTGCGCATGCTAACAGCCACCAGCATATGCTGTCTTTCCGCTGCTCCAACCGCCATGGCAAAAATAAAAATAAAGTCAAGATAAACCAGACAAAGGGAAAGGGACAGGAAGAGATAAAGCCAACTAGGAATATGTGTTGTGCGTAGACTTGTAGTAGTGGCACACACTGTCAACTTGTCGAGAACCAGGAGCAGCAAAGCAACTGAACCGCATGTGTATGGGTTCCATGTCATCCATGCAACGAAGGTTTTCCTAGTACATCAGCTACGCGACGGCGGCTAGCATGAATGAGAACGACGCCCACTCGCTGCCGTTGCCGTTGCCGTTGCCGTTGCCGTCTCCTGGCAAGGAAGCTAGGCTCCACATCACAGACCGTTGCGCGCGGCAACAGTCTCAACAGAATCACAGATACAACAGATCACATGCATGGTTTGTTCAGGACACAGGCAGGTCAGGTCCAGCAGCTTGGACGACGATTAATTGCTTGCTTGCTCCATCAGACGACATGCGCGCACTCGCTCCTCCCGTTCGTCTCCGCAGATTTGCCGCCGCAGCCGTGGCCGGCGAGATTGACGACGTCGAGGCTGTAGAGTATGGGGATCATGACCATGGCGGACAGGAAGGCGAGGAGCGGGCCGAAGATCCACAGCAGGAGGGGCACCCCGGCGTAGAAGAGCCTGTTGCCGACGAGGTTGAGCGTGAACCCGCGCTCCAGGACGTCGCCGATGTAGTCCCTGGTGGGCGGCAGCGGGAGGTCGAGTCCGGCGGCGCTGGCGGCGTCGGAGTCGTCGGAGTCGGCGGCGGCGGAGGAGAAGAGGCAGCCGGCGGTGTTGATGAGGAAGCTGGCCTGGTTGAGGAAGCAGATGGCGAGGGAGTGGCAGAGGAAGGCGAAGAGGAAGAGCAGCATGAGCGCCACGTACTTGAGCGCCATCATGTACTCGCCGTGCGCGCCGAACACGGCGTCGCTCAGCGGCTTCTTCACGGTGTAGGTACTGCTCAGCACCGCCGCCACGCCCGTGCAGAAGAGGATCGCCGTCGTCGCCATCAGCGTCGACCCCATGATCACGTTCCGCACCGACTGCACCACCGTCACCGCGTTCTTGGCGTTGTCCTGCGGATTCGATTTAATTTTCCCGCGATCGAGAGGCTTGTTAGCATCATCATTAGCCAATAATAACCATGAAAGAAAGAAAATTCAGAAACAATGCGATACCTTCATCATGCCGATGGCCCAGAGGCGGCGCGTGGCGGCGTTGATGCCGACGGCCGTGCGCAGCGGGCGGAGGCGGACCTCGCGCCACAGCCAGGCGTGGTACGCCATGGGGAGGAGCAGGCTGAGAGGGATGAGCACCAGGTCCAAGAAGCTGTCCCTCCACTCCATGATCGAGCAGCAGAGCAACCACAACGTCGTCGTTCGTACACAAGCAACGGAACGACGCAAGCAGCTAATAAGCGCAAGAGGGTAGCTAGCTACTCCTATACGCACGCAGAATGCTTGGCTGCCTCTGAATCGTGACGCGTCAGGCGCTGCTTTCCGATCAGGCGTCTGGAGCTGTCTGTGTGCGGGCCGGGCGCCGATATATATAGAGCAGGTCAGCAGGATCGGAACGGCCGAATTCCACACACACAGAGAGATAGTGGCATCTTACACAAAGCCCACAATCTTTAGTAGCGAGCAATCAGTCGCTAAAAGGAGCAACACAAACCCGGCCATGGACAGAGCAGTAAGCTTTTCTTCTTCCTTTTTTCCTTTCCTATTTTTCCGTAAACCAGAGTTGTAATCAGTGCGATGTAAATCTGTATGTATTAGGCCTGTTCGATCCATTATTATCACTAAAAAATAGCTAACTAGTAATAGCTAGCTGCTAATTTTTAGGTAGCTAATTTTAAATAAGAGGCTATTTGGATCTACCTGCTAAGAGGAATTCTAAGAGACTCTAAATTGGTTATCTAAATATAAATTTGGTGGAAAAAAAAAACTTTCAGTAGACTCTTCATTTGGTTATCTAAATATAGTCATCTTCATTTCTAGATTTCTTGCTAGCTAATGATAAAAAACGAGAATGGCTCTCTAAAGTACAAACAAGATGTAGAAAAACCGTTGAAGAGTTGAAAGATCTTTCTCTAAATAATGATTTAGAGAGTAAGTTTTAGAAGTACTCTTAGAGATGCTCTAATAGGTGGTTAAACAATGAGTCGTTGAAGGTAACTATTAGCACTTATTAGCAACCTCAAATCTTTAATAAAATTGAAAATTAGCAGCCCCCTAAGTATGTTTATTTATATTTATTAAATATTTACTAATTTTTAATACTAATAAATCCAAACAGACTCTACATCTGCCTCTAATTAGAATCTCGTCCGCCCGCCGAACAAGCAGGTAGGCTGAACGAATGCCATCTCCTCGCTCGTGGCGTATGCGCCATGGAGTGGAGGCAGCATCGATGCTGCCGTGCCCGGCCCCGGCGGCCCGGCCGGTGGTCGATCGCGTGACCCTTTGTTTCTTGGTTCCGGACGTCGTTGGTTTGGTTCGCAATCGCAACCGAATGGCCGCACCATGTTTGGTTCCGGATGGATTTTCCTTTCTTTCAGCTATCATGTTTCGCCTTTCCGGTCATGGCGCTGGCAGTGGCAGCCGATCGATGTAACACCTGACATTGTGCTACGAGGGTGCTTTGAGTGCTACGAGAGGGTACAGTGCTTTGATTGAGGGGACTGCTCCTAGAATTTCCTTTTTCCCGGTCACGTGGTTCAAATCAAATCTGAATGGGATATCTCTTATATATGAGCAACTCTTGCCCTAGTACGTCTCTCTCTCACTGCAAAAACAAAACAAGAAGATTCAATGAAATGGAAAAAAGAGTGAAGCAGACGAGAGCTCCTTTGTCACCTCATCACTTGATGAGCCACGATCGTTGGGTGCGGATTGGGATCCTAGTCGCCCTTCCTACTTTAGTCGCGACCGCGACCAATGCAAAAAGACTGGACGCCACGGTGGTCACCCTGGGATCACTCACTCGATCAGCCAGCTGCTAGCTTAGCTGCCTCACTCGTCAGTCGTCACTAACCCGGAGAGCGTGTGGCGTGGACCACGAAGCGATCCATCATGCATGTTCGTTCGAAGCCGGCGGCCAGGCCGAACCGGATGCCGGGATTCGGGAGAGATCGATATGATAGCTTGCAAGTACGACGATGCGCGCATGCAGAGCATTCTTCATGCGTATCTGCGTTGGCTGCCAATTGCCGGGGGCAGCTCCGATCCGTCCCAACCCGGCATCGGCATGCGATGCCCAGTAGTATTCTGGTATGCGAAAGCTACGTGTCATGTTATGTGTGGCAGGAAGTACTTATACGTACGCGCGAAAGCAAACCTACTCTTTGCTGGGACTTTGGACAACCACATGTCCATCTCTATACATACAACCCACGTGGTTACTAGTTCATAATAATAATAATATTTTTTAATAATGTCAAGATGACAAATATTTCCCAGATTGTTCAGGAGAGAGAGAGAGAGAGAGAGAGAGAGAGAGGATGAAAAAAAAAAATTATTTTAGACAGCACCGTTGAGGTCTCCAAAGCATAACTTTGATTTTTTTTTTATAAAAATATTTACTAGAAAGTGATATATGTATTTTTTAAAAGTATATTTAAGACAAATCTATTCATATGGTTTTTGTATTTTCAAACTCAACAACTTAAAAATTATTCATAATTTATATTCTTATTGTTTGATCTAAGCCTTGTCTAAAATAATTTGAATTATTAGTATTGAGGGACTACTAATCTATAAAGTGGGTACCACCTCAGATAAAAAAACCTTTATCTCTACGATCCTAGGCAGGATCAAGAGAGAGAGGATGAGGAGGAGTAAAAAATCAGTTTGTTTGGCTAGTATTATAAGTCAGCGATAAGCTAAAGCGAATATAATGAATTATATCTTTTATTCTTTATAGGTATAGTCCATAGTCTTATGTATCTTTTACTATTAACCAGTCTTACAGAGTCACGGTTTTAGATAGCTAGTGGGTATTATTGTAATCACGATGAACTATGTTAGAGTAACATTATACTGTGGTTGCTCTTATAAGGGGGCTTCAACTCTAGTGCTACTATTGCAAATGCCAATGAAACCCCTCTATACTAGCCTCATCAGCTTCTTCTCCTTGCAGTTCATGGGCAGAAAATGGCTTCTGCTACGGTGCCTGCACAGTTAGCGTACAACTTTTTTTTGCCAGGCCTTCATTTTCATTTCTCTTCTATCTATAGTTAAGATTAACATGATCACATATTAGTAGGACCTCGCTCGTTTGTGGCGCTGTTACTAATTCCTTGAAGGAGTTGATGGTTTCATATTAGAGAAGCTCAAATTCGTGGGGAAGCTCAGTTTTGACATATTTACTTTTTATATGCATGTAATGATACCACAGAATCGACCAAATGGACACTTTTTAACAACTTTGCCCTCTCGATGTCTAGCATGAATCAACCAAATGATGAAAACAACCATCAACTGAACGCAGACATACATGATTGTGTGACTTTTTTTTTTTTGGAAAAACACATATATATAACTTTCTGATAAAAGTTTTATCCAAATTTATTAGCTTGCTAAATATAAACTTGTTCAGATTCATAGCTAGAATGTTACTTTTTAGGACGGATGATGTGGACATTTATCTACTTCAAAAATAAAGAGAAAATGAGTTTTGTATCTAGATGAAATACTAGACAACTTTTATACTCCCTTCATTCTAAATTGTAATTTGTTCTGGCTTTTTTCTTGATGCAAGTTTTTACTACGCATGCATCTAGATTTTATATTATGTCTAGATATATTGTAAAAGATATGTATCTATAAAAAAAAAACTAGAATGGCCTACCATTCAAAACAGAGTGATCAGAAGATGACTCGTTGAATTTAATATGGCTTCAGCATCATAGCAAAGTAAATTATTATGGTTATCATGTCGTGCTATTGCAAAGTGACATGGAAGAAGTGATACTTAAAACACCACCCAAAGCATAGAATCCAGGAGAAAAGGCAGTGGCAGCAGCTTAGAAATGGCACTGGCTTGCACGCACCCACCCACCCGAGAGGTAGCTAAGGCGAGGACACGAACCTGGCCGGGTCGTCGTCCCGGTACAACCCCGCCGGCCGCCCCGTGCAATGCATGGCATGGGACTATGGGAGCATCGTCACGCATGGCCACGGCGCGGCCCTCACTCACCTACCTGCTAGCACAGCTGGTGTGCAGTCAGACTAGCTAGCCTAGACAAGTGCTTTCATTTGCAGCACAGCAGGGCTAATCAGTGCTCCTGCTTTATTTCCGGTGGAAAAAAGAAAAACAAAAACAAAAACAAATCTGGCAAGATCAGAGGGTTTGCTCCCGTTGGCCGCTGCAAACACCACTAATTACTTGACAGAGTGCTTTTCGTCTCACACGCCCCTTTACCAGCCAAGTGTCTTTCTCAGCTCGATACTCCTTTAATTTGATTTGAGGATTTGTACTCCTAAATACCAGTGCTAGCTTCGTCCGGGGGGAAATCACAGGCACCGGAAGAATAAATCAGTGGCCCCTGTGATGCGTACTACTGGCCTTTGGCAATCAGTCCCTGGCAAGAGGCCACCCTCTCCATAATATAGAAGGACCATAGACATATACCGTTCCATTTTTAGAATTTTTCATGTGGTCAACCTCTATTATTTTTTAAAAAAACTCAATTTTTAAGAAGTCAAGCGATTTTAAGTTTCACTAAACCTATAAAACATGTACTAATTTAATTTAGTATTCCCTCGGTTCCAATTTATTTAACTTTTTATCTAAAGTTTGATCAGTCAAATTTGAGGGCGCGACAGCAGAAATATAGCACTGTCGAATTTGATAAAGGAAAAGGAAACCACTGCCATCGTCAATTCGTCAGGGTTAAATCATGAAACAACGGTGACGCTACTTTGACAAAAGAAAAAATAAAGTCCGACCAACCCTGGATGTTGCCAAAGCAATGACGACTGTTGAGGGGATGAATGATTCACTAGCTAGGTGTCCGTGAAGTCATGGAAGCAGGGTTCAGGCATACTGGGTGGAAGTAGATATCTAGTTATCCGTTTTGTTCGGTAAAATTTAAATATAAATACTTGTATTCAATTTGCATCACGTTATTAATAAGGGTGTCTCTAATGGAAGCCAAACCGCTAGCCTGGGCCAAATTCTACTAGCTAAAAGGGAAACCAAGCATCACCCTAGCAAGAGAGAGAGATTGTCTCGTACGTCGTTTGAAAAGTTATCTCTCACAGCAGCTACACTCCACATTTTGATGTTATTTTTTTTATTATTTTCTTATGTCCCTTTTTATTATTTTTGGAGGTTACGTCACTAGTAATTTCTTTACTTTGTTGGAACGCCCTAATATGAATGCTGAAATTGATGTATTCGAATTCATTCTCTATTTGATTGCATACCCATATTAGAAAAAAAAATCTTGAAATATCTAATTGTATGTGCAGATTATACACATAAAACTACTTAAGTTATCATTATGAGCATACACATGATAAAACTACTTAAGCTATCATTATGAGCAATGATTAATGACTAATGATATAAAATGTAATGTTTAAATGTAGGTATTAAGTTTTTTTCTTTACTACTATTTTGATTTAGTTTAAATTGTATACATAGATTTAAATAGCAAGCAATAGCGACACTAAGAGAGCCCAGGGTAAGCCATTCTAATTTTTCTCCCGCCAGGTTAGTTATGACCTATATATTGCATTTTAGCACCCCTAAATTGCTTAGCTCTAGCTTTAAAATAGCGCCGCTATTTCAGTATAGCTTTTAGAGTAACAATTTAATTATTACCTACTTATCTTTTGCTACTAAATTGGCCCGGGAGAAAATTGAATACTTGAGTTTCACAGACCATGCTATAACGCCATATTGTATAATGTTATATAGACTCCTAATGCCATATATATTATAATGTTCCCTAGACTCCTAAAGCCTTAGAAATACCGTAAAGCAGGTATAATAAGAGGCTGCAAGCTGGTTAAATGCTGATGTAGAGGAAAAAGAAGAAGAGAAAGGAGAAACGACCTATAAGCTTACAACCAATTTAGTCACAAGACCTAACAAACTATGTGAGAGAGACCATGTATTAATAGTGAAGAACTAAATACTATACGCGTGGACTAAAACAGGCGCAAAGAAACCTTACAACCAGTAGCTGACTATATTATTTATTAGACTTGCTTTTATGAAAAAGGAGGTATGGGTATTTTTTCTGCATCGAGACAACTCTGACATAAAAGAAGGACATGTGTAGGCTAGCCTTGTGTCTACCTTTCTTTTTTTGAAGCCTCAAATATGAGTATAGTTAGAGTATCTGTCCGTCTCACTCTACGCATCCACATCATCATAAACACTATTTATACACTACTTCATCCATCCTAAATTATAAATGTTTGACTTTTCTATTTTAAGTTTAATTATTTGTTTTATTAAAAAAATTGTAAAAATAGAAAAAATTAAGTTATTTTGAAGAACTTTTATTAATAAAGTAAGCCATGATAAAAAAATTATATTGTGTAAATTTTTTAAATAATTAAATAGTTAAATTTAATGTAAAAAATAAATGTCTTATAAATTGGGAACGGAATACGTAGATAGCGCGTCCTCTGGACAATCGTGAGTACTCCGCGGCACTGCGGAAACCCATGCCGTCTACACACTGCTCGGCGACCGTTGGGTTTTTTTAGCACTCGGTGACCGTTTGGTTAGCATCTGATCTTGTGGTTGTATTGGGCCGGGCTAAAAGACTGATCGCAATAGTGGGCTTCCTCGCCAGATTGTAGCGCTTTGGACTTCGGTATTGCAGCATCCCGTTTAATTTTTTTTCTTTCCGCAAATACGCAGACACTAGGGCCCATTTAGATCAGTTTATATTCCTCGATGGAGTGATTGAGGAAGATCTTCTCGGTGGGAGCCTCCATGTGTGCGCGGCCCCCTCCCAGGTACCGTACGCACGCGCAGGCTGCTGACACACAAACACAGCGCACCCGCTGACCGGAGACGAGGGGAAGCGAGGCGAATCGAAAAGGGCAAACCGCCCTCCCTCCGGAAATATTCTAGAGCCCTCGCGAGCGCCAGCTGAACCTTCTCCAACGCTCGTATTCCCTCCATTTTAATTCCGCGCGCCACGTCCCAATTCCGATTCCACCTCTGCGCCGAGACTTCCCCACATTGCAATTCGACTGATCCGCGGCTCGATTATCCGAGACGCTACCACTGACTTCCGAGAGGGAGGAGGAGCGCGGCGGGCGGCGGAAGTGGTCATGGATGCTGCGGCGGCGCTGAAGCGGAAGGGCGAGGAGGCGCCCGAGGCGTGGCTGCTCGGCGAGGCCTCCGTCCCCGCCACCAAAATCCGCCGACTGGTACGCACCTAGCCCGCTCTCTCTCTCTCTCTCTCTCTCTCTCTCTCTCTCTCTCTCGTTCGTTCGTCCTTAGATTCCGGCGGATGGGGCTGCTGTAACGCGTGCGCTTGGGTTGGTGTCGCGCAGGACGCGGAGGTGCCGCCTGTCGGGTCCGGCGCGGGCGTGCCGCCACAGCCGCAGCATGCTCTCGGTGTGGAGGGGGCGCGGATGAGCGGCCACGTCGGGGCGGCGCCGGCCATGGACGCCGCCACGCCGTTGCTGAAGAGGAAGGGCGAGGAAGCGCCGCAGCCGTGGTTCGACGTCGACGGGGTCCCTATACCCGCCACCAAAATCCGCCGACTCGTATGAAACCTCCGCCAGCTCGCTCGCTCGCGCGCTCCCTCCCTCCCCCTCTGTCTCTAACTGACGCGTGCGTTTGTGTTGCTCGCGCAGGACGCCGATGTGCCGCCTGTCGAATCCGCGGTGGGTGTGCCGCTCGTTGAGCCCGGCGTGAGCGTGACGCCGCAGCCTTTCGTGGTGGGGGACTTGCCGATGAGCAACGACGCGGCGCCGCCGGCCGCGGCGATTGGCGTGGCTGCGCCGGCGGCGAACGAGGAGCGGGCGATCGTGGTGTACCAGCCTGCGGAGGCCGCACGTACCCTCCTGAACGGACCACTCCGCCCGGGGGCTTCTCTCCGCGTCAGCCCCGACTGGATCCATGGGCTCAGGAGTACGTGCTCTCTCTCCCCCTTACCTGATTTGCCTGCCCGGCAGCTCCTTTTCCCAAATTAGTAATTTGGGCGAGTTCTGTTCGATGCTGAAACGAAGATTGATCCATCCTGATTCCCGCAGGCACCATGCTCCAAGAGGCGAGCAACCACAGGGCTCTGTTCGAGGAGATGGCCGGCAGGGACGAGAACCTCAGCCTGGCCGTGGTCCCGTGGGCGCCCGCCAAGGCGCATGCCCAAGCCGCGTCCAGCTCCACAGCGGCGGCCGCTGAAATGATGATGGCTGATCAGGACGGCGACGGCGCGTCCATGGAGGTCGAGCACGGCGTGGAGGGCCGGACCACGACCCCAGCGGTCGGTGCGCTGCACCATTACCAGCCGCAGCAGCAGCAGCAGTGGCCGGCGCAGCACTGCGTCGCGTCGCCGCAGCTGCAGGTCCCGGCCGCAAGCTACCAGCCAAGCCCTGTCACGTGGTCGTGGTGAACTGGTGATGGCGCGAACCAGAGACCAGAGCAGGAGGGACACAGTAGTGAATAGTAGTGGTTAGGAATAGGATCTCGGATAGTCGGATCTCCTCCCAGCTCAGTTTGGCTCTTGCTTGGTTTTGTTTGGGCTGTGAAAAGCGCGAGCATCTGAGAAGACGAGGTGACTGTTTGAGAGATGTCAAGATGATGCCATCCGTTTTTGCACGAGGTGCTGAGGTTGTTGTCGGATACGAGTACATGTGACACTGCTTGCTGCGATCTGTGCAGTGAAACATGGCTCATTGTTCCTTCGAATCTGCTGATGTTCCTTTTCCAATATTAGGAGGGTCTATTTGGGCTGTGCAGTGAAACATACTAGTAGCTTATATCCATTTGTCTTATTAATCGGGTTTACAAGCATTCGAATATGATCAGCTAAACATTTGTGGAATTGTTTTGATATAATCTATTTCGTATATGATCAGACAAACATTTGTGAATTGTTTTGATATAATCTATTTCGTACATTGGCAGCCACTACTTGCGTTACAGGACTACCATGTGCGTGGCGAGGATCTCTTCGTCTGATTGCATTGTTCGATTCGCTCAGCCGGCTGCAGAGGCTGAGCATAACAGTAGAGTATCTGGAAAGGATGACATGCTATCGGGATTATGGGTGGTTATCAACTAGGTTTATTGGTCTATATTAGTTAGAACTTTACTTCCTACTTTGTTTTCCTTTCATCTACATGTAAGCTGAGAACCCCTGAAGGTTGTGTGCTGGTCGTCAGACCAAACTTTATGTAATAATTGGTTTAATTCTACCCTTGGGTAAATAAAGTTGGATATAAACTATCCTTTATTTAAAAAAAAAAAATCAAGTGAAATTTGAGTTTGTGTATTTGTGGAAGTTTTATTTAATTAGAACTCTTTTCTTTTAAGAAGAAGAACTCTTTTTTTGGAATAATAAATGATGAAACACATGAAATGAAACATGAATTGAAAAAAGTAGGATTTCTATAAAAATGATTATACAAAACAGAGGATTGAGAAACAAGAACTGAAATAGGAAAAAAGTAAGATTTCTATAAAATGGTAATACAAAACAAAGGATTGAGAAACATATAGAAATGTATGTGTAAAACCGTTTAGGTAGAGCATAGGAAAGGAATTGGCAACGTAGATGCTCCCTCCGTCCTAAACAGAGCAAAGGAAAGGAATTGACAAGGTAGATGCTCTCTCCATCCTAAATTATAAGTTATTTTAAAAATTTTAGAGAATTAAAATTTATTAAGTTTAATTAAATTTATATAATAAGATAATAATATTTATAATACCAATTAGGTATCCTTAAATTCTTCATTAGTTATAGTATTCTATTTGATATCATAAATTTTGTATTTTCCTCTATAATATTAGTTAAATTTGAGACTCTCCAAGATTTTTAGAATGACTTATAATTTAGAATGGAGAGAATATTTGTTACTCCCTCCATTCCAAATTATAATTTATTCTAAGAATCTTGGAGAGTTAACTTTTTCATAAAGTTTGATCAAAATTATGGAGAGAAACACAAAGATTTATGACATTAAAAAAGATATACTATGAAAATATAACTAATAAAGAATTTAATGATACTTAGTTGGTAACATAATTTTTATTATTTTATTATATAAATTTGGTTAAAGTTAAAAATTTTTGACTCTCTAAACTTTTTAAAATAACCTGTAATTTAAGATGAAGGGAGTATGGATTATTGTCGTATGGTATTGCTCTTCTTAAATATTCTAAAGGCATGAACGATGCTCAATCCTATAGAAAAATGAAATCCTCCATTCTTCCTTTAAAAGTTCTCCAACCCCAGGAGGCCAGTAGCAGAATGCTTTATACGGAATAGATCATGTTGTCACTTGTCATGAAACATCACATGTACTTTGCAACCTTTTCTATCTTGGTTTCTTGATATAGCCGCTACTTGTAGGCTCCTAGAGTAAAAAAAGAGCATGGGTGCCAATTTTGTTCAGAACGTGCCAATTTTGTTCCAGAACTACTTCCTGACCCTTGTTCATTATTTACATTTATGTTTTATTCGCATCAAATAAGCATGTAGACCAAAAAAAATTTTAACCGTGACCTTTTGAAAACCTTCTCGAAGGCGGGGCATTAACCGAGGCACTTCTTTTTTATTACCCGAGGCGATTACAGAAAAACACCTCTTAAAATCGATTTACGGAGACGGTTAAGATGCTCTCTTAAAATATTAATTAAAGGCGGACTTTATAAGTGGTCCGTCTCCGGCAAATTTTTCGGAATTAAAATTTAAAAAAGTTTAAGGATAGCCCATTACAAAGCCCATGTAGCCTAGAAATCATGTTCCACTATAAAAGACAGATGAAACCCTTAAATCCTCAAATTAGTTCTAGTATTTCTTCTTTGATATCATAAATTTTGTATTTTCCTCTATGGTATGTGTTAAATTTGAGACTCTCCAAGATTTTTGGAGCGCAACTTATAATTTAGAATGGAGGGAATATTTGTTGCTCCCTCCATTCCAAATTATAATTTATTCTAAGAATGACTTGGGGCCGTGGTAACTTCTTCATAAAGTTTCCTCAAAATTATGGAGAGAAACACAAAGGTTTATGACATCGGTGAAAAGATATACTATGAAAATATAACTAATAAAGAATTTAATGGCCTCTTAGTTGGTAACATGGTTTTGGATTAGATTTTAGGCGGAGATAAATTTGGCCCTCCCCCTTAAAATCCGTGACTCTCTAAACTTTTTAAAATAACCTGGTGAGCCCAAGGATAGGGGGAGTATGGATTATTGTCGTATGGTATTGCTCTTCTTAAATATTCTAAAGGCATGAACGATGCCCAATCGGGCTTGTCCTTGGGTTTTTTCCTCCATTTTCCTACTTTATTAAGTTCTCCAATCCCAGGAGGCCAGTAAGTATTTCATTTATAAATATTTGATTCATGTTGTCACTTAGTCCATGGAAGGTCACATGAAATCATTGCAACCTTTTCTATCTTAAAATTACAATAGTAGTTGTATCACATTTTGTTTGAGATCAAACTATAGAAGTAGCATTGCAGATTTGCACAGTTACGTTCGCGTGCCTATTTCCTGTGAAAGATTCACAAAAGGCAAATCTAGTGAAATCATGACTTGGGTGGTGCCTCTATTTGCCTATATATGTTTTATTGGCATCATGCCAATTATGTAGACTAATAAAACTTAGTTTGGACTCGCCACAACATGGGCGTAGATTGCCATCAAACAACTGAACCACAAGGATAAATCTTGGTGTCTCCTTCGTATTCTTCATTGTTACTTGCTTGATTAGGTATAATCTTGTTGATATTTCTAACATCACGGAGGCGTTAAGTTGTCATCCCTAACATGATACCAAAAATCTTTGGAAAAGAATCTACACTTGTCTACTCTAAAAATAATGCTATAGAATATATCCGCAAGCGCACAGATAATTCTCCTATTGTAGTATTTCACCTAGTAAGATTTCCAAGTATCGTTAATTTATTTTAAGCCAAAAGGAAAACTCATTTATTGCGTTGGATCTATCTAGAAGGGGATAGAAAAGATTTAGGACTATGACTTCAAATATGCAACCCTATGGTAATCAACCACTCTAATGCTTTTTCTACGTGGGGGTGAGTCAAGATAAACAATAAAGATAAAGATAAACATGAAATAAAAGGACTTTCCAGAGACAGAGATTAAAGACTCAACTAAAATGATTTGGTCAGACAGGAGATTCGGCTAAAGTAAAGAACTTCTAGATTATCCCTAAATAAAAAGTCTACAGATCACACCAATATACACACTTTCATCTATAGCATAACCAACTCAGAAAACGGCATAAGGAGCATCAACTAGGGAGGATATTGAGACATACATCACCTCCTTCGCGGATGGCGGCTCTACTAGCCTACATGCGAGGGGTGGAATACAGAGGACTCAATAGGCCTGTACGCCCACGATCTACCACACTACCCAAACATGGGATGCAATCGTAGGTATATATGATATCTAAGCACCACGCTTACGGAATACATACCACCTAACCCACTCGAGTATTGAATTAGGGGCTTTTACGAATATATGACTATAATCATCACCAATCATAACTATATCAAGAATGCAACTAGAGTAAACTAAGAACTTGATAAGTAGCAATATAATAATTAAAAATAAAGTCATAAACAAGATACAAATTACTAATCTTTTTTTTCTTTTTCGAAAGCTTTATTCTTTTAAGCGCCCAACTCTACTTGAACCTTGCTAGCTAAACCTAATCTAGAACTTGAAGAAATGGAGCTCTAATTTAATCTCTCTGAAACCCTAACTTTAGTCTAAACTTGACAAATGAATTAAGGCAAAACCCTAATTTTCTGGGGGGGTGTAGGCATATATTTATAGTAGTTGGAGGAAACATTTTCTTTGGATCAAAACTTCACGTAGGACCAAGATTGATCCTCAAAGGCGGTGGAGGAATACTCCGTTAAGCTCGTGGAAGGCCTATTTGCCGCCCGTGAAAGATTCACAAAAGGGCGGCCGCCCTAGTGTGGGTCCATGACTCCGGTGGTGGTTTTCGGAACCTTCCCGAGTCCATTGATGATATTTTCCGTCGCGGTTAAGTTTTGTGTAAATCTTGCAATGAAATCCTCCAATTTCTCTTTTCTCGAATAATCGTAGAGAAAATGTGAAATCACCAAAACTCATGGAAACCACAAGGTTAAAACCCCTATGTTTTCTAGTGGTGATCTCTTTTATGCATTTAGTTGACGGTTAAAAGTTAGGTATAACAAATACTCCTTACTTGCTTATTACTTTCCTAGTATACTTTTGTAGTGCTTGTTTGTTTGCTTGAGTAGCTAGTAGAGTAACTTAGCTATAATTAGCTATCAACTAGTTGTAATCGGCTCTCTAGTGTAGTAGTAGTAGTTAGATTGTTTGTTTGAGTGAATCGATTTTAGAGATCATAGTAACTAGCATTGGTTAGGAGGCTTGCTCATGGTAAACTAGAGCTACAACAATTTGCTGACCCAAAATTTTATTGAAAAACAGAGATTACTCTAGTGTTTTGAATAAAATTTTATAGGCTATTCACTCCCTCTAGCCATTTAGATCCTATCAGCGTGAGGACTTGTGGTGCTAGGCTCGTGAGTGAATCATCGACTCTGGACCCATGGTCTAGCAATGGCGTATGACAGGCTTGTCTCGTCGTATAACCAACTCTCCTCGATAGTGGAGCTCATAGGTATAACTCTCCATCGATTATTTTCCAGTCATAATGCACCCTTCCCATTAGGGATGGATTAGTGAGATATAAGCCCATCTTATCTATATCCAGTTTTTATCACATTCCATATATAAAACAAGGATTATGCTGTCCACCTTCCAGCATTTTCCATTCTCATTGTTCTTTCCCTACGATCCAAACGATAGCGTCGCCATTTCTTCGGACCTATTTGCTAGGGCTTTTGCTCTACCAGAAACAACACTTGCTCCGGCTCCTATGAAGGAGTAGCTTTACAAGTGGAGAAGTTGCTGTTTTAATAAAACGTTTGGTAAAAACTTCTCCTGTTAGATAAGAAGGCTATCTTCATTTTTTTTTTGAGTAAATCACGCTCACCATACAACAACTATCTAAGTGGGTGTAAGTTAGTCTAACATCTTGTAATTTATACAGTTTAATGCAACAACTATCTAGATGGGTGCAGATTGGTCCAACTTCTTGTAATCTATTTAATTTGGTGTGAGAACTTGACTCATTAATGCATACATGACCCAAGCACATGTGTTCGATGTCACTGGGAGCTAATCATTTCGGTTATAGCAAATTTCACTAAGGAGATGCGAAACTTTTCATAGATTTGTTTGAAACTTCTATGGGAATCCACGAGACCTCCACGTTCTGTTAATACACTGAATTGAGTTTTAAGTTTTTATATTACTGGCATATTTATCCCTCTTTGAAGTCTTTTTTGAGCCTTTCGATGGTGCAACCATTGAATTAATCTTTTTTGTCTACTAACGTCTCCTTTTTTGTGTCTGTTATATCCTTTTTGGCGGTGGTGGTTGTTTTTTTTTTTTTTTTTTCTTAATTATTATTTTTTAGTTTGGTAAAATTAGACAAGAATGTTAGTTTGGTTATAACTTAGGAACTAAAAAATGAACCAAAACCAAAGAACCTATTGGTCCTGATTCTTAAAACACCGAATCTCCTAGAAACCCAAAATGTTTTTGCTAACCAAATGCCTACCCCTAAATAGAGTTGTAGCTCTACCTTTATGCGATGGACAACCCACATATCGGCTTTAGCGAGCCATGAATGACCATGGGTTGGAGTGAGATGAAAACTTGATATTATAGTATAGAAGAAAAAAATAGTCGGGTGTAGCTTGCAATGACGCTGATTTAGAGTTTATAATAAAGACACACTATTATAGTGCTTGGACTGCACATGCACATATGCACCAATGAGCCAAGTTCTTGCATTAAAATAAATAAATAATAATAGTTGTCATATTAAATTAGACAAATTACAAGATGTTGGACTAATTTGCACCCACTTGAATTGTTGTTGTATGGTGAGTACAATTTACTCTTATTTTTTTTCTTTAGCCCATACTCCCTCCGTCTCTAAAAAAAAGCATAGCTATAAAAATTATCTTTGGTCAAACTTTCCTAACTTTAACTAGATTGATAGAAAAAATATATAATATTTATATTTTAAAATAAATTTATCATAAAAATATATTAAATGATCCATCTAATAATACTAATTAAATACCATAAATGTTAATATTTTATTAAATGGGTTAAAGTTAAAAATTATTATTTTTGGACAGCGAGAATGATTTTTGTTTTTTTTAAGGGATCGAGGGAGTAGGCCATAGCTCTGGGGAGACCGGGGATCCCGCGGCGCACCGCGAGCTCTTCTTTTTTCTCCGCCGAGCCACCGCTCCCGCTCGGACAGCCACCATCGCCCCACCCCTCCCGTCGCGCGGCCGCGCGACGGCGCGCATCCGCCGCCTCCGCTCCGCCCCTCCCGCCCTGCCGCCCGCGCCGTCTCGTCTCTCATCGCCGCCCCGCCTCCCTCCGTCGTTCCTGGCGCCGGGCTTCTTCTCCGTCGCTGGCTACGCGCGTGAGGAGGGAGGAGGAACCGCAGCGCGTGGATCCAGGGGCAGCGGCGTCCATCCCGCGTGAGAAGGGAGAAGGAGTCGGTGAGATCTACTTTTTTCAGTTCCTCCATCTCTCGCAGCTCTCTCTTCAGCGCGTCTTGCAGAGATTCGTCGGTTCGGCGACGGCGGGGCAGTCCCAGGTTCGGCGGCGGCGGCGGCTCCCCCTCCCGCCTCTCGCCTCGCGCCTCGCCAAGGCTGGAGCCAGCAGCCGCTGCTCCACCAAGGCGGTCGCGCCGCTTTGGGAAGCGAAGGTTTACATGTCCGCTTAGCGCTGAAGCGCGCTGAAGCGGGCGCTTAGTGCCGCTTTTTGGAACCCTTGTTCTATTTATTCTTTCTTGCCAATGAGTTAGTGATAGTGTGGACCTTTTTTGCCACATTTTAACCAAGTAGGTTGGTTTGCTTATGAAGGTCAGGTCTTCCGGTTATCATCCATCATACTATTATATATCATGCAATAGTTGAACTTTCATGAGTACTGGATGTGATGCATAATGTGCACATATTCCCCTTGGAACCATTCTTCTGTTAGCAGCAGAGAATTCTAACATTTATTTACCAACTGCAGGTACCCAGGCTCTAATAAGTTGTACAAAACCGATGGAAAGCTCTAAATCTCCTCAATCATCAAAGAATAGCCAGGTTGTGGTGCCTTCTGATAGTAATGGCCCCCGATTGGACAGTGACGATTTTTCTTCAGAAACAGCATCAAATCAAATGGTTATTTTCAACTCTGAAGCAGGAGATAAAGAGCAAGATGAACTGGGAGAAAACCGTTTGCAGAAGTCAGTCATAACAAGGGGGATATCGCCATCTATTGGAGCATTCACTGTCCAGTGTGCTAAATGTTTTAAATGGAGGCTTATTCCAACAAAAGAGAAGTATGAAGAAATTCGTGAACGTATTATACAGGAACCTTTTGTATGCAAAAGAGCTCGTGAATGGAGACCTGATGTAACATGCAATGACCCAGAAGATATATCTCAGGATGGTAGCAGGCTTTGGGCTATTGACAAACCCAATATTGCACAACCCCCTCGTGGATGGGAAAGGCAGATTAGGATAAGAGGCGAAGGGGGTACCAAATTTGCTGATGTGTAAGTAATGCTTTTCTGTCAGTGCTGTATTTGCTCTGATCGTATTCTCTTTTGCAACACAATTTTGTTCCACTTTTTATGGCTGCCATTTTTCCTTTCAAATCATCATTAATGATAGAGAAAGTTACATAAAACATAACTTCTTATACAAATGTGATATGCATTTTGGTTGGAACGATGACTTTTCCAAAATGTTCTCGAAAATATAATGGATATAGGAAAAATTTAGACAAGCACATCTGCAGCATCGTGAATAAAATTATTGGCCTGTGGGACATACAAAGTCACACGTTTTTTACTGCATTTTCTGAACTTAATATGTTTGTGTAACCCTCTTCTATTTTTTCAGATACTATACCTCTCCTACTGGAAGGAAACTTAGGTCTCTGGTTGAAATTGATAGGTATGACATTCTGCTTTCTTCAGAACTTCCTTGAATGCCATTCTTTATCCAGTGAGCTTTATAAGTTTCCTGAAATTGCACTGTGAAAAGTTGCAACATTTTGAATTCATGAGCAGAAGTTTCACAGCAAAAATTGCATGTTTTTAAGGCCTTTAATGAGTAGATATTCCAAATAAATAGTATGTGGATATTAACTGTACCAGTTATGCACTGCCTTTATTCCTTATATTTCTGAATTGTCTGCATGTGCTTTGACCTGTCTGTCTTAAAACCTCCATGTCTTACTTTGGCAGGTTCCTCCAAGAGAATCCGGAGTATGTTGCACAGGGTGTAACTTTAGCTCAGTTTTCGTTCCAGATACCTAGACCTCTGCGGCAGGACTATGTCAAAAAGAAACCAAAGTTGATAAGTCCAAGTGATGATGCAAGTACAATTACCTCTAAGTCTTTTCAACCAGAAGAAGGTCCGTAATTGGGTATCAGCAAACTAATAATTACTTTCCAGTGTAATGCTTGAACTATTAATTCTTAGATGAACTTTTCCAATTTCCATGTTAAGCCATGAATGATATAGCTTGAAATATATTGGCTGACAAGCAGAGGTTTGGAAAACATATGATTGGCTAGGATGCTGTAGCTATCTGGGCTCTGACTAGTGAATACTTGATCAGATTGAAGCCCTGACTAGATATGGAAGTAGTGAATTTATTTAACCTGTTGAAATACTTTTGTGGTACACAGTAATTCAAATGAATTTCTAGTGAGGTTATTTTGGTTAAGGAATTTGTTGGAAAAACTTGTTTGACCCCTGATAAAAACTATCTAAACAGGCCTTGCTAACTGCCATATGTTGGGTATGTGTGTACCAGAGATTATCCTTTAATGTCCTGGCATCTCTATTGTAGATGCTAAGAGTCTTGCTACATTATGCACCTCAAACAACTATTCATCATGGTTACGCTTGTGCAGCAAGTTCTTTTCTGCATTTTAATAAGAAACTTAATTAGCTATGTCATGTTGTTGCTGTTTGCTGTAGTATGTACACTGCTAGACTCACTATTCTGATCCCACATTTCAACATTTTGTTTCAGTGAACCCCATAGCCTGGGCAGTTCCTACAAAACATGAGGGCGATGCCAGTGAGGAAGCTTCTCTCGCAGATGAGACACTTCCATCAGAAGTAGTGCTAACCCGGAAAAGAAAGGTAGGAAGCCCTTCGTCAATAGAGCCAAACCATCTTTCTGATGAACCTGAACCAAAGTCGGAGGATGCTCAGAACGGGGAGACATCTAACTGAAAAGTATAAGTGAGCAGCATCGTGATGCCAACTGCCTTGTTTCTCTTTTCCCATGGGAGTCAGTTTCTCCGTTTTATGAGATCACACAAGCCTTATTTGTAGTATTACCCCACAGAAGCTGGCTGACCCAAAATCCGACACTTTGGGGGCAGCAACTTGACGAAATGTTTGTACGAGAGTTTAGAGCCCTATGGAACTTGTTTGGATAAGTATGTTTATTTCCTTGTACTTAGCTAGGAACCTGCTTATGTAAGATTATGTTTATTTGTGTACGATGAAGAACTGTCATATCGGCATAGTTCTGCTGCACTCGGATTTCATCTCTTGTTCTTTGTTAGACAGACCAGTAGCAAAGGTTGTGAAATCTTTGGTTATATACCAGTACTGTTGCGGTATTGCTACGGTATTTCTCTGAGCACGTTACTGATTTGATGTTGTGATCCTTGTGTCTTTTAGGCGCTGTTCGTAGAACTCTTTGGAGCAAATCTTAGTAATTCTGAGAGCTCTGCAACGATGTTCCTTCTCAATTCGCTTTCCTAGAGCTTAGAATTATTTTGCTGCGAAGACTCCTGATATTATTGCTGCATCAGGACAAAATCTTACAGGTTTCTCACAAAGCAACAGTTTAGCTAAGGATTCAAAATCATATTACATTCCGCATGCTTGTGCCTTCAGCCATGCCACTCCACGGGTCCACATTCTCTGGCTAGATATAATTCACTCCAAGCAAGAACAAGTGCGCAATACTCTATTTTCACAATACAACCAAGTTCCCATCATTCATTTTTGTACCCCGGTTATGCTGTCCCTGCTCAGAATAGTTCTACGGACTAAAATGCCATAATCATTTTCTAGTCCAAATGCTAATAGTGTACTAGCACTGCATAACCAAATAATACAAGACATCCAAAAGGTTGAGAAAAAGCCAGTCGATGTTCCGATAGCAAGCAGGCATACAGGAGTTCAGGAAAGGAAAAGGGTCCTGGTATGTTCAGTCCTCTTCAAACATGTGTATAGCGTATCTGACAGAACCAAAGAAAGAAACCAAAATAGTCTATCTATGGACAACATGGTATAATGACCACGAACCTTGCAATTCACATAGACAGTACATACAGTCTTGTGATCAGCCATTCAAAACAACATCAACCCGATGCAGCTTCACACATTCTGAAGAATCAGAAGCTCAATTTAGCGCTGGAAGCTTGATCAGTGGCAATGGCAAGAACAGGTGTACAACACGTAACCATGGCGCAATGGGTCTGTTTTAGCTTCCTGATTGCTGCTGCTTCTGGTCATCTGTTGGGCTGGATGGGTTGAACGGGAGCTGCTCAGCACAGTCACGGTTGTCGCCAGAGTGCTCACGGCCAACTCCCATGAGGTCAAGGTAATACTGGTAGTGAGAGATTATAGTGTTCATGGAATCGATGTATCCCCTGCCACAGATCGATTCACCATAGAGTATGTTCATGGTGGCACCGAACCCGGGGAAGCGTTTGCTGAGCGTATCGTTCTTGGTAGGCTTCCAGAGGCCCGTAAACGCTTCGTGCGCTGACGGCTGGCTCTTCTTGATTGGCGTCATCCACCGCCACATCGCTGCCATGAATGCCAGCGTCGCATTCTGCTCTAGGTACTCTGGGTGGTGGAGCAGGTCCGCCTTGATCCCGTCACCTGCGGCGCCATAGTTGTAGTTCCTGAAAGAAGTAACCAACCACATCAATTCGACTGGAAAAATTCAGAGCTTGATTGCTAATTTGCACTGCTCTCCAACTTCAAACTGATTCAGCCATTGAAAAAGGAGAAGCTGAAATGGTGAATGCGAGTTCTAGCATTGGCAGGGGCCAGCATTACCAGTAGACAGGTATGGCGCCACGGCCGTAGTACTCGGCGCCCTCCGAGCAGGGGTACTGGGTGTAGGTCTTATCACAGTAGGTCTGGTCGGGGCTCATCTCGTGGTTGTAGCACAGCCCCCACGCCGTCGGCCCGCCGGTGGCCACGCCGTACCCACCTGCAATTCCGTAGCCGCAAGTCGTCAGTCAATCGGCGGTTCCTTCTCCAGCCCATCCAGCTCAAGCCCAAACAGAATCGAAGCAGACGAACACAAGCATCAATCGGAAGCAAGGATCTTCTTCTTACATGAAGTCTTGGCGCCGACGTGGCCGAGAAACGCGCAGAGCTCCATCATCTGCATCTTCTTGCCGCCGGTGGTGCAGAACCCCTGGGGCTCGAACAGCGCCGCGGCGGTGATGAAAGCCTGGTAATCCCAGAAGCCGACGGCGTGCGCGACGGGGGTGTTGCGCTTGGCGAAGAGGTTCTCGAACTGGTACACCTTGAAGAAGTCGGTGATGGTGTCGTTGCAGCAGTACTTGCTCCCCGAGCACTCCCACCCCTTGTTGCAGATCTTCTCCTGCGACTTCTTGATCTTGGCCTTCCACGTCCCCGCCGTGAGCACCAGCGCGATCGTGCCGCCCACCAGGATCGCCACCGCCGCCAGGGCCAGCGTCCACACGATGATCTTGTTCCGCGTCTTCCGCTTCATCTCCCTCGCCCTCTCTCGCCGAGCTCGCCGCGCCGGAAGCTTGCTGCAGAGCTTAGCTGGATCTCGAAGCGGGGCTGGGGCTGGAGCTCGAATCTGGATCTGAGGAATGCGGATGCAAATGTGGAAGGAGATTGAGAGAGAGCGGTAGCTGGAGATCTCGTCTCGCGGTTGTTGAAGGGGAGGAGATTAATCGAGGGAGAGGAGTGTGAGGTAAGGGAAGGGGAAAGCGAAGTGGCAACTACACATGCGCCGACGGGGAGTGGTGGGTGTCGGTGGCGGGAGGCCGTCAAGGGGGGAAGAGAGGCGCCCGGGCAGGCAGCAACTCAGGATGGATTTTCCGCGTATTAAAAAAAAAACGACAGAGGGAGTTGTACGCTCTAGAGCATGTGTGCCGCCACTGTTTTAGCTAAGATGTTTTTTCTTTCCATTTACGGCAGTTTCTTATTTTCCGCATACTTGACGTGGAATTAACTTCCACAGTGGTTTTGTGTAATACAATCCACTATAAAACAGCAGAAATGCACTTCACATTTAGAAAAATCAGAACGTCTTAGGCCCATTTAGATCTTTGGAATTTAATTAATTTTAATAATAATAATTTAGACACAAATTAATTAAACTGGTATGGTTGTAATATGGAATATATATTTGTATATTATTATGGGCCATTTGAGAGATACTTATATGTTACATTTCTACTGTAAGAAAGTGAATTGAAGAGCATGTAATAAATTTCAAAGTAAAAACATAGCATGGTGGTCTCACCATATGAATTTGAGATAAATTTATATATAAAAACTTTAAAAAATTGTAAAATATTAAATTCCAAATCAAATAGTCTAGTCTATTAAATAGATTTAATTCTTCGAATGAAAGGATCCAACTGAATTGAATTACAGGGTTAGGATGATATCGACGTGCTAGCGAAAATAATAACAATGAATAATACGATTCTCGCATTAGAAGAAAAGGGCTATTACGGGCCTGATTGGTTGATTGCTAAAATTTGCCACGCCAAAGATTTGGCAAGCCATGATTTTGACTACCAATTGGTTGGTTACTAAAATTTACCAACTACTCATATTTGCCATGCCAAATCTTTAATATGACAAATTTTGGTTGCCAAACCAATTAGGCCCTACACTTCCACGCAGACTTTTGAAAATCCCGTGTTAGTTTATGAAAGCGACAGGGCTCACAGCTCAAAGACAGATCGTCTGTCACTTGTGTATACAGTATATATATAATCAAATCAAATTAGGTGGATGATGCCGTGATGGGCTGATGGTAACCAGCTGGCTAGCTTACGGATACCATGCTCCCAACAAACAGACTAGCAGTCGCTGTGTTCGCTCAACTGGTGTGAGAGAGAATAAACGAAAATCAACCAAAATCAGTCTAAATAAGTTCGAGGATCAAGTCCCTTTGAAAAGTGTTATTTTTTAACTTCTAAAGATTGTGTTTAATCATTCATTAATCTTATTTTAAAATTTTCTATATATTATAAAATAATTAAATCATTATTAAAGTTTCTCTAAGATAAAATAAATCATAATAAGATACCTAATATTTTATATAAAATTTTTGAATAAGGCAAATAATTAAACACGATGTCTGAAAATCAATAAACGACAACATTTTGGGGAGGGAGGGAGTATTAAAAACACAAGGAATTTGTAGAAGTCGTGCAACATTTTTACATGAATTAGTTTAATTTTACAAGAAAAGTGTAGGAACATGAAGAAATTGTAAATAGAGCCTGAATCATCACTAATAACTCTGAATCCATCCGTGGGTGATTCAGCACACGAAATCAAGATCCTAGACAGACGGTTGACGAGAAAAAAAAATAATAAACAAAAGGGTTGCACAAAACACGCCGTGGAATGGCTTTGCCTTAACGATGAAGTGTCGTCGTCGTCGTGACGTCGTCGACCATACCATCACCGGGCATCCGCCGGCCGCTCATTTTGGCAGCCTCCAGAATGTTCGTCTCTGTTCCTACTAACTTCCTAGTCTAGTCTAGGTAGGTGTGCTAACAGTGCTCCAAGCACGCCGCACACGTTGCCACGTTGGCCATGCGTGTTCCCCGCTGCTCGTCGTCGTCGGATCGCCGATGTGGTGGCTGTCTGTCTGTCCAGTCCCTGCTACGACTACGAGGGTTGGGTTGGGTAGGGGCGGGCCGGCGGGGCGGGCGCCTTTTGCAGCTGTAGGGGCGTCGGACCAGCGGCTTTACACGCACGTACACTAGCAGCACCTGCGACTTGAGGGCGCCTCCACCGCCCATTTTCCGATCCGAGCCCTCACTTTTTCCTCTCGTCTTTTGAAGAAATCCAGTCATCCACTCAGGTCCGTTCCCAATTCCATGCGTGCGTCTGCTTCGTGTCCAAAGCCAAAACGGAGCGGACGAGCTCCTGACGCGTGCCGGGAGCGGGAGGGAACAAACAAGCAGCGGCAGCCTCTCATAGGTACCGGTTCGTTCGTGCGGAATCAGCATACTACTAGTAGAGTTTAGGGGACTGTATAGGCCTTCTTTCTTGCATGATGAAAGTTTGCTTTCTTACAAACCAGGAAATTAATTGTCAGTTCTAGTTCAGGCGCATTCCCTACGTAGTAGGAGTAGAAAGCAAAAATTCATCAGGAAGAGCTTGATTTAAATATACACGCGGGCCTTGTCCGTCCGGCCCAAGTGGTCACCACATGGCGGGCCCCCAGGTCCGCCACCCGGCGGCCTTCTTCATCCTAGACCACCGCGCTTGACTACGTGGACCGGGGTCAGCGCCGGCCGGCCATGTGGTCCACCGTCCACTTCACCAGCGCGACAATCACTCGCGAAACCGCGGGATTTTAGCGAGTGGAGTCTGGAGTGGGGGTTTTAGTTAGTTTTACCGACGAGAGTGGGAGAGGGAACCCGATTTTTGACCAGCGAGCGAGATGCCGAGAAGAGCTCCATGTCAATGTGACTCATCCGCGCATTATAATATGGTGGAGGAGAGGAGAAGAGAGGAGAGGAGAGGGAGAGGGGTGGGAAAAAAAGCACGCGAATTATTCGAGGCGCTTTATGGTCGGAGGGATCACCCCCGCAGCAGCAGCAAGCAAGCAGCCGCCACCCGCCAGCCAGAGCATTGCAGCAAGCAGCGCCAGCCAGCCACCTCGCCCCCCTCTCCTCCTCTCGCTGTCCCGCACCACCACCCGTCCACCACCCGCGCGCGGAGGGAAGGAGGGAAGAATCGGTGGGACGGAGAGCGAGCGGCGGCCGGAGATCCCGGGGGCTCCGATCGAGCGCAGGCGGCGGAGAGCCGGAGACAAGAGAAGAGTGGTTCGATGGTAAGGGAGACGGCGTACTACGACGTGTTGGAAGTGAGCCCGGCGGCCACCGAGGCCGAGATCAAGAGGGCGTACTACGTCAAGGTGATGCCTGCGCGTCCTTTCCCCACTTGAGCTTTTCAGGGATGGTTTCGTTCGCCTCTCATTTCGGTGGTTGCTGTGCTGCTCGTGTTGCAGGCGAGGCAGGTCCATCCGGACAAGAACCCCAATGATCCGCTCGCGGCGGCGAGGTTCCAGGCAAGTATTCCGATGCTCCACTGACTCGCGCAGCTCTCAAACGCAGCAGCGTGAGCGTGATCTTTCCTACTTGTTCTGTTGTTTAGTTATAACTACGTACCATGATGCTTCTGCGACTGAGCTCCAGTGGGGTACCAGAACTATATCAGTCACTAGCATGTTTCGCATTTTTAGGGTCACATTTCAGGATTTGCTGAACTTTTAAGTGGATAAATGCAGCGTGTGTCCTTGTACCATAAACTTAACAGTATTTCTTTCGTTCACGGTACAAACAATACTATATTGAACTGGCGATCCAGCCACTTGTCACATTTAGCGTGGCTTCCTAACCTGTGCATCTTGTCGCTTCTGAGATATAATATATTTGATATCAATGGAAATTGTACTCTACAAAAAGAAAAATCACATCTTCATCTGAGTTACTGCTACTGCAGGAATTGGGGGAGGCATACCAAGTGCTCAGTGACCCCGCACAGCGTGAAGCCTATGACTCATATGGGAAATCTGGTATTTCAACGTATGTTTAAGTACTGATGATGCATCCCATTATGCTGTTGAAACCATATTTAAAGAAAAAAAACTTTAGTGCTCCAGTATAATTGATTTTTCTTGTTAGTTGACTTCTGTTCTGTAGCTGGTATTTAATCTCATATGCTGTCAAAACATGTCCGATGATTACATCCTAACTTGTTTTCTAACATTGTCCTACAGGGAAGCGATAATTGATCCTGCAGCAATTTTTGCAATGCTATTTGGTAGTGAGCTTTTTGAGGAGTACATTGGTCAGCTGGCGATGGCATCGATGGCTTCACTTGATGGTTTTACTGAAGAAAAAGATATTGACACAAGAAGGTTGCAAGAGCAAATGCGAGTATGGCTCTTTACCAGGATGATTTGTTGGCCTTTTGGGCATTCTATTCTATTTTTCATATTCATTGATTGAAAATTGAAAATTCATAACTGTTTTGTTTTATATAAGACTGATTTCCCTGAGCTTACTATATACACCCAAGCAATTCATAGTGGTTTGTTGTTACTTGTTTAACTATTACTTTAAGAATTTCTAAGTGAAACTGAAGCAATTGTTTGGCAAAACAAATATCCTGACTTCTGACGCTAGAAGCCAGAAAGTTAATGAGAAATCAGAGATCATATTTGCTTCATGAAACTTACCTTCTCTGATATTTTATGTCCCAGGTTACACAAAAGTGATCTACACACTAATTTTGACGTTAAATCCTGTTATTTGAACGGGAAGTCTTCAATCCGTGGCAGTCTTTGTAGTCACTTACCCTGCACAGTACTCTAGATAAAATCTAATGTCAAATGTGAACTTACTCTTGCAGTTAATGCTTTATCTGCATTTAACTCTACGAGGTTGGCCTTTTCAACATTTTGAGAACTTCCATGAGCTGCAGATCTTAACAAGCTTCTAGGAATGATAAAGTTGAGAAACTCCAGCATCATATAATACCCTCTCTGAGTGGTGATCCCATTTAGCCTTTGTTAATATACCAGATGGGAATGATGAATTTATCAATCATCATTGTTGACTGAGAGCTCTTAATGTGGTTTTATTATAGCTGTGTGGAAATGCTGCCCAAATTTCTGTTCTTTACTAGTGCTTTAAGTATTCAAACAGAAAAACCTTTCTGGTGCTTGCAATTTTCAATTTGTTGCTTGGTTTTTCATGCTATTTATATTTCTGGTGTAGTATTGATTTAAAGATTTAATTATGATGCAGGTTGTACAAAAAGAAAGGGAGGAGAAACTTGCAGAGGCACTGAAAGATAGGTTGCACATTTATGTTCAAGGAAACAAAGAGGAATTTATCCAGTATGCTGAAGCTGAGGTTACTAGACTCTCTAATGCCGGTATGTGCTCATGACAACCATTCCTTCACCTCCCCGAAATATTAATGATAGCCCTTTAACACTTGCTAAGATGTATGTCCATGCAACAGCTCTTGGGTTCTGCATGTATTTTCTGCTTTTAGCCCTGCTTGGTAACTCTAAATCTCTGTTTGCCCTTCTATCCCTGTGTATCCTTATATGATTCCAGCAATAAAATAACATTCAGTAGCACTTCCTTTTGTTTTTATGATCACATTCTGAGTACAATTAAATATTGACTCAGAATTCTTACCTGGTTTCACTTTGCTTATTTTGCAGCATATGGTGTTGATATGCTGAGTACTATTGGTTATGTGTATTCAAGACAAGCTGCTAAGGAGCTTGGAAAGAAAGCTAAATATCTTGGTGTTCCGTTTATCGCTGAATGGTTCAGAAACAAAGGACATTTTATTAAATCCCAACTAACAGCTGCAACAGGTAAATTTATTTTGTTCATTAACTCTCATTGATGTTAGCATAGATCTGTAATTTTCTCATTTAATTTGATTTTCTTATGTATCTGTAGGTGCAATAGCTCTTATGCAGCTGCAGGAAGACTTGAGAAAGCATCTCAGTGCTGAGTGCCACTACAGCGAAGAGGAACTGGAGGCTTACATGCTGACGCATAAGAGTGTTATGGTGGATTCATTATGGAAGCTTAATGTTGCTGACATAGAGGCAACCCTGTCACATGTGTGCCAAATGGTCTGTTTCCATATCTTGTCTATATTTCCAAGGTTTTTTCTAAGATGTCTTACATTTAATATTGCACCTTGTTAGTTGTGACAGTACTTTTAATTGTTTTTATCAATATCAGGTGCTTCAAGACAGCAGTGCCAGGAAAGAGGAACTGCGGGCTCGAGCTAAAGGATTGAAAACTTTAGGCAAAATATTCCAGGTACAGTTCTTCATATATTTTTCTATGCATTTTGTAAGTTATCCAGTGTATTCCATGATCTAATTTGGGCTTTTATCTTGCAGCAAGTTAAGCTTAGTACTACCGAGGGAGATCCAGCAACAATAAATAATACAATAAATAACTTGGATGAGAATGATGGTAGTTCACCGGAGTCATCTCCAAAATCTCCCAGGGATCAAATGTTCGACGCAAATCCACCTTATTCCCAGGTTCTTATTTATGTCCTAAGACCTGAAAGTTGTTTTGTCACTGATGTCTGTGGGAGCTACAAGTATTATGTACTCCCTCCGTCCCTAAATAACTGTCGCTTCGCTTCCCGAGAAAGAAATGCCGACAATTTTAATAAATAATAAATATCATCGATTAGTATCATAATTAGTATCATCGGAAAGATCTTTGGATCTAGTTTTTTAACAAAATTATTTGGAGATATAAATATTGCACGCATTTTCTACAAATCAAGTCAAACTTGTGACACGCATCCCACGGCGATAATTATTTAGGGACGGAGGGAGTACTCCCTAATGCCGTAATGTGGAGCAAACCTGAAGAGACCATGTTTTATTTTAGAGTAAATTGCACCGTAGGTACCGAAACTATTGGGTGGTTACCAGATAGGTACTTCAACTGAGAAACGTAACAACTAGGTAATTAAACTATTAGTGGTTCCCAGATAGGTACTCCAACTAAAAAACATAACAGATAGATACTTAAACTATTGGTGGTTCCCAGAGAGGTATTCTAATTACAAATTCCGTCAGTACATAACGAGACAAATTAATTAAGTATAATTAATCTATCATTAGCATATATTTACTGTAGCATGATATTGTCAAATCATAGACTAATTAGGCTTAAAAAAATTCGTCTCACAAAAGCCGGCTGATAAGCAATAGTCACCAAGACAACTGAACTCATGATTTGACAATATTGTGCTACAGTAAACATGTGCTAATGATGGATTAATTATACTTAATTAATTTATCTCGTTATGTACTGACGAAATTTATAATTAGAGTACCTATCTGGGAACCACCTATAGTTTAAATACCTATCTGTTATGTTTTTTAGTTGGAGTATCTATCTGGGAACCACTAATAGTTTAAGTACCTAGTTGTTACGTTTTTCGGTTGAAGTACCTATCTGATAATCACATAATAGTTTAAGTACCTACGATGCAATTTACTCTTTATTTTATATTAAGTAATAATAAAATCCAACGCAAATATTAAAAAGAAAATCCAGAAAGGCCCACTTTACTATGCCCATATAGAGCGTCATTGAACTGCAGTGCTACACCAGCTCAAATGCTATCCCAACTGTTAGTTGGCCAATGCCATACTATATTGTGACACGGTCAATGCTGGTTGCTATATTTGTCGGGGGATATAGTGCATTGATGATATTTGTCGGGAGATATAGTACATTGATGATAAGGGGAGGGAACATTGTTATCTGAAGTAGTATCACAAAGTGGAACAATTCTTGTTTTGTTTATAAGCAGTTTTGTGGAGATAGATTTTGTCAGGTGTTAGAGTGCTGTAAATGAATATGATGTAGCATTACCCGGACCTTACACATAAAAAGAATGCATCAGTATGACCACTTAACTAGCTCCTCCTTGTTCTTGCAGTTGTATTCTTCCATGTTCACCTTCGACTCCACTTGCCTCTTGATAGATCACTGCTAATTAGCTAAATTTCAAAATATAAGACCAGTATATAAAACATGGTAGCCACCACCACACCTCATGGTGACTAATTGGGGTCCAGCTTCATCGAATTTCACCAATCTCTGCTTGAAAATACATACATCCACCCTTTTATTGCTTTCTCCAGCATGAGGTCTAATGACTGATGCTGTAAGCCTTGAAAAGAATTTTGCATGTCCCCCAATGAGGACAACCAACTATTGCAATGGTCACATGCACTCAAGTCTAACTTCAGCCTTAGACCACCAGCATAACATCCATATTCAATGTACAACACTCTTAACTAACACACAAGTAGAAATCGGGTTTGGCGGGGTCCATTTTTGTTGTTTCTTACCATAAATGTGAAAATGTATAATGATAGCAGATCCCTTTGTGGACATGAAATTCTGTTTGTCGAGCGTGAGACTAAAGCTGCCCTTGTTTCTGTTCAGAGTCCATACGTGGAGGCCCCTCAGTTCGGCGGTTATTGTTCCTTCGACTTCCCAATGCCTATCGCTCCACCTGGTGCGCAGAGGGATCCTATTCCGTGACTGGCTTGATTGTGATGGCTCTGTTTTGTGTGGATCGTCATTTTGTACGATATTGCTTGTGTAAATCATTTTTATCTGTAACACTAGTAGCAGTAGTGTGATGCAGCAGCTTGGCACCCATTGCATTTTTTTTTTTTTCTTCCTTCGTGTAGTCAATCAATGAAGCATGCGACGACGGCAGCCTTCTTGTGTTGTGCGTAGTGTTGCTGGCCACAGGTTGGCTTGCTCTGCTGCTGGCCAGCTCAGCCATTGTTGTACATGAACTATCACCTCCTCTCTTTTGTTTCATGTGTTATTATGGGTGCATAATTGTTTTATCCTATGGCCCATCTGCGTAAAACAACAGCACGTTCATCTCCTCTTTCTATTACTCTGGCTCTGATTACTGGATGTCTGATAACAGTGCCCGACTGCACTGAACTGATGTTTCTTTTCTTTTCACCTGTTCTTTGGATGCAGTTATCGTCGGAAGTCGCTTGTGAGTTGTGAGGGAATTTCTTGTGAAAACAAAGCGAACAAACTACCTCAACCGGCACGTAAGCCCCAGGTCTATGCCACGGGCCTAGAATCGTTTAGGCCCATACGCCAGAGGATCCCGATTTCCGGGCCGGGCCGCGATGCGCTCCATCTTTGGTGCTCTTGTCCCGATGTCTCTCATCAATCGGCGGAAGTCCTCAAAGGAGAGAAAGCCAGGCTTCGCCCATGCTCGGTGGCGGCGACCCTCTGGCCCCGTTCCTCGTTGCTTCCCTCAAGCGTGCGGCGCGCCTCCGCTGCGGCGAGCAGCTGCACGCGCTCGCAGCCAAGTCGGGCCTCCTCGCCTCCAACGCCTTCGTCCGCAACTCTGTCCTCTCATTCTACTCACGCCTCCCACCCTCCCTCGCCAGCGCCCTCCAGCTGTTCGACGAAACGCCCCCGCCGCTCCGCGATGCCACTACGCGCAACAGCGTCCTCGCCGCGCTGGCTCGTGCGGGCCATCTCGACCGCGCGCAGCACCTGCTCGAGGAGATGCCACGTGTCCACAGGGACGCCGTCTCGTACACCACCCTGGTGACCGCGCTCGCTCGCGCGGGGCACGCGGGGCGCGCCGCGGCCGTGTTCCGCGGTATGCTCTCCGAGAATGTTGTTCCCAACGAGGTGACTCTCGCAGGTGCGATCACGGCGTTCGCTCGCTGTGGGGCACCAACGGCAGTGCGGATGATCCACGGTTTTGTTCTGCAGCGGGCACTGGATGGATTCGTCATTGTAGCCACCAACCTGGTCCATGCCTATGCAGGGGTGTTAGATCTTTGTTCTGCCCGAGCCATGTTTGATGGGATGGCACATAGGAACACAGTCACCTGGAACACAATGCTCAATGGATATGTGAAGGCGGAGATGATAGACATGGCTGCAGAGGTGTTCTGGAGGATCCCAGAGCGAGATGAGGTATCTTGGTTGACATTGATTGATGGATATATCTGTGCAGATCTCATATCAGATGCAGTGAAGGCATATGTTCGAATGGTGGGTGAAGTCGGTGCAAACGACAATGAGGTATTGCTTGTTGATTTGATGAAGGGGTGTGCTCGGTACTCTGCTGTTACAGAAGGCCAACAACTGCATACAGTGATTCTGAAGAATGGTTTTGATGCCCATGCATTTGTGCAAGCGACCCTGGTCCATTTCTATGGGTGTTGTGGTCTTATTGATCTTGCCCTGATGGCATTCAGATTGTCAGACAAGTCACACGCAGCATCATGGAATGCTCTTTTGGCTGCTCTACTGAGGAATGGCCTAATTTATGAAGCAAGGGAACTGTTTAATGATATGCCTGAAAGGGACACTGTTTCTTGGAGTACAATGATTTCTGGGTATGTGCAGACTGGACGTTCAGACATGGCTTTGAAGATATTCTACTCAATGTTGAATATGAATGGTGAACCAAATGAGGTCACGTTGGCCAGTGCTCTATCTGCAATTGCTGATTCTGGCACATTGGACGAAGGTAAATGGGTCCATGACTATATAATGAACAGACCAATCCAGCTTACTGATAACCTGAGTGCTGGGTTGATAGATATGTATGCCAAGTGTGGCAGTGTTGCTGATGCAGTGCAGTTTTTCAATCGCACCAATGATAAGTTCTCTTCCGTTTCACCATGGAACGCTATGATTTGTAGTTTAGCCATCCATGGTTATGCGCATATGTCGCTTGACCTATTTTCACAATTACAGAGGACCAGTATTAAGCCCAATTCAATCACATTCATAGGTGTTTTAAGTGCATGCTGTCATACTGGGATGGTAGCCAAAGGAAAATATTATTTTGAGTCCATGACGAGGCAATATGGGATCCAGCCAACAATTAAGCACTATGGTTGCATGGTTGATCTCCTTGGTCGAGCTGGGCACTTGGAAGAGGCTGAACAGCTTGTTTCAATGATGCCCATGAAAGCAGATGTTGTAATTTGGGGTAGCATCCTTTCAGCAGCAAGGGCACAAGGAAATGTCGCATTAGGAGAGAAAGCTGCAGAAGAATTAGCAAAGCTTGACCAAACCCATGGTGCATCCAAAGTAGCCTTGTCTAACATTTATGCTGATGCTGGTCACTGGACCAATGTTTCAGTTGTTAGGAAGGAACTTCAGGATGAAAATTTTGATAGACTAGTTGGAAGAAGTGGCATTGTACAGTAATAGGATAATCTTTTCTCAGTTAGCTCTAAGTGGCAAGTGATGGCGACAAACAGTTTCTTTCTTTCTTTATTCTATTTTTCTGAAGATGCTGTGACCATTGTTTTCTCTTGAAACAAAAACAGGTGTGAACATGATGTGGTGACTGAAATATAGTTTTTCTTTTGTGTTGTTCTTTATTCATCTTTGATGAATGGGGACATTCATATTTTCTTATGCACCAGAAATTCTCTACTGCAGGACAGAGCTGTGCTGTTCCAGTGATGCTAAGATCTATCCTTGGAAGGGTCAGATTTACCTGTGCGGATTCACAGGTAATTTGCTGACATAGTGATTCTTGGAAAGATGGTTGGAATTGAATACAATGTCTAATCCTATTTTTTCTCCGAACTTCTCAGTTATTCATTTTTTTCGAGGATATTTTGTTTTAGTTATTACTCGTATCTGTTTGCAGTGGATTATCACCAGTATTTTATTATAGTATTACATGTCTATGATTCTAGCTGCACTTCCAATGAACTGTGAAAAACTAATTAGTTTGGTTTGGTAACTAGTTTTAGGCCTTAGTCCATAAGGATCCAAACAGGTGAACTAGTGGATAAACTAATAATTAATCCAAGGCTCAACTAGTTATTATTTCACTAGTCCACAAAATCAAACTATTTGAACTAGTTGTTAGTTCATTGGATCCAAACAGGCCCTTAGTAGTTAATGTTGCTATTTTTTCGCAAAATGGTGGCACTGCAGAAGTTTACGTTGATTTATTCCATCCACCAGATCATCTATCACTAGTGCAATGCTAATGTGATTCTGTTGCTAATGCTTGAATTTGGCAACTGTTTTGTAATGTTTCATTTTGTGAGCAGAGGACATTCATGCTGAAGCTATAATGAAGAGGTGCGGCACCACCAAAGAACTTTACTCCAGGTCAATTATTTGATCCCACCCTTGAAGTGATCCAGAAGAAGAGAACTGAGAAGCCAGAAGTTTGTGATGCTGCTAGGAAAGCTGCCCTTTGGTATGCTACTTTAGTTTGGCTGCTTCCATGCCTTGTATAGATGTATTATTGTAGCCTGCTTGTTTTCATTCCACTTTTTCATTGTTGTTGATCAATTGATGACACTTACCATTACATTGTTCAACCATATTTAAAGAACTCTAGCTCTCTAGTGCATTTTTTTTATGATCACATTCTGAGTAAATTAAATATTGACTCAGAGTTGTTTTCTGGTCCCATTTTGCTTATTTTGCAGCATATGGTGTTGATATGCTGAGAACTACTGGTTATGTGTATGCAAGACAAGCTGAGAAGGAGCTTGGAAAGCTATATATTTTGGTGTTCTGTTTATTGCTGAATGGTTTAGAAACAAAGGACATTTTATTAAATCCCAACTAACTGCTGCAACAAGTAAAGTCATTTTTGTTTCTACTTGAGATGAATAAATTATGTACCATTGGTGTTAGCATGGATCTGTAACTTTCTCATGAGATTTGGTTTTCTTATGTATTGCAGGTGCAATAGCTCTTATGCAGCTGCAGGAAGACTCGAGAAAGCATCTCACTGCTAATTAGCAAAATTTCAACATATGGGGCCAACATATAAATCATGGTATCCACCACACCTCGTGTTGACTAATTAGGGTCAAGTTTGAACAATCTCGCTTGCAAATACATGCATGCACTCGAGTCTAATAACTGGTGCTGTCAGCCTTGCAAAAGAATTTTTTAATGTACACAATGAGGACAACCAACTGTTGAACTGGTCACATGCACTCAAGTCTAACTTCTGCCCTTATATAAAAAAAAGGTCTAACTTTTTCCTTAGCCCACCATGGCATAACACCACTCTTATCTACTTCTTCCATCCCAAATTATAACATCACTCTTAATTACAAGGAAACTATAAATGAAAGGTATTTGGGTCTGCCAGTTCATGTGGGGATTTCAAAGTCAAAAACCTTCCCTTACCTGAAAGATAGAGTGTGGAAAAGAGTTCAAGGGTGGAAAGAAATATTTTTATCTTGGGCGGGAAAGGAAATTCTAATCAAAGCAATTGTCTAAGCCATTCCAACCTTTGCTATGGGATGCTTTGACATCACAAAGACCTTATGTGATCAGATCAATTCAATGATATGCAGATATTGGTGGAATCAACAAGAGGGGAAGCATAAGATTCATTGGCTGAGTTGGGAGAAAATGATAAAACCAAAGAAGGAGGGCGGCCTGGTTTTCGGGACATTCATGCTTTTAATATGGCCATGCTTTGTAAGCAGGCATGGAGGCTAGTGCAGGATCCGGAATCTCTGTGTGCCAAAGTTCTGTGAGCCAAGTACTTCCCCGGCTCATCATGTCTCGAGGCAAAGCATCGCAATGGGGAATCATATACCTGGAGGAGTATTTTGCGGGGCATTGATCTACTGAAAATAGGCATCATATGGAGGCTAGGGGATGGGGAAAATATGAGAATATGGGAGGACCCATGGATCCCAAGAGATATGTCCAGGAAACCAATTACTCCAAGAGGTCAGTGCCTGCTGAGCAGGGTGGATGAATTGATTGATCCGGCTACCGGTGGATGGGATACTCAACTGATCATGGACACTTTCTAGGAGGAGGATGCAAATATCATACTAGCAATACCTGTCCATACTGGAATGAAAATAAGGCAGCCTGGCATTGTGATAAGGAAGGATTTTTTCAGTGAAGAGTGCCTACAAAGTCTACGGAAAACACCAGGTTCTTAATAGCCGAAGGGGAAGAGCCTCTTCCTCCAATCCGGACTCAGGTCTGGAAGCAATATGGTCCAAGATTTGGAGTCTGCAGTGTGCTAACAAGGTGAAGCATTTCATGTGGCATTTTTGTCACAACAGTCATCCTCTCTGAGTAAACTTGAAGCGAAGGGGAGTGGTGCTGGATACCAGATGTGTTGTCTGCAGTCGACTTGATGAAGACGGTGCCCACCTCTTTTTCAAATGCAAACACATGGTAAAAGTATGGAACCTGCTGTCATTGGATCATGTGAGAGTGCTGCTGGCCTCGAAAACTTCTGCTATAGAGGTGACAAAGACAATAATGGCTATGAAGGATGACCAACGAGCCCTGTGTTGCATTGTGCTATGGTTGTGCTGGTCGGAGCGGAACATGATACGAGAGGGTGAACCAAAACGTGACCCAGGATGTTTGGCCTACAGTGCCCGGTGTATAGCGGGCGAATGGTGCTGTCAGAAGCCACAGGCGAAAGAAGCGAGGCTAGCCAAAGTTTAGAGATGGGAGGAGCCAGAAGGTGACACTGTCAAAGTGAACTGTGATGCAGCTTTTCACCCTACTACGAGGATCGGTGGCTGGGGCTGCATTATTCGCGACTCGGAGGGGGATGTGGTTATGACCCTACGAGGAAGAGTGGAGGCCTTTCTGAATCCCCTCCATGGCGAGCTTATTGCTTGCTTGCAAGGAACACAAGCGGCGCTGGCAGCAGGTGTGGGACACTTAACATCGAAACTGATGCTTCTACGGTGATGAAAAGCTGTCTACTCTAGCGAGTACGACATGAGCGAGGTGGGTCATCTTGTGGAGGAGCTAAGAAGGCTTCTAGAATGGAGTTTTGTCTCATGGAAGGTCCAATTTCATCCTCGATCATGTAACAGAGTAGCTCACGGATTAGCTCAGCTTGGTAGCGAATATTTCTCATGTAATAGCTGATGATTCAGCCCCTTATGAGTAATGGAAATCTATATTTCTCCTAAAAAAATACTTTAGCCTCAATCTGTGTTTTGTCACTGAACAGTGGGACCACGTGACCTTGGGCTCGTAAGGGTAGGGCCTAGCTGTGTACAGTAATCACTGTGCGTGGACCAGTCACCAGTGTTCCTGCTCACTGTGTATTCGGCCCAACGGGCCTTGGGGCCGTCAAAAGAAGAGCGAAGTTACCAGGAAGCCGCGTAGAACCGCGGGCCCCGCAGAGATTGAGAGTTTTTGCTTGAATAAAGTAGCCGGAGCACCGGGTTGACCCGGCAGACGACACGCCATCACCACCAGCACCAACCATCCGGCGAGATGGAGACCCCGCCGCCGCGCCGGTGGCCGCCGGGCTTCCGCTTCAGCCCCACCGACGAGGAGCTTGTTCTCTACTTCCTCAAGCGCCGGATCGCCTCCGGCCGCCCCTCTCCATACGTCGCCGACGTCGAAGTGTACAAGTCACACCCCTCCCACCTCCCTGGTACGCGTCCTCCCCCCGACCCCCCACCCCAATCGATCGCTTCTCTCAATCCCTCCGGCGGCTTCTTGACCTGGATTTATTGGTGATGCACTGCAGAGAGGTCGGCGCTGCAGACCGGGGACAGGCAGTGGTTCTTCTTCAGCCGGATGGACCGCAAGTACCCCAACGGCTCGCGCGCCAGCCGCACCACTGGCGACGGCTACTGGAAGGCCACGGGGAAGGACCGCTTCATCAGCGGCGGCGCCCGGGCGGTGGGGAACAAGAAGACGCTGGTGTACCACCATGGCCGGGCCCCGCGCGGGGAGCGCACGGACTGGGTCATGCACGAGTATACCCTACTCGCCGATGCGCTCCCTCCGGCCGCGCAGGGGAGAGAGTCCTACGCGCTGTACAAGCTCTTCCAGAAGAGCGGGGCCGGGCCCAAGAACGGCGAACAGTACGGCGCTCCCTTTCGGGAGGAGGATTGGTTGGATGACGACGATGAGGGAGTGACTGCAGATGCTGCCGCTAATTCTGTTCCTAACACCAACAATCCGCCATCTGCAGTGGAGGAGCATGCAATTACTGACCGCGAACTTCCGATTGGGGATCTTGATGAACTGTCAAATTTTGGAAATGATCAGGAGGATTTTAGTGAAGCACAGCCTGCTTCTTCCCATGGTCAAGGTCAGGGTTTGCTCAGTGAGGGGGGTGACAAGGCTCAGGTTGTCGATGCTTCCATTAGCAATGGTGCTGTGGTAGCAGCAGAGAACACCTGCACTGATCTCCCTCTTGGGGATATTGAGCAGCTTCTGATGCAAATATCTGATGATCAGCAAAACGCTGAATTGTTCTCGGATTTGTCAACATCATTCCAGTGCGATGATCATCAGGTTTGGCTTGATGCCGACAGGGGACATGAAGTTTGTGCTGCGGATCCTACTGCCAGCAGTGGTGCTGTTGTAACAGCAGAATGTACTGACACAGAACTTCCACTTGGGGATCTTGAAGGGCTTCTGCTGCAGATATCCGATGACCAGGACATGGTTGAACCCCAATCAGATCTCTCTGCACCAATTCCATATCATAATTTTAGTCAGGTTTGTTTTTCTGTGTATAAGACTATATTCATCATATCAGGCCATCCTTTTAGATGGTTAGAACTTAGAAATCACAACGTATTGCGGCATCATGCTTATACTGCTTATATAGAATTGCTTTGGTTTAGACATTTAAGATGAATAATAATTTCTGTTGTCGTGCACATATGTCAGAATATGTTTCTTACCTTGCACGATGGATTACATCTTGTAATATGCATGTAGTGTTTTACTTTATGTTTCCTATTCATAAGACATGTTATTGACTTGTGTAGGCTGGCGTTGGGGATTTACAGGAATCTCATGGTGATCCGGTTGGTGATCTTTCTTGTATAGTTCAGGAAAGCACATTTTGTGAACCATGGACTGAGCCAAATAGTCAATATCCACAGTCTAATGTAACCAATTTGCCATATAGTGGAGAAACAAATTCTTCTGAAGGGACCAGTGTGGCACATTCTGTGCCAAGTTTAATCAGTTACCGCAGCCAAGATGCTGATGAGGAGTTCCTTGAAATCAATGATTTCTTTGATCTGGAGGATGTAGGTCAGAATGCAAATTGTACGACAACTGAGTACTTGATATCTGCAACAAATGGGATGTTTGACAATTTGGAATACTCTGATGCTCCATCATTTCTACCTGGGCCACTTGACTCAGTTGGATTGGTAGCTGAAAATCAATTTTTTGATATTGGTAACAGTGGAATTCAGAACCAGGGATATCAATATACAACCGAAGTAAGGACGCATAATCAGGCTGCTCTTAACGTGCGGAGCCATATGAAGCATGATCATGTAGTCTTGTCCTCGCATGCATCAGGTGCTTAATTATTTCTTATATATTTTTAAACATTTTTGTGTGATCACTCGAAACTCAATTTCTTCCAATATCTGATGTGGCCTATTACCCTTTAGCAGGCACTCTGAATATTCATGCAGCAAATGAGCTACATAACCAGAGCTCCACAGCTTCACAATCATGGTTCAATGTGGCTCTATCAGCCTTGCTGGACTCTGTACCTAGTAGTCCAGCATTAGCTGCTGAAATCGAAAACAATGTTATCAACAGAACACTCCAGCGCATCTCTAGCTTCAGATCACAGCAAACTGCAGGTGAAGAGAACATTTTTATCAACAGAAGACTTCAGCACATCTCTAGCTTCAAGTCACAGCAAGCAACAAGGGTAGAACCAGGCACCCCAAGTATTCAGATTACCAGAGGTGGCAGACTGATGTTCATCTCTCTACTGGTTATACTTGCTTCTATTATATGGACCTTTGCTTCAGGCTCTGCCCTCAATTTTTGCAAGGGTTTATGGAAATCCTCTTCTACGTGACACAGATGAAATGGCAACCTGGTGACCTTGTCCTCTGTAATTTTTTTTGGTCCTCGGTATCAGTTATGGTTTGAATACCCCTTCGCTTTCAAAAGTGTGAAGAGGTAGAAACATTTTGAGGGTGGTCCTATGATTATAGGTTTTAGGGCTTATTTAAAATGGTAAAATTCAAGGAAAAAACATATCTGACGGTAATATTTGGAACTAAATGGGTTACTGTCCTCATTTGTATTTTGACAGATATATGTACTGAATGTAATTAAATTATTATTATAGCTTCAGTTTCTGTGCATAACATCATAATAGTATTCGGGGAAAGAAAATTCAACATTGCACAACTCGAGGTCCCATGTCTATGTAGATCTCTCTTTTCTCTGTGTGTGCATTTAAAGCATTGTGATTGGTTTATCTAGTGATGCCCATCAAATTTACAGACACATCTTGAATCAGTGTTGAATATTTAGTAGATATCAAATTTACATCCTGAATCACCATGAAACCATCATGTTTTTGGCGATTCATTTTCTGCTACAAACGCTTCACATCGGTTTGGCACGGTTTTCCGCTGATTCTCTACATGCCAATTGCCAAACGCACCCTAGTTAACTGAACAAGTTAATACAAGAGGACCTCACACCACAAACAGCTGCCCTTCTTCTAGCCAACGACTAATTTGATGCACCCTGCAATCTGTGTATCATAAAGAAGGGCAAATAAACCCTCCTTTTGTATGAATTCATGAATCAAATAGTATGATCTATTGGATTTTAGATTTTGAATGCCTCAGTAATTCACTACATTTCAAAAATATTACACTCAATAAAAACTCGGTCTAATTGGCAAATCAATCAATATAAGATAACACGATGTAGAACATCTTGTAACAGCATGTACCAGATTAAAAAAGAGATTATCTGATTATTTAACCACCTCAGGTCAGGATTGCGAATCCATAAACAGCCAAGTTGGATACTATGAAACTGAAATGGACACGGTCCAGCAAACAAAATAGGCCCAACCTGTGTGCAACCTGGTTTGCCTACCGGCGCCGCAGGCTCAATCGACTGATGCCCGCTCTCCGTCAGGTGCCGAACACACGCTTGGCAGCCGGTGGCCGGCGGCAGCGAAGCAGTCGGTACAAAACAGTACAACACGTACATTAGTTTTGCTCTAGTTTATGTACAAAATCTTAAACATAATGAGTTGCTTGTTTCTCGTAAACTGTATGTGTGTTGTGGCTATGACTTTATTAACTATTTGTGCATCTAAAAAATACATGACTATGGCATGCAAAGTTATGTGAACCCCCTTATTTACTTATTGTATTATTTCATATATTCAATAATGTGTAAATTGTTATTTATTATTTTAAAAGTATTAGACGTATCCTCGTGTTGTTTTTTTTAAGAAAAGCGTATCCGTGTGTCCGATAATAGCCAATTTAGGCCACCACATACTAGAACACAGGTCACATAGTAATTAGCCGCAAGGAGAAACAGAATCATAGATCTTGTCGATGTCCTCGTCCTCGAGAACTGGATTTTTCGCCGTTTCGGGACCATCGACGTCGAAAGCGTCTCGGGAATCCCCGTAAGCAGGCGGGCCTCGTTGTTCATGTACTGAGGAAACATCGATAGTCACGGAGGCCGACGAGGACGATGTCCCCAGCCGCGATCCAAACCATCTTTGTGCATCTTGCCTCGGATATGGCAGAGGCGACGCGTGCCATCCATGCCGAGCATTCAGGTCACCTGCGCATACTCCTGCCCGTCTTCCTTAAAGATGAGCTCGAGCTTGTCATCGTCAGCCTCGTTCTTTCCTTGCTTCCGGTTCTTGCCTCCCTTACCCTTATTCTTTGGCATCTTCGAGAGCGGTGAGACAAAACCCTAGGCATGAGATCGAGGTGGGGAAAGGGAGTGGTGCGGGTTGCGGTTCGTGGAGACTCTGTTTAGGGCTTGTTTGGCGGGTTTGTGAAACAGTTTGGGAGGGATTAAATGGAGTTTTTGAAAATAAATGAACATAAAAATTCGTTAGGGGTCATGCGGACATGTGGCAAATTGTTCGTTAGATTAGGGTCGGGCAGCGTGGACTGTTGGGATGTGGAGGGTGGGGTCCTATATTGAAATAATGTCGTATTGAAACTTCTATTGAGATTGGGTTATGGCTATTGTGTATGTTTGTTTTGTTTTAAAGTGCCTTTAAAATTAAGCAATCTGAAGAGATAACCTCATCAAAGACTATGGGGTTTTCAAATTTATTATATGCAGCTAACCAAACAAGTGCATCTATTTATTTAGCACAACTCATTTTTTAAAAGTTCTTTAGCCAACCAATAGCAAGTTGTAAATCATGTAGATGCATGAAACCAAATAAGAAGCACATGCATCTACTCAGTCTGTCCCTGTCTAGCCTAGTTGTCCCTGTCTAGCCTAGCCGGCTGGTGGATACAAGCCAGGCCATCCTAGGAAGTGAACTAATCACGCTCTTGTGGTCTTGACGAAGTATAGTAGGAGGTTTGGTTGGTGGATGAATGTTGCATTTAGTGGATGCAAATTGACGTAACCGTATGTCAAAAAAAGGTATTTGGTGAGGTTGCATAAACGAATCCAAAAGAATTAGAATATTGTTTGGTTGCCAATATGAGCGGAAGTAGTCTAACAATCCTGGCCGCACAAGATACACTATATCCATCCAGTCAGGATGGCCAGTGAAGCTCATTTTGGGCATATCCACTGAGCCAGGATAAGGGCATGTTTTTGCATCCACTCATGCAGACTGCAGGGAACTTCTGAGTCATCTTATTTTTCTGTTTATAGGAAATGAATATGTATTCAGCAAACTACCAAACAAGCTTCTTTCTAAGATTATATAGATCCATTCATGATGAAGGAAATGCAGCCGTGTATGCCCGGAATTTTTTTTGAAATAATATTTTTATTAAATAATTATAAATCTAGATATTTTGTTATATAAAAATTGTAAATATAGCATCCCTCGTCGGCGGCGTGCCGAGATATAATTATCGGCTTGTGAGAAGCCCGATAGGCCTATATATAACAATTATTTATTACGGCCGATTATTTAATATTTAGCTAGTCGGCCTCCCAGTGGCCAATAGGCCTGTGTCGTTGATGACACCATCATTGGGTATGAAGCAGGCTCCAGAAGTTTCTAGTCTGAGGGCTTAATTAATTCTGCCTGTAGGTGACGTAACTTTTGATGTTTTTCCCCTCTCTTCGAGTACTACTAGTACTAGCAGAAAACATGAAGTGATTGATTCCTGAAAAGCATGTATTTGATGGATGGATCTAGCCATTAAAGAATCATCGATCGGTAGTACTCCCACCGTCCAAAAAAATCATGTGTCATCAAAAGTAATCCACGTTTGATCAAATTTCTAGTAAATACTATTTATATTTATAACTTTAAATTAGTTTATTAAGAAAGTACATTTCATAATGAATTTAATAGTATTAATTTGATATCATAATTATTGATATTTTTATTTAAAAATTAATCAAACTTAATGTACTAAACCATGTTCTTGTGTTAGAATTGCATGTTTTTGGATGGAGGGAGTAGTAGGTACAGATGGAGAGTGAAAACAGATATCTGATTTTTTATTTATTTCTCCCGGGTGGTTTCAAAAAAACTACTACCGGGTTTGTGAAACCATCGGGGAAGAAATGAACATAAAAATTCGTTAGGGGGGTCATGCGGACAAACTTAATACGAGGAGGGAGTAATTTGGACGTTTTTCATTTTTTTATTTTTATTTAAAATTATTAATGATACATAAAGATTAAATTAATTTAAGTATTATTTATTTAGTTTAAACTTTGATGTTGTAAATTATTTTAATACTTTAGTTTATTTATTCACCGATGTAAATTATTTTATATAATTTATAATTTTATGATAAATATTTATATAAATATAAGATAGCGCTATTCTACGCTCTAGGTGGGACGAAATCTTGAATAATCGGATTGGATAAACTTTTCGACATCGGACATCGCAGCCAAGTACCTCAAAATATTGTTTGAATAATACTGAATTTCGTTCAAGATAACAGTTTGGTGTAGTATAATTATAGTACGTGTATATATAATATTATTTATTATTTAATTATTTAATATTTATGCAGTAGAGTCTCATAACCATATTTATGAACATTATATGTAGCAGCAAAGTCTCCGATCGGCGTGAGATGGCACGATATTTCAGTGCCTAGTAATAAGTGAGGTGAGACAAGCCGATTCATGATGATGATGGCACGTCCCATCACTCACCTCAAGCAAGTAATATTTTTTTTAAATATGATTCAACAGTACATCATGGTTTTTTGGACATGGTACGATCGATGGGAGCGCTACATTTTTTAAACCTCGGCGAGCCGATTCTTCCCGAGCCAATCCAATCACGTCTCTGCTCGCTTGCTGTCGTGTAGCATCCCGTCGGCAAGCGGATAGCCGATAGGGCATATCGGCCGCCAAAGGGCCGATAGGTCTGTCGGGCCGACAGTTCCCGCTAGCCTTTGTCGAAGTCGAGCCTAGTGCCAGACCAATCGGCTCTTGGCTGCCGATTGGGCCCCATCGGCTATCCAACTGCCGATAGGGTCCCCGTCGGCTATCCAGACCGACGGGATGCTAGATTTGCAATTTCTTGTAAGCAGGTGCTAGATTTGCAATTAATCATTAAAAAATATTATTTTAAAAAAAATTCGTATGCCCGCGCGCTGAACAGTGCAGGGAATGTGAATAGTAACAGCGCATAAATGAACAGTTGAAGCATTTAGAACAGTAGAAACGGAGGAGCAGCATTGTCCCGTGCTTAAACAGTGTTTGAATCATTTGTAGACTTGGTTCGTTGGTTTACATATGGGCTTCCAATCGTTTCGTTTTGACTATACTTCGCTGGCAGGCGTTTATTCCTGACATGACAATGTAAAAACACCAAAGCTGATTCCGAACCCTAGTATGCAGTAGGAGGTGCAATGGCATGAACCATTGACATGCAAAGACGTCATATTAGTAAATTTCACTAGCAGTTTTGTTGTAAATTTTTATCCAAATCTCGGTACATGTAATAAATCACACATTCAGCTTTCTAAACTTCTACTAAGTCCTCATCTAGATCCCGGTACTTGTAAATTGCATGTTTTGATCCCTAAACCTTGTATTGAGTTCTCATCCTAGATCTGATACTTGCAAATTACACACTCAACTCCTTAAAGTTTTATTTATTTATTGTACAATTTTAGTCCATCCGCCCCAAACCTTATCAGTGTTTAACTATTTGCTATCAAATTTATAGACACTTTGCTTAGTCTACACATTGCACAAACAACGTGGTAAACATGTTTTAAAAATAAAGATTAAGCATTTATTATATGTAATAGTTTAATTATATATAAATATGGAATAAAGATATGGTGCGCCAAATAGGTATTTTAGATATTAAAATTTTATGGTGGTGTGGTGTATCTTGACTAAACCTAACTATTTTGTGAATTTCATAATTGTTGGATAATTACTATGATTAAATTAATTGTTAAATGCTAAAGCATGTGACACCTTGATGAACCAAGAAATCAGAGTTTTATGTAACACCATAGATCGTAGACATATTATGTGTTTATAAGACATAACAAAAGTAACACTACCACTAGGAGACCCATTTTCCATTCTTACTTATTTTTAACTGCATTAAATAAGCATACAAATAATAGAATATAAAAACTCATCCGTATTGTTCACAATGAGCATGAAGTTTTTACCATATCTCAGTAATTCTATAAATATCCTACCACAAATTTCATTATATTTAGACTACACAAACATGCTCTATAAATAAACACATGAAAGGCCTATACTCAAAACTTATAGAAGAAAATACTAATAAATGCGATAGTTTATGTTTACTGCTTGGATCTAGTTAATTGTAGTTCAACAAAATTAGTTTAGAGTTTTTATGAGTTTTCTATGATTTATTATAAATTTTACAAGTTGCAACTTCATTAGAAAAAGATAAAATTTAATAAAAAGAGAAAGGCTCAAGAATGGGCAGCACAGTGGGTCTACTTGGCCCACTGGACGAAGCCAGGCCAACTTGGGGACAGGCCGCAGCCCAGCACGGGCGAGCACGAGCGTTTTTTTGCATCTGAGACCTTAATGTTTTACTTAAACGGTTCCCCCTCTTTCTTACTATTCATCTATCTCATGAAGTACTAGTAGCTATTACAGTATTGTCTCTGGCGTCTAGGTCCTTCGGGAGAGCTGGGCGACTCAGAGTGGTCTTGAGCTACAGGAACCTTACTGTAGCTTCGAGTGTTCCGTTTGCAAAATCCACCCAAATCCATCAATCACAATCACTCTTTCCACCTTTCCTTGCAATCCAGCCTGTTCTCATACTGTTTTCTCTCGATTTCCCTTTCATCTCTTTCCAATCGCTTGCACATTATTCTTTCCAATCTCAGCCCAAGTGAAACCTGCTCTCTTGGTTGCTCTGCTCTGCAAGAAGCTCTCATCCCTCTCCCGCCGGGCTCGCCAACAGTACTGTGCTGCTGTGGTAGAGGCTCCATGGCGCTGCTCCCGGATGGTGAGGGGATCCATTTGGATGGTCTGTTAAGGAACTTAAAGCTGTCAGAGGAGGAGAGGAGTGGGGTGCAGGGGGCTTGGAGGATGAGGTCGAATGATAAATGCAGTATGCCACAAGCAGTGGAGAAATTGTTCTCGGATAGACCTAGAAATCCAGAAGGCATGATCCAAGCACTGGGGAAGATTTGGTGTCCTGAAAAGGGTATCAAATGCAGAGATTTAGGAGAGAATCTATTCCTATTCACCTTTCTCCAACCAGGAGGCAAAAGAAGGGCAGTATCGGAGGGTCCATGGGAACTTGGTGGTGATCTCCTAATTGTGGTTGAGCCTGAGGAGAATAAGCGTCTTGATGAGCTAGAATTCACACATACACCAGTCTGGATCAGGGTGAGTAACCTCCCACTTGGAATGATGAATGTCGAGACGGGTGAGGCTATTGGTGTTAAATTTGGTGGTGCATTGGAGGTAGATGCTGATGATGAGGGCATGGCAATGGGAAGATATTTACGCCTTAAAGTTCTTGTGGATGTGCGCAAGCCATTACTCTGAGGTATAACTATGGAAGATGACACAAGGGGCAAGAAATTTTGGTGCCCTTTCGAGTACGAATTTTTGCCGAACTTCTGTTATGCCTGTGGCAAGCTTGGACATGTTGACAGAATATGTGATGAGAGTAAGTGGGGGGGAAACACAAGCCTTATGGGGAATGGTTGTGTGTTATGCCAGCGCGACGCAAGTTCTTAGGGGAGACTCGAAGTAGGAAGTCTGATGGAGGGAGTTTGGATGGCTATCTACAGCAGAAAAGTAACAATGGATCACGGAAAAATTATGAAATAAATAGGGAGCCTCCGGCTGCTATTACACATAAAGCAAAAGAGAACTCTAATATGAGCCCTCCGAAAGTCATAAATGAGAACAATCAGAGTGATCATCAGAGGACTATCTTTTGAAGAGAAAAAAGGTGAGGTGCATAATACAGGTGGTGGAGAGTTGCTTGGGGAATCTGTGAGAGATGTTGTGTTGGAGTTGAAGGATGGAAGGTTGCAGGCACATGATCAAGCCAAGGAGAGTATTACTACTGTACAGGAGTTAGTGGAGTTGGACAAGAAGGATATGGAAATTGATAATACGGAGCTTAATTTGTGTGGAATT
>JADLZL010001267.1:0-41499 GCA_015844335.1 Chrysopogon serrulatus
CTTTCACAAGAGTGTTTTGCTATGGGGTGGCAAAGGATATAGGAAAATATTCACAAATCTTTGGGTGTGCAATTGGTCTTCCCTTTCTAATATTTGGGCATTCCAATGAATCACAAAAAACTCAATAATAAAGATTGGAAGGTAGTTGAAGACCGTTTTCCTAGAAAGAAAAGGTTTTGTCTTATGGTGGACAACTATTCTTAACTAACTCTGTTCTAAGTAGCCTTGCCAAGTTTATGATGTATTTCTTTGAAGTACCAAAAGGCATTCTTAGAAACCAGATTTCTATACTTTCGCAAAAAAATATTTCTATAGGTTGGCAAGGCGATTGCCATAAGAAAAAATATAGGCTAACGAAATGGGGTGTTCTTTGTCTACCAAAGGATCAAGGTGGCCTAGGAATCCTGAATCTTGAAACCCAAAATGTTTGCTTACTTAGTACATGGCTATATAAGTTAATGATTAAGATGGGACTTGGCAAGAGCTTCTTAGGAAGAAGTACCTAAAAAATGAAACCATTGGTGAAGTTAAGTGGAAACCAAAAGACACATTTTTTATCAGTCCTTATGAAGGTCAAAGATTGCTTCCTTCATTTCTCTACTTTTAACCTTCATAATGGCATTCGGATTAGGTTCTAGGAAGATAGATAGATGGTTTAGAAACTCTACTCTCAAAGAACAATACCCATCTCTGTACAACATTTGTAGAAACAAATACATCTTGCAGTAGATAGTGTTTTAAGTTATGCACCTCTTAATGTTTTTTTAGGAGAACGTTAGTTGGGGAAAATCAACTTAAAAGGAATGAGCCGGTTATGAGGATTGCATTTGTGTAATTGGATGACCAACGAGATTCCATTAAATGGAGCCTTTCAAAACTACCTTGATTTAAGGGGTAATTTCAACTTCCATACTGATTTGTTTAGAACAAGGCAAGCTGGTTCACAAGATGTTTATTAAGAAGAAGTTTATTTAGAAGAAAGCTTACTAAGAGGCAAGGCAAGTACGGTGAAAGATCCTATTTTGATTTGGTTCTTAAAAGTGGTAATTTTATTTTTTAAAAAATTATACAGTACAACACAGACGCCTACAATATACACACACACTTATCCCCTAGAATACATGTACGCAAACTCTACCCTTGTGAGCACCTCCGAAGGACTGAACAGGCAGATCTGGAGATTCCCGAAGTCACCATATGCGCCTCGTTGTCGACGGGGACGTCGCTTACCACCTAAAGCTTAACGTCGGTAAATCCTGAAATAATTCTAGAAAAAATGCGATCACTCATGCCAAGTTGAGAACTTAAATCTGGATGGATAGGTTCCACCACAAAGGATCTAACGAACTGATCTATGAAAGACAGTTTATTAAGAAATTGGAAAAAATCAATGTTTTTTTTTTTGTGACAACAAGGAAGCAATCCAACCTTTTTTTGTTGTCATGTTGCGAGATTTTCTAGAGAGCTTTTACTATCGCATTTTGATTGCAACCTCCTTTAGATGTACGATTTATTTGGAGTGTGGTTTCAATAAACAGGCCAGCATATGTGTTCTCTAGTTTGCATAGGAGCAAGTGCAATTTTATGGTCTATTTGGCTCGGGAGAAATGATGTGACTTACTCTTATTTGCCGGTTATTTTTACGGCAACTTATTAGATTTGTTTCTAGAACACCCTCTAAAAGGAGAGCAATAATCACTTTGAAGTGGGCCTATGGTACATTAGAGATGCTACGGAGATCTTCACCAAGCATAGGTGGTTGTCTTTTAAAAAAACTAGCAGGATACCTCGCGCGTTACTGCGGGTATGAAGTAAAAATGTAAGAAGTTTATAATGGTCGAAACTATGATTCAGTAGATATATAGGTTAATTGCGGTGGTTGTATCCATGACATACATGGTCTAGATTATTTGAACTGGCCATCACCTAAATCTCATCTACTTGAACCCCCACCCCTATTATACCTGAGGGTCATCTCTCTCCCAAAATTTTAGGAGTTTTCCTTCATAAAATTATGCATGTTTCGGAGGACCATGTAATCCATGTGATATATAGTTTTGCTAAGTTTTTGCTTATAAACAGTTTAAATTATTAAAATATATCCATGTGGGGTCTTGTTTTGAAGAGTTTATTGCGAGGAATACCATGGTGCAATTGGATTTTAATTACGATACTTGGTTTAGGTGCCACGACTTTTTTTTATTTCAAAAGAAAACGCTAGTGGAAGATAAATGTGACTTAGTGGAGGTAACAACTTTGATGATGTCAGCTGACATCACTTTTGAAGTTTCGACCAATCAGAAGCCAGAGAATTGCTTAGTGGGGGTTAAGATTATAGGACCATGTAATCCATGTGATATATAGTTTTTGCTAAGTTTTTGCTTACAAACGGTTTAAAATATCAAAATATATCCATGTGGGTCTTATTTTGAAGAGTTTAATTGCGAGGAATACCCTGGTGCAATTGGATTTTAATTACGATACTTGGTTTAGGTGCTACAACTTTTTTTCTATTTCAAAAGAAAACGCTAGTGGAAGATAAATGTGACTTAGTGGAGGTAACTCCTTTGATGATGTCAGCTGACATCACTTTTGAAGTATCGACCAATCAGAAGCCAGAGAATTGCTTAGTGGGGGTTAAGATTATAGGAGTTATAGATTAGTGCTTAGATAGTCACTCTCTTGCTTGATTTTGTTTTTTGTGAGCTTTTTAAAATAACCGGGTTTGAAACTATAATAAGAACAGGTTGTGTGCAAACCTCTTGTACATGCGGGAATAAAATTTCATTTTTCTAGAAAAAATAATAGTGATTGAAAGTTGGAAGTTCTACAACCACGTCCTAATTTGTTCATAGGCAAAACATTTGGATGTGCATACATAGCACATCACAGGGACATACAAGGAGCTCCGGCCTTTGGCGGCGCCCTAGTTTGGATCATTGCGTTATGTTCCGGTAGATGTCACTAGTGTTGTTGATTTTCTGACGGTAACAAAATACTTTTGACATATGTAGCATTTTTCAGTAGCACAAGATTGAAGGTCTACAGACTACAGTCGACACGTACCTGCGTGTCCTGACGAATAAACGGCTGAAGCTGTCCATACAAGACAACCTTTGTCCTGTGGCGGTGCCCATCAAGAAAGGGTAAATCTTGGTCCCCAAAAAAATAATGACAAAAGTGGTTCTGGTTCCATTCAAGAACGCGCCAAAGAAAATAAAATCGCAGTCAACCTAGGCTAACCCTGTTTCGGTTCCCACTGTCATCACCTCTCCCATCTCCTCCCCCTGCTTCTCTCCCTATATATATGTTTCATATTCCATTACGCATTCGCAGCTGCCACAAGTTTCAAACTCCAATCACCAACCTTGCTTGATTGTTCCAGCTAAGCTGTGTTTGACATCTTGAGCAACTTCTCCTGGCAAGTTTCTTGACAAGTTCGTACTCCAACAATGGCGCGCATATAGTAGAATAGGATTGTTCATCACATCATCGGAAGGAGACATGGCCAGGAGCAGAGAGGTGACCGGCCGGGGGAGGATGGCTGGAGGCGATGGCGCGGCGGCGGCCGTGGAGAAGGCGGTGAGGTGCCTCGGCAGGGGCATCGACATGGCGGGCGACCTGAGGCTGAAGCACTGCAAGGATGCGGGCGGCTGCCTGGTCCTCAGGAGCGGCGAGAAGGCGGCGGAGAAGGTCGTCGTGCCGGGCTTCGGAGTCGTCCCCGATGTGCCCGCCGACGTCAAGTGCGGCAAGGGCGACCGGATCAGGTTCAAGTCCGACGTGCTCGAGTTCAACAAGGTTCGCTGTTGTACGTTTTGATAGCACTTTCATTTCAAATTTGTTTAGAATAGTTGAAGACAAACGTTTTTGTAACTGCAGTAACATCTCCTTGCCGATGTTTAGTTCAGTTTCTCTTTTGGTGTCTTTATTCTTGCCTTCCCAGGCTTTGGTTTGGTGGGTTTTCGCTCGAGTTGGTTTTCTTTCGTTGTTAGTTGGTGTTGCAACAGCAGGGGTGCTACAGTGGTGCAAAGTGGCGTACCCTGACTGTTTTGTAATAAAAACCTGGCAAAGCTCTCGCTGCTTTTCTAAAAAAGATAGACGTTTTTGTAAAGTGCCAAATAAGTCAAATTTTTCAATCAGGGTTGCGTATTTATATGAACTAAGAAATTGCTCAGGTGTGGAATTAAAATGGTACGCCATTATTAAATTTCTTCTTTCTGCTGTCAAGTTTCTTTCATACTGGAGGAAAAAATTGTCAGGTAGAAAAACATCACCTGCTACGGCTACACGAAAGTGACGTAATTTATTTCATCTTTCGTCATTCAATTTCTCTCTTTACAAAAAAGTCGTCAAAACGTAATTTCTTATCGAAACAACGAGGGCACCCAGCATGAGTGCATGACCGGGTACTTCATCTTGACGAAGCCGATCGATGAACGAGAAAAAAATAATAATAACGAGAATTGCAATGTTGACCTGCTGCATTGCAGATGTCTGAGGTGTTCAACCAGCGGAATTCGCTGACGGGGAAGATCCCGTCGGGGCTCTTCAACTCGTGCTTCGACCTGGAGTGCGGCACCTGGGCCGAGGACGCCTCCGCCACCAAGTGCCTCGCCTTCGACGGCTACTTCATCTCCCTCCTCGACCTCCGCCTCGACTGCCGGCCGCTCGCCCTCGCCGGCCACGTCATCCGTGACGTGCCGGCGGCATGGGACCCGGCAGCCATAGCAAGGTACGGGCGTCGACTGCGAGGTTTGAAAATTGAAATTGACCCTGGGTGCAGTTTTCTTCCTTCGGACATTGACATGGTTAGCAATTCAAGGGTTTGAAATTACTTTTCAAAAAACATGCATTAAAATTAATACATAGTAAACAGAACAGGGTGCAAGCAAAAGTTGAGGTGATCAAGTGCATTTCAAGGCTTGACTCTTGAGCCAGGTCAGCTCTTTCCAAGAGTGCAAAATCGTCCACCACACATTTGCCATGTGGGTGTGAAAAAACGTAGGCATGCATGGTGGAAAAGGACTTAGACTAGTTCAAACTTCCAATCTGCTTCCTGGTCTTCAATAGATATATCTCCTGTCCGCACATCAGCATGAATACGTGTCACACCAATGCATGTGTAGGACTGTAAACAAGAAAGTATATTTCTATCAAAATTTAAGAAGACATATAATCCTAGCTTCTAGACATGCAGTCAAGTAAAAGAAAACCATTACATTTGCCACTGGCACAAATTGAGCAAGAAGTTCTGTGAACAAGTCACAATTGAGGCACTGACTAAATAAAAACAACACAAACCAGATGATTTAGCAGTTTCCATTTCCTGACTGGTGGACACACGATCCATGCACTGAAGACTAATTTCGCTCTTTCTGAAAATTGTGTGCAGTTTCATCGAGAAGTATGGGACCCACATCATTGTTGGGCTGGGTTTGGGTGGCCAAGATGTGGTGTATGTGAAACAGGACAACTCGTCTCCATTGTCCCCATCTGAGATCAAAGAGCACTTGGACAGGCTAGGTGACCAGCTCTTCACTGGGACATGCACTCTGCCCACTTCAAACCGCAAATTCAGGGACCACAAATTTAAGGTTAGCAAAATCATGCGTGTTCATTTTATGTCCAGATCAGACTTAAATTAGGGAATGGGAATCAATAACATCCACCCACCACATTATGATATACCATAAAGATAAACTAAAATGCATGTTACTTGAATGGCAACAGGTCCCTGAGGCCTTCAATGTATTTGATGCCCAAGTCACACAGCAAAGGCTTGAAGGAATGATTACTCCAGTGTCCTGCAAAGAGGTATTTAGTTCAGCAGTTTGATAAATTGCAGCAGCTCACAGCGAGTAATTAAGGAGTAGAGGAGGCCAGGAATTTCTAATAAGTTTGGACTGAACTGATGCAGGGTGTGACGGTGATATACTCCAAGAGGGGAGGGAATGCAGCGGTGAGCGATCACTCAGAGTGGCTGCTCACTGTGCCCACAAAGCCGGACGCAATAAACTTCAAGCTTGTGCCCATCACATCCCTTCTCAAGGGAGTAACTGGTGTGGGCTTCCTCTCTCATGCCATCAACCTATATCTCAGATGTAAGTAAGGTCTTTCTCTCACACATAAATCAAATCCATCATCGAAGTGCAAAAACACTTCAAACTTGAAGAAAGCACAATCAGTGAAATGAATCATAAGCTTAAGCTATAATATATATACCTCAACAAAAGTAGGAGCAATTCAGCAAGAACTATATATATTGCCTATTTACCTTGTTATAATAATATATTGTGCTTATTCTATTCTATGTGGCAAACACTAAAAAGTTTATCATCATGCTTCTGTCCAGACAAACCTTTATTAGAAGATTTGAGGTACTTCCTGGACTTCCAGCACCACAGATCGTGGGCTCCAGTACTCAGTGACTTACCACTTGGTCCCTGCTCAAACCGACAAGGTGCCAGCAGTCCAGCCTTGAACTTCAGCCTTGTAGGTTCAAAGCTACATGTCAGCTCAAGTGAGGTAAAATACGCTCTTGCTCATTACTTTCGAACGACATCTGAAATCTCATGAATTAAAAATGCTCACATTAACCATGTGGCAAACAGGTGATTGTTCCAAGATTACCGGTCACCGGGATGAGATTACATCTGGAGGGCAAGAAAAATAACCGGTAAGCAGAACTTATTTATTCCAGTCCTGTTCTTATGGTTTTCTCTGAATCCTGGCTGAACACACTCCATAAAACTAATCTGACACCCTTCGTTTTCCGATTTCTTATCATCAGCTTAGGCATCCACCTGCAACATTTGTCAAACAACCCAACGTTCATCAGCGAAAGATCAGCCAAGCAGCCGATATGGCGCGGATCGGAGATGATCTCCGACGAGCGATACTACGAGCCGGTGCAGTGGAGAATGTTTGCCCATGTCTGCACAGTGCCGGTGAAGTACGACCCTCGCTGGGCGGCCAGCGCCGGCTCGCCGTCGCCTTCGGCGTACATCGTCTCCGGTGCCCAGCTGCACGTGAAGGCCCACGACTCCACCAACATCCTGCACCTCAGGCTCCTGTACACCCAGGTGCCGGGGCACGCCGTCGTGCAGTCCAAATGGGCGCACAACACGGCGAGGCTGTCGGGCAAAGGGAGCTTCCTGTCCAAGTCGTTCGCGGCGTCGTTAGGCTCCGGAGCTGACAAGGAGCAGCAGCAGCACCCGGCGAGGATTCACATCGACTCCGGCGTGTTCGCCGGAGGACCACCGGTGCCTGTCGGGACCCAGAGGCTGCTCAAGTTTGTCGAGACGTCTCAGGTGACCATGGGCCCACAGGACAGTCCTGGATACTGGCTGGTCACTGGCGCCAAGCTGGATGTTGAAAAGGGGAAGATCTCACTTCACGTCAAGTTCTCCCTGCTTGCTCCAGTTTCTTGACACGCTGTCTTCTTTCTGTTAGGAGAAAACCGCTGTAGAATCGAACCTGACTCCCTTGTCCAAAGTTTACTCTTTCAAAAAAAAAAAAACAAATATAAGAGGGAACAAGATCTGCAAAAGGCCAAAATTAGGGGACTCCTTGTGCAGTGATGGTAATATGAGTGATTGACTGATTGTATAACTTACCTAGATAGTTAAGCTCGCTCCATGGCTATTTGAGTTTACTGTCTTCCATAAATATTTTTGCTATAATAATTTATTGTATAATATCTTCTTAAAATCCTTCAAATTTATAGGATTTTGCAAGTTTTTTTCATTTTTCATAAAATTCTACTTTCAATTGACTGTGGACTGTCTGTTGAGTTAGATCTCGATGATTATGATCATCTATTACCTAATATAGAAGGTAACAAGGTAAAAATATATTTATACCATTTTTAATTTTAATTTAGAAAATAGGATTAATAAAATTAAAAAACACCATCAGTTGGGTCTGACTACGTTTCATGATGTGTCATTGCATGCATGCATTGTGATAAATTAAATTCACATTTTTCCATACTTCACGGTGATGTATTTAATGTGTCAGGTGGCACTTTTAATAAAATGTAATTATTTAGCAAATAAGATGCCAATACAAAGGAAAATTCAGCAAATTGAAACAGTTGCCTTGCATATCAGATACTCCCCTCCGTATCAAAATAACTTACTTTCTTTGACTTTTTAAAGATCATGTTTAACCATTCGTTTTATTTAAAAATTTTGTATAAATTATAAAATAAATAAATTATTATCAAAATATCTCTAATGATAAAATAAATTATAACAAGATACATAATATTTATGTAAAAATTTTAAATAAGACGAATAGTCAAACGCAATCTCTAAAAAAAAAAAAAAAAAGTTATTTTTGAGACGGAGGGAGTACTTCAATTTTTCCAAGAAGTTGCATTGACACGCTTATCATCGACAAAAAAAATATGCATCTAACAGTTATCATGGAATGTATGTATCACTTGTCATCGACAAAAGAAATGTATAACAGAATTATTCTGGGCGAAGCATACTGGAACCACATCCATGTGACTCAAAACCTTTCTATATCAACATTCGACAACCATCAGATTATTCAACAACCATCAGATATGGCTGTATTGTTTTTTTTATTTTGATAGAGCAAAAACCACAAAATTTGACTGGAACGGTTGAATTTCTTAGCATAATATGCCAATACAAATGAAATTCAGCAAAGTGCAACAGTTGCATATCAGATACTTTTCCAACAGATTGGCTCGCTTGGACAGCAGGATTATTGTAAAATTCCTTCAGTGCTAGCAGCAGCAATACCATATTTTTTTTTTTAGAAAAGAGAATATATTATATCCCAGCTTCTGCATCGATTAATGCATATAGTTGTTCACATTTTAGATGCCCACAGGTTGTTTTTTTTTTAGAATTACACAGTACAACGCAGACACTCACAACACGCACGCACACTTATCCCTATGAACACACGCACGCAAGCTCTACCACTGTGAGCACTTTCAAAGGACTGGTTGCTTAGTCAGGGCACTTTAGAGGCCTAAAAAAAAGGTTTGCTGAAGTTCTCCAAATCTTTAGTAAAAGGTAACACCTACCTCTTCTCAACCGCAGACCTGAGAAGTTCGGTCATGGGAAATGGGGAGTTTGCCACGAGGTGCTTGTAACCCTCGGTTGCCAAAACAGCCTCAAGATTTGCAGGAGAATCAACAATGAATTTGATGCATCTGGTATTTAGCCTGTAGCAGCTGTGCTGCTCCGCAAGAGCCAAATTCGTGGCAACCATGCCCACGTTGATGCCACTGCAAAGCTTGTCTTCACACATGAGCTTAAGCCTGTCCAATCCAAACCTATCGGCAGCTGAAAGAAGATGTTGTGCAATGGCCATCGACTCTTGACGCCCGATGTCACTGCCATGCTGTTGAGCGAGAGCTCGGGGCATGTGTGGTGTAGATGAAATGGAGCATAGCCTTGAAGGCCGCTGGTTCGATGCCCTTTGATATCGACGACACCCAAGCTGCTCTCTTTCATGGGCGGCCCAAAGAATTCAGCCATGAAGATGGATCTAGCGGCGACTATGATCTCCTGTGCCATGAAAGATTCACCTGAAACGAAGAGTGTGACGTCAGCTCCCTTCTGGCTTTGCCGTAGTTCACCAAGCTGTTGGTGCATATCGGTGGACAGCAATCCAGCACTGGGGGTGAACATTAGCTCCTGCTGCCCGTGGGCTTCTCCAAACACTGATTGCGCATTCCACAGCTAAATCATTTTTTAGATAACCCAATTTTAGTAGTTCATCATGTGTTAGAAGCAAAATTTGCAGTCCTAGCTCCTCCAGCTTCGTGTATGTGTAGGTGGCACGCTGATCTCCAAATGGTAGGAGAATTCCGGTCACATCAACTAACTGACATCGAAGAGTCGCCTTCACCCCATTCTCACACTTTGCTACGAAGCCCAAGCCGAAAGGATATCCACTGATGAAATGGATGGTAATGGACTTCCCAATCATATAGAGCAGCGCCAAATGTCCCATAGGAGATATACTCTGATTTATACAACGCAAAGATCTTAGGTACTCTTTGTTTGCTGAATATCTATCTTGACCAGGTGAATTTTGTATTCTCTCAGTTAGGTCTTTCGGAAACTGCATGGTGGTTGGTGGGCATCCAATGAAAATTGAGGATTGCTCAGGGCAGCGAGGAGTATTTGCAATGTACAGATAGAATCCCAACAGCTGGAGATGCCTATTTTAGTCTTTCAGATGATGTCAGCTCAAAGACAACACGAGGTGCAACCTGAAAACAAAAATTAACATTATCCCAATGGCAACCTGATCCAGAAGCATGCCACACAAGGAAGACGGGAGCTGATGACCAGAAGCATGCCACACAAGGAAGACGGGAAGGAAGAGGATACACATCTGTTGGTAGTTGGCACTTGGCAGTTGCCACTAGATGTACCATATGCAGATGAACATGTGACACCACTTAATCAACAGAACTCAGACAAGCCAGAAGCCATGTTAAGAATTCCAACCCAACACAGGGCAAACAGAGCAGCGCAAACAAGCATGTGAGAGGATACAATATTCACAACCTGGGCAACGGGTGTCCTGTGTAACTGAGCACTCAAGCTACATTACAGATTGGGCATGCGGAGATACCCAGCCTATACAAGCATCAGGTGCACTGCCTGGACTAAAAGAAACAAGAGGGCGCGCCACAAGGTTAGACACATATAGGCTCAGCTTCACTCTCACAATGGTCTCATCAGATCCGAGCCTACTCTTACCCTGATCTAGGTATTGTTGGGTCATCTCACTGCTATGATTTTAGCCACAAAATTAATAGGATAGGAATGGAACAAATGGTGGAACAGAAAACGGTCTATCCAAGAATGCTGCTTCGTGTTAGTGCTGCCATCACTGGAAGTTGCGCGTCGACCCACTTCGTGGTGCGTTTCTGCAGGCATAGAACAGATTTCAATGTGATTTAGAAAAAAGAACAGGATCTTTTTTTTGTTCGGGGGATAAGACATTTTGCGCCAGCTTGCAGCAGTCTGTAACACAAACATCAATGCTTTCAAACGAGTGCACTGTATGAAAACAAAAGTTCTTCAAACCAAAGATACAATTGTCGATGGTACTTCTATTTATCACAATCAATAGGATATTATATCAAGGATCGAATGTATCGCAAATTGTTGTGCATGGCATGATGAACATGGAGAACTAAAAACTAAGAGATTATCTGAAAATAAAAGTGAAAATGTCATGAAATAAAACTAACATCTATGGATAATGTAAAGATGATGTATAGGATACTTACTGCTCAACCTCTTGCAAGATATGTATTAGGCTACCTATTTTAGCTACTTATGTTCAAACAGTATCCCAGGCATTGAGGATTTCAGTAATGAGAAGCACAAACTTCTAAAAAAAAAAAAAAATAGCATTCCTGAAAAATGTACCTTCCAGGAAGCAGCTGTGAACTACCAGACCCTTTCGTACCAAGCCGCTTGGCTCTGATTTCTTGTTCTTTACTGGCACGCATTGCTGCAACTTCTCTCTCCATGGCTGCAACCTCTCGTCTGACCTTTTTAGCCTCCACTTCCATTGCTTTGGTTAAGGTGTCTACTTTCTTTGCTAACATCTGTCAGACAACAATAGATAAGCAAACTTCATAATAATCAGTATATGACTAGCTATCCACCAAAAGTGCACAAACAAGAGAAGAAATGGATGCATACCTCAATAGCATCATCTTTGTCTTTTTAGAATCTGATCTTTTTCATGGCATGTCTTTCTCAAAGAAATTACCTCTTTTTGCAGCATATCATATAGGAAACCAGAAACTGTCTCAGCTGAGTTATTATTTGTGGTTTCGTTACTTTTCTCATCTGCATTGCTGTCTGCACTCTCATTAGTTCTCTCATCCATATCGCCCTTCCAAACATCATTAGTCTCTTTATCTCTAACAGCATCTGTAGATCTGTTGAGTAAATGAGCTCCATTTCCATGGACCTTTCCCTATCTAGTGACCTAGTTCCGCCATCAAATGACTTCGAAGTGCCTTTAGCATGCTTCAGGACCAAGCTGCTGTTTGACGAAAGAGATGATCTTGAATGAAAAGAAGGAGATCTCCTTGACAATAAGCCATTTGGAGACAACTTTGATATGTTATCTGCTCCACCAAGTGATAACCGGCGGGAAGGGCCATTGCTAAAGCTCTTTCCTTCACTAAGTGGACGACTAGAGCCACTTGGTGGCCCCCTTAGTCCATCTTCTAGTACTTTCAGGCGTAACTGGTATTTTTCCTGAGTAAGGTGCAGAAGTTTAGCTCATCTGAACTAACTCATTTAACAAATGCTAAATTGCATTATATATGAAGGCTGTAACAGATTCCATCTATATGTCAAGCGAAGCTAGTAGGCAAGCACAATCAGCAAAACACAACCTCGCTGCTCAACTGTAACAAACAAGTTATGTACCTTCAGTTGAGCTTCAGATCGTGCTGTACGTTCTGCAATGGCAAGCTTGTCACGAAGTTGTTGCATCTCCCCCTGTAGAAACAAGAAATTATCAAAGATGGTACCTATCATATGATATGATACTCGAGAAAAGAACCCTGTCCACCAGGTGGTACATTTACTGTCACCAAAGAATATGCATATTTTTGCAGAGTTGAATGCTAACAAAGTATATTAGTAAAGATCTAGTTTAACCAGCATACCTGCAAGAACCTACGCTCTTCAAGCCACTGTTTAACTGGCATCACCTTGTCATTAGAATCCTTCCACTCATTGGCAACAACAGTAGCAACCCTGTTTGCTGTAGCTTTTGCACGTGCAAGTTCACGGTCAAGCGTTCGCTTTTCTTCCTAATAAAATCATAAACATAAGCATGAATCAAGTGTATATGTGAAAAGGGTAAAAAAAAAATTAACATGGCTTTCATGGCAAAAGAAGTAACCAATCAAAGGATAGATTGTTACATTTATTTCTTGAAATCTGCGCTGGTAATCTCGAACAACATTAGCTGTTGCACCACCTTGAAGAACAGCCTCTTCCAACTCTCTCACAGTTTGGCTAAGTTTTTCAACTTCTGCAATCTTTTGGCGATGCAGCTTGTCTAAAATTTTATTTTCTTCCTGCAATGCAAAAAAATCAACCAATTAAGCACTAAACTAATTCAACTGGAATGCCAAGTTATTGTCTTTTCATGATAGAGAATAAACTGCATGCGCCCACTTACATGGCAGATCTCAATTTGCTTGATCAACTCTTGGTTCTTGTTTTGCAAATCGTCAACCATAGCAGCTTTTGCCATAGCAATTTGCACGGTCCTCTCTGCTTCTAGCAGAGCTGCCTCCTTTTGTTTTGTTAGACGATCCAAAGCTCTGTTGTCATCCTGGAGCTTTGCAATCTGAAAACAAGGTTTAACTTGTCATACACTTCGTCCGCAGGAAATACATGATAACTTAGAAAAGGGTAGTTAGATGATCCAGGGTGATTGGAGGTGTGAAATATTTGCAAATGTCACAGAAACCTAAGAAAGACATCTGCACAAACATAAATAAAGAACAATTGACTACAAAGACTAACTATTACCTCCTGGCGAGAAAGCTTTAGCTCAGCTTCAAGTGGTGCAAGAATGGCTTCAATTGGTGGCATGTCATCATCTTTCTGGGCTGCATGTACTCTTCGCAAAGTTGCTTCTGCCGCAAACTGGGCAGCCAATGCAGCTTTTTTCTCATCATTTATCTTTTTAACTTCAAGATTCTGCAGGGTTTTTTTTTTTTTGGCTTGGTTAACCTCAATCAATCAATAGAGCAAACAAGCAAAAAAAGTAAGGACAAGCTGTGGTACTTTGCTTTCGAGGAGAGATTCTGTCAGCTTGAGTTTCTCAGCCACCTTCTCCAATTCATCTGTAAGCTGCCGCCAAAATACAATCATATTAGAAATAAAAGGGAGTTATCTGCATCCAAGTTTCTTTCTTTACTAAAAAATACATATAGCAAGTAATTCAGCAGCATATTTCTTTCAAAATGAAGGAATTTAGAACCCATATGAGCTGGAACACTTCATCAGTTACTTCACTTCTTGAATGTGCCATTCTTCCAGTGACCCAAGTGCAGAGGCACAAAATAAGAATATTTCATCATGAAGTAAATTTGACTACTGGCCTAACTCCCGACAATCACTTTGTTCTTATTAGCGACAAAATAATACTTGAAAACATTACTCCCTCCCAGAAAAGCAACCTTGTGCAATAAGATCATTAAACAAACTATCAATAATTAAGAATAGCACACCTTGGAAAACACACAACTCACTTTCTTTGACATGAAAGCAGCATACTGCATGTATGCCAAGGTGAAATTACTTCTAATTGGAATTATCAGCATTGAAACAAAAGAGGTAACCAAATTCTAGTGTTAAATATAATTTTTTCATTTCAGTTGAAGCTCACTGACCAATATAAAAAGAGGCATTACATTGGTTAAGTAATCAATAACAGATGGCAACAGAATATGTAAATTGCAAAAACAGCCTACAAGCATGTGGATGTTAAACCTTAGATTGGTAGTACTGTGAAGGGTACCTGTACATATACTATGACTGAGTTGATTAGACTCATCAGAATCGTAAATGAAGGACCATGGTAGCAAAATGTATTTGAGGCTGAATTTAGGGATCTAGGGATATCATGGAAATATGATGATGCAGTAGAATGTATACATGCCCAAGTGTTCTCTTGGTATCAGGTTACTTCAAAAAATGTACAAGCTCAGAACAGGACCATGGTAGTTTAAGGCTGAAGAAACCACAGTAGAATCTTAAGAATATCTTAGAAGCAAACGGTTATGAGTTGTAACAACTGTTAAAAAGATGCAAGCCCTCTTAGGAAAAGATACAAGCACCAGATCACTGTACCATGGGGCCAGATAAAACAGGCTCTACCAGATTCTGAGCCAATGTTTCCTTAACAGAATTTGGCTGGATTGACCAGATTTGGCATGTACCTGTTTCTCTACATAAATCCAACAAGGTTCCCTTGCCAAATGATACCTTAGACTATTGTCTTGCCAAAGTTTGGACAAGCTATATGGGTTTATTGGTGACAAACTTCTGGCAATGCTAAATTCCGTAAGGTTTGGTGGGCCATATTTTGCTTCAAACCAAATATCCTATAAAGACCCCAAAAGGGTACCAAGGCCACATGACAGAAACCCAATGCTGCGGGTAACAAATTAGCTTCAGAATGTGAGAAAATGAAGAAAACAGTTAACATGGTCACAACATTGTCTGGGGACAAATTTAATTTATGAATTTTCTGTAGAAAAATTACTTTGGGCAGCCTTAGAAGCATGAGGTCTTGACAGAACAAGTTTTCTAAAGCAAATAACAGAAGAAAGAAAAAAGACGGAGGAAAGGAATAATCATATATTGCCACAAGACAGGCAAGAAATTTCTATCCTGCAGTGACATAAGTTTGGTCAAAAGTCAAAGCTACCAAACTGAACAAAACAATCCACTGTTGCTAAATGCCGAAAAACATCCAATTCTTTGGACTCAAACTACAGTCAGGCACACTGAGCATTGTTTTTATCTTTTTCTTGTTTTGAAGAATCTGGTCAAACCCAGCTCATTCGCTCAACCACAAGTTGGCTGTTTTCCACAATCAACATCACTTCGAGATGCAATACAAAGGGAATAGACATCCCTAAAATAGAAACAGACGATTCTTCCTTTTTCTCTCATCAAGCTCCTTTTTGGGGCATTTCTATCCCTCTCTCCCAAGGGATTGAAGACTATATTATCCACATGTTATTACCATAAATTGTAGTAGAAAGCAATAGGGGAATACCTCCTCGACGGCCTTCTCCCGCGCCCTCTCCGACAGGCGCAGTGCGCGTATCTCCGTCTGCGCCTCCCCAAGCTCCCTCTCCTTGTCTGACACCAGCAAAAACCGCACACAAACAAATAAATCGTCTCTCCACGACAAAACCCTAGAAACCGCTGCAATGAGGAAAAACCAAAGCAGGAAGTGAAATGAGCAGGCAGGTAACGAAACCGACCCCTGAGCTCGTTCTCGAGGCGGGTGAGCTCGACCCTGACGGGATCCGAGCCGTGCATCAGCGCGATGAACTCGTCGGCGTCGAGGCTGGCGCGCACAGGGCCCCTCCGGCGCGCGGGGCCCCTGGGCGCCGCCACATTCCCGTCTTCGCCGCCGTCGGTCATACCAGATCTGAGCTTCCGGCGCCGCGCCCCAGCTCCCCCAACCCGCCTCGCGCCCGCCGGCCTCGGGGACGCCGGCACTGCGCTGCGCCTCCGGCGCCGAAATCGAGCGAGGGCTTCCGCCCGCTCCACCGGCCCCGCCGGATCAGGGGAAACCCTAGCTCCGGCGCCGCTCCTCCGCCCGCGTCACTCACTGTGCTGTGCCCGCCCCGCGGCTGTGTGCGAGAGTGCGTGTTGGTCTAGCAGTAGCAGCTGCGGTTGCGGTTGTCTTGTGCAGCTGTTAAGAGCCGGGTTTAAAAAAAGTTCGGGTGGGGAAGTGGGGAAGGGACGGGACGGGTGGAGCTTTTTGGATTTATCTTAAGAGAAGAGAAGCAGGGCTTAGATAGCGATTACTCTCTCCGTCTCAAAATAAGTGTCGACGCAAGAAATAAATAAATAATTTTTATAAATAATAAATATTATCGATTAGTATCATAATTAGTATCGTCGAAAAGATCTTTGAATCTAGTTTTTTAACAAAATAATTCGGAGATATAAATATTGCACATATTTTCTACAAATCGAGTCAAACTTGTGACACGAAAACCGAAAACGACTATTATTTTGGGACGGAGTAGGTTGGTCAGTAATCACAAGTTCACGATAGGACTAGCGGACTAGGCACATTTCGACGACCCACTGTTTGATGGTCCTCTAGAGTCTAGGCTCCTCCAGCTTTACATCCCAGTCCGATTTGTTTTTAGTCGCTTCCAACGTCAACAAGAGGCTAAAGGCAGCTTTGATAGTTATGTGTAATTACCTTTTTGAAATGAATTTAAATAAGATTGGAATTGTATACGATTATGAGGTTTTACACACGGAACGACATGGGTCAAATTGTTAGGCCTCTTAGACTATCCGCACTCATGAACCTCTAAATTCAACCTCTATCTGTCCTGGTCATCAAGATTCCCTACTCTATACCATTTTTTCCCGCACTCATCCAACCTCTATACCAAACTCTATCCAACATGCGGACCCACTTGTCAGCTTTTTCATTAAATAAAAAACCATCCCATCCCCTCCCATTTCTCTCTCTCCCACCGACCCTCCGCACACCTCGCCTCTCTTCGCCCGCCTCTCTCTCTCTCCCTAATCCCGCCCGCCTCGTCGTCGTGCTCACCTCCCGGGCGGGCGAGGCAGGCCGCGTGGGCCGTCGGCGCGTGGGCGGCCACCCGCGCTGCCCGCGCTCCGGTTTCGGCGGAGGCGGCACCGTGTCCCCGGGGTGGCATGGAGGAGCGCTGCTCCGGCTTTAATCCCAATGGCGATGGAGGGACGGGCGGATGGCGCGGGAGAGCGCGACTTCCGGCTCCGCCGGCAACTCCGGCGGCGGTGGAGGGGACCACCCAGCGGCGGCCACCTCTCTCTCCGGCGCTTGGCGCCTCCCTTCTTAAAGCTTTCCGAAAATCCGAGGGGCCGTCGCGGCGGAAGGGCGGCCTCCTCCGGGACCCTCTCCTTGGCGTCCATCCTCCCTCTCCCCGGTCTCTCTCTCTCCACCGCGGCAAAGACTGCCGCCTGGGCCCCAGATACCGTGCGTCAGGGAAGCCGCCAGATTTCCGTATACGATCGTGGCGTTGGTTTTTGGATCCCCTGCTGCAGCTCCCCCATCCGCCCGTGGCATACGCCATACGCGTTTGGCGTTTGGTTTACCGTCACCGGTGCGGATAGTCTTAGGCCCCCTTTGGAACGAGCTATTACCTTGGTTTCTACGGCAATGTGATATGGTTGTACAACAATTTTACTACTCGGAAGTGTGGCCCACATTGCATTAGCAACAGCAAAGCACAGATGCCTCGATCCCGATCCCATGCAACAGGAAAAGAAACAAAGAGGTCACACTCCATGTTTATTTCTTGTACTTTTCCCTATGGAATCAACACTAGAAATATTCCTCCATTTCACTTATGCAAAAGGGGCCTCCCTGGTGTGGGTGACAATGAGGAGCAAGGGGCTTATGGTGGGCAACGGTGGATCATGCGGTGTAGTAGGCAGTTCACAAGGAAGTGGCATTTGTGGTCGCGATCAACTAATAATTACTATTCTCTATCCTAAATTATAGGTTGTTTTAGCTTTTTTATATTCATAGCTTTTACTATGCACGTAATAAAAAGATTATTTATCTAGAAGCCAAAATGACCAATAAATTGGAATGGTACATTGGAATGGGGTGGCTATAAATTAAGAATATGTATTACTCTTTCTGTTTCAAGTTTGGCCAAATTTATATGACATCAATAGTAACATTTATGATACCAAATAAGTATCACTAGACTCTTCATTAATTATATTTTCATAATATATCTATTTGATGTCATATATTTTTATAATTTATTCTATAGTTTTGAACGAACTTGTGATGCTTTGATTAAAAAAATTTAAAATAACTTATAATTTAAAATAAATGGATTACGTACTAATAATTGTACACATCTATGGATCTTTAATTTAATTCAGGAACACATATACTATATCTATTTTAGTGCAATGGGGAAAGAAAAACCAGAGTGGAGTGCTCGTAAAGCAGCTTTTTGTTTCATGCCATATATGTATGTTCACATCTAGGTCTCTCAGAGTATCTCCAAGAGCCTTTCTAAAATCTACTCTCTAAATTATCGTTTGGAGGGTTATTTGAGTAAAAATTGTTTTCTATATCTTTATGTTCTCCAACAACTTTTCTATATCTTATCCACAATCTAGAAAGTCGTCATCACTCTTCATTTTTGGCTAGCAAGAAATCTAAAACATAGTATATCTATATTTAGATATCCAATTGAAGGAGTTCTTTGGAAGGTATTTTTATCAAACTATTTATTCCTTTTGCATAAAAATCACTTTTTATATATTTTCCCTCTCTAACAGTTTTTTATATATTTTGTGCACGCTTTAGAGAGTTATTGTCGTCTTCTATTTTTGGCTAGCGAAAAATCTAAAATAGAAGGTAGCTATATTAAAATAACCATTTAGAGAAGATGTTGGAGGGTAGTTTTTGACTAAAATCTCTATTGCCAGTATTTAAGAAAAACACAGAGTTTCTTGAAGTTGACCCTTTTCCTTGATGTACTTCGCCACTAGGGATGGTAACACTCTGACAACATATGTATGTGCATACCCATATGCTTGTTACGCAGCCAAAGTTGCAGATGCTCCTGCCCTGTCGATAATAATCCACCCACGGTTTTCTCTTTTCTCAGCCGCAAAAACAACGGGCTTGCGTGATGCCTCCCTTTTCTATGGGCCGGGCGTCAGGGCGATCTGCCCGATCGGACCGTGGTGTCGTGCCGTGATGCTTCCAAGGCACTTCGTCTTGATGTTTCCTTCTGCTGTCGTAATTCGTAAATAATTCCAGTTGCGTAGTTATTCGAATCAAATAATATGCTCGCTAGCTGATTCGTTTTCGTTGTTTACTTCTATAGACGTCCGATGTTGTGTTGGCATCTTTTTATGTAATTATTAGCCCTCATTTATGTATTTAGTTTTATAGTAAATAATAAAGCTAACTTTTGTCTTGTTTTTACTAAAAATAACCTCTGTTTGGTTGGGCGTAAGAAATGTTGTGTTTTGGTAGCTCTTTTATTTGGCCACTTTAGTACATTAGTCGCCGAAATCGTAGTTACCGAATTTTGTGTGTCCAAAATTTAGGCTGGCTTGTATTTAGTGTATTTAGTTAGAAATCAAACAGACGTTTAGCTATGGGTACACTTTAAGTTGTTTGGTTATGTTTTTTTTTTTTTTCCATTTTTGAATAAAAAATAAGCGTCGTTGTTTTTTTTTTAAAAAAATAGAAGAAACTGTAAGCCAAAAGTGTACCTTAGATTCTAGTATGAAAACAAATTGGATACAAATGAGTATAAATAATGTCAGATGCATTAGATATTGATATTCATCCCATGTCAATATCAGATATCTAACGTTGAGTATTAGAATTTGAATACAATACATATATTAGGAAACCACAGTTTGGTATAACTCTCCTTAATCGTTAAGCTTTATCTTTTTTATTCTCTTACATAATGAGTAAGAAGTGTCTGATGCTGATTGAACGAGGAGCAGTGGAGAGCAGGTTTTTCTAGTTCCTAGCTCATAGTATAAATAAATTAAAAAAATGTTATTTTTTATCAGAATCCAGCAATTGGTAGCCATTCACAAAATCTGGTCTGATCAAGCTAGAAGGAAACTCCAACAAACTACTAGTTAGTCCTAGATGTGAAGAAATATATCCCAACCATTTGTATAAACAGACAATAGAAAAATATGGAATCGATTTGTTCGCTACCAATTTTTGCCATGCCAGAGATTTGACAAATTAAAAGTTGGGTATAAAAGTTGACAAAGTTTTGGCAAGCCAAATATGAGAAGTTGACAAATTTTGTTATCCAAGCAAACACTAACTAAAATAATGACTTGTTAAATTCTTAAAATGATAAATTTTAGTAGCCAACCAATCAACATCTGTATCCTTGGTGTCATTTTCACCTTGATCGTGTCAAAGAGCCCAGGTAAAACAGCCAGTCAAGAATCAACGGCCACACAGTGACACAGCAGGGAAGCCGGCGCGATCGGACGCCCTATATGATCCGCCAAGCTTGTTACACGTCCTATGTACTCACTCGTATACCAAATCCACTAATTGCTTGTTCGCAAAAAAAAAAAAAAAAACCACTAATTGCTGCGGATCGAGGCTCTGTCGCCGGACTTTTCGAGCTGATCTGCCAGATTTACGAACCACTCCACTGCTACTATAGTAAGATAATGCCAAGATTACGCGGGCCCACCCTGTCAGTGTCAGGGCGCTCCCTTTTTATACGTGGTGCCGTGCGTGGTGGCAGCACGTACGCATACGCACCCACTCGAGAGGAGAGGGAACCCGGTTTCTATCTCGCATTCTCGCTCAATCAATCAATCCCCTCCATGGACATGGAGCAATCGGCAGCTGCACCTCCCCGGCAAGCCGCTGCGGCAGAGGCAAAGAAGAAACAGCCGACGACGCTCCTCGACGCGTACGAGGTGGAGTGCATCCGGCGGGAGCTGCAGCGGCTCGTCCTGAAGCACAACCAGAGCGCCGCCGCCGCTGGCGACAGCGACACCACCGCCACGGCAGCGCCCGCGGGTGCGCACGAGCACGGCCACCTCCACCTCCACCACCATCGCGTGAGCAGCGCCAAGAAGGCGATGACGAGCGCCAAGAGAGTCAGCCCGTCGCCATCGCCGTCGTCGCTGACGCCGCCTGCGCCGGCGCCGGCGCCCGGGCCCAAGAACAAGAAGGACCGCGGCCGCCGGGTGGGGATGCTGGGGCGGCACGCCGTCGCGATCTGCGGCGGCACCGTGCCCTTGGCCGCCGCCGCCGCCGCTCCTGTGGGCGGCAGAGGCGGGCGGCGAGCAGTGTCGATATGCAGCGGCGGCGGCACCACCGCGCCCGTGGCCGGCGCTCCTCCCATCGCCGGCGGCCGAGGGAAGCAGCAGCGCGCCGGCGCGTCGTGCAGCGGCACTGCCAGCGCGTCCGTGGGCGTGGACGGCAGGAGGCGGCGGACAAGCGGGGGCTACCGGGAGTTGGAGAAGGCGTAGCATGTCACTACTCTGTCGGTACTAGTGGCTAGTCGGGCTAACAGTCACCGCATAATCTACTGAGGATTTTTAGTTTGGTCTCTGATTGTGTTTTGATTTCTACATACAATCGCATCGCATAGTACTTAATTGCGTCCCTGTTCGTGACCTTCTGCCATTGCTGTAAGTAAAGATAATAAAAAAAAATGTTATGTTGATGATGAAAGAAACTGCTGCACTAGCATGCATGATATAGCATCTACGGATTGGAGTACTGTAGGTTGTCTTCTTTTGGTTTGGAAGTCTGTCAGCGATCGGTAACAAGATCATCTTGGGGTTGACCGTCGGTGCCGCGCCGGCGTGCCTAGATATATCTGTTTGTTGAGTCGCGACCAAACGTACGGATGCCGTCTCTTGGTGGCCCCCACCTGCAACCATGTCGATCGCTACCAATCAGACAGACTACTGTGAGAGAAGCCGCTCCTCGGTGGCTCGGTGAAAAATTGCGAGATGGCGCTCAGTGGGTGGCGTGGCGAGCTGGAATCCGCTACTCTTCTACGCTCCCCTTTATTACCTCTCACACAGTCAGTCACACCACGGCTCGTCACCAATGCACCAGTGAACCCGGCCAAGACGAACCCTTCCTTCGGCTGCGTCTGCTCCACACACCTGGCCGGCTGGTCGTTACTCAAGGCCGCAGCTACCACTGTTTCGCCTTCAGCATTACTTCTGTTGGCCTTCAGCAGAATCGCCTGAACTGCACATTAAAAGGCATCCTGAATATGGCCACCTCCTGAAGATATCTAGCCTCTTATGACTAATATGTTAAAATTATTCAATGCAAGTTTCATTTATATTTATTATTAAGGCATTAAGATAGAACTGAATTAAGGAATCATGTAAACTCTTTGAGAACGAAGTGAACACCTAGTGGCCCTACCTCTACTTCCCTTTCAATTTCAGGCATTGACATAACTGGCTTATGGAAGTGATGTAAACTCAGCAATGACTACATTCATACGTTGCCATTTTGTCATCATCCATTCTTTCAAGCTACAATTGCTTTCTATTTAAGTGTAACTTTTTACCCTTCGTTTGTAATAATAAGTAGGTATGCAGGCCAGTATCACCACAGCCTCTCTAAATGTACAGTCTAGCCTACTGATAACTCCGCTTTATGATAAGACTTCATGTACCGATCTACGTTTTGTGGAAACAAAGTACAAACATTCACAACAACATATATACCATCGCAGCTCGGAATGCTATGGGGCAAGGAGAAGCGCGCCTGACTTTCTAGTATAACTCTTAACAGCTCAACAGCAACTGCTGAGAAATCAACAGTGCAACAGTGAATACAATATTATGGAAGTTGTTTATTCTGAGTCAATTTGTTCACATCATGTGCTGACAAGAGCCAGAATGATATACTGAGTACAGAGCACCAACTGAAAACATACCTCAATGTGGGAAAACAAAAATTGAACCAGACCTATCCTTCAAACAACAGGTAACGCATATTCTAAGTGGCAGCGGTCAGAGAATTTTTTACCCCACATTTATGCGTGTACACATGTGTATAGTTCACCATGCTATATCAAATAGAAAACTCTGACTTGGTCACTAGGCCTGGGGCTTATCCTCGGCTTTCTTTGGCTGTACAACAACAACAACAACAACAAAGCCTTTTATCCCAAGCAAGTTGGGGTAGGCTAGAGATGAAACCCAAGAGAGACGGGAAAATGGAAGACACAAAAAGGGCATATGACAGAAAAAGAGGTCACTAGGTTGGGCACGTTGATTTATCCTCAAGCGCTCTGTCCAAAAAAAACTAAATTGGAGATATTCCACTCCTTAAGGTCTTTGCCTCGCCCCAAGTCGGTTGTCGTTATCGGCCCGCTTCAGAACCCCACTAACCGGGCGCCTCGAGGAGCTGGACATGTCCAAACCACCTCAAAACAAAGAAAAAAAAAAGAAGAGAATAATCCAGTCAATAACTGAAAATAGAGAGCCATGTGCAAAGAAACTCATTGAGGATGTCATCCACAGCACACATGACAGACCTTGATATAAAATTCATGTGGTAACAATGTAGATCAAAATAGCCTAGCCCGACGCTCACAACTCATGCTGTTACTGACTCATAAGAGGATGCATAGATATATGAATGCTTCTGGGGTGACCCTTGACTGCTGAGCACCAAAAGTGCCGCTGGGACACATGGCTGATGCAGCTCATGAGCAGTGCACTGCAATTGACTTTACCATCCCAAAGTAAGGTGGGAACCACCATCATTATGGTTCCATAAGATTCCACTCCACCGCTGGCCACTTATATGCCTATCTGTCTCTAGTGATAGTTAGCGATGGCAACCCTTCTGCTTATTAGATCAACCCCACCAACAAACAAGGGCTAAAGATCTGCAACTTGCCCATACTTCATCATGAGCTAACAATGCCACCTTAGCACTATAGGCAATGTAAGATTTGCCCATCTTAGCAAATGCACATAGAAATCAAGAGCAATTACATGTTCCTTGACCTATTTGCGCCCAAACTGTGCAAATTGAGGTACATCCGATACAGTTTACTTCATTTATTTAATGATTATACAACATAGAAAAAGTTGACTTAATCAATTTGAAATATAAATGAAAACATTATAAAGAATGCATATTGCATAATTATCCACTAGATGTAGATGAATTGGCCACGTAAAGACTAATCGCATAGCGGTATCCGGTAATCAGACAAGCAGATACTCCTTTTCTCATCTCTGGTGTGCAATTCTCACATGTATATGGAGCACATTATAAGTATATTTTGTTCACAGCTGCACATTATAAGTATATTTTGTTCATAGCTGCATACAACTTGCATGTCAAAGTTAGATTTTGGGTTAACTATAGTAGAGTTGAAAAATCCTGAATATGCCCTGGACAACAGTTGAGCAACCTTATCATATGCCAGCAAATTGGACATATATGGAGTAACCAAAGGTCCCAGAGGTGCTGCTGTGTAACTTATTAATTATAGCTTGCTAGAAAATTTCCTCAACCAAGAACTGGTACTTGATAACTTTCCTGTAATCTTTTAGGTTTTAACTTGGTCTTCAAACCAGCTAGACCAAATTCTACAATTTCATGAATATCCATATCTCCAAGAATGAATAAACCAATGATCCAGGTGACACTAAATTCACCATTTACACAAACATGCTCTTTACGACTAAGTATCCTATGCAACTGCATTTAAGCGTTTGCATGGACATGCTTTTTTAGACTAAGTATCATATACAACTGCAATATTTATTTAACTCTTGCTCATAATGAACTGTGACTAGATGCTACATGAGATGTATAGGTAAGTTGCACGTACATGACATACCTTAATTTCCAGGTAGAACCAACATGAAACCAATCCAGATGATACCATTCTAGGTAACTACTCCTGTTGTTCCAAATTATATGTTATTTTGGCTTTTCTAGGTCCATAACTTTGCCATGCACTTAGATATAGACATATAAATTTTGTTATCACAACTTTGCCATGCACTTAGATATAGACATATAAATTTTGTTATGCACTTAGATATACTTGACTCTATGTAAAGGCTGTGTCTAGAAAAGCCAAAACAATCTGTAACTAGGAATGGAGGAAGCGGTAACAAATTCCGGTGACAACAAATCATGCATTATTGTTGGACAATACAATGAGCAGTGTAACAAAATACATTTCTACATCACCAGAACGTCGCAACAACCACAATGGTAAAACACACAAAGTTACAGGCACACAGCAAATCCAAGAAAAGATCTAGAGCGTGTTCACCCACGCACGCATGGCGTTCGACGAAATGAAAAGATACCCACAAAAGGGAAAACATGCCTTACCTTGATGCCAGGGAACGACATGCCGAGCTCCTCCTCGGGGATGACGACGGGCCACTTCTCCCCGCCGTCGCGGAACATCTGCTCCGTGTCGATGAGCCGGCCCCGTGCGAGGATTTGGTCCCGGATGCCTTGCGCCGTAGCGCCCTCAGCGGCGAGGATGGCCTCCTCGGCTCCGTTGAGGTAGGTCACGAGGACCCGCGGAGACGGAAGAGTGGGCTGCGACTTGGGGTCCGTGGACAGAGGCGGGGACGGGAGGCGGCGGAGCTCGACGGAGCAGGCCGGGTTGGAGTCCTTGGCCTTGCGGCCGTTGCACTGCGCGAGGAGCTCCACTGCCGCCGCCTTCCGCGGGTCCAGAGGGCAGTACTCCACCACCACCTTGGACACGAACTTAAGCATGCTTCCTCAGAGGTCGCTGGATCCACGCGCTGTCCCGTCGGTGGAGAAGGAAAAAGAAGTCGCTGCCTCGCCGGTAGGGCCGCTGGCTTCCGCGGAGGCTCGTCGGCGGCGCCTTGCCTGTGCGAGCCGCGAGTGAGCAACGGGAGGGGCTAGGGTCTGGGCCGGTTCCTGCCGCCTGCACCTTGTTGGGCTGATTCGGCCGTATCCAATCGGCCCACGTATCTATAATTAATTAACTAATAAATTAGAAGTACTAGATGAAATCGTAGCGTTCTTTGCGGGTCATCAAATGAAAATATATATGGACACTGTCTAAATCTCATCTATCCGAACCTCTACCCACACTATACCTGAAGGTTATCCTTTCTTCCAAAAGTTCTAAGAGTTTTCTTTCATATAAAATCATGCATGTTTCAGAGGACCACATGTAATCTATGTGATATAAAGTTTTGCTAGGTTTTTCTTAGAAACGGGTTTATATATAGGCATTACCCAAATCTCATCTACCTGAACCCCTCAACCCTATACCTAAAGGTCATCCCCCTCCTAAAAGTTCTGGCAGTTTTCCTTCACAAAATCAAGCATGTTTCGGAGGACCTCATGTAATCCATGTGATATGCAGTTATGCTAGGTTTTTCCTTAGAAACGGGTTTTTACTTAGAAACGGCTTAAACGTTTCTAAAAAAGTTATCTAAATATATCCATGTGGGATCTTGTTTTAAAGAGTTTATTGCGAGGAACACCATGGTACAATTGGATTTTAATTATGATTCTTGGTTTAGGTGCTACGACTTTTTTTCTATTTCAAAAGAAATAGTTAGTAGAAAATAAATGAGCCTTAGTACTTGTAACTCCTTTGATGATGTCAGCTGACATCACTTTTGCAAAATAGAGTGATTTGATTGGATGAAACCCCTTAGTAGGTCTTAACAATATAGGAGTAGTAGATGAGGCCGCGCCGTCTCCGCCGCCTCTTAGCATGGCCATGATAGCCTGATTTGCTGGACCCGTCCGATATGGTTTATGGCTCAGATCATTTTGTTTCTATTTCTGGTTTACCCACTGCCTTCTTACCTTGCCGATCCATCGCTATTATCGAAACTATACCACTGGACCATCGATCCGTCGTCTCATACTGTAGCACGGTTTTCTTTTTGTCTCCTCTTCATAGGAGCTATGCTCTTGCCTGCATGCTGCCATCATATGTTTTGTAGCTTGCTTTTCTTTTTGTCCTTTTCTCTTAGGGGCATAGCTCATGTCTATTTCTTATTTGTCGTATTCAATTCTTACGGATGCTGGCTTCCTAGATTCTCTCATTGCCTATATAATCATCATCTTACTGCTACTCCAGGGTGCCCTCTCATCTGCCATTGCCTTTCTTATCTTCTTAGACTACTGCCTACTCGAGACATTCGTGTAGGCCACTGAAAATTGAGCTAGAAAACATTTGGTGCGAGAATATCAAGTGAGATATAGTGAAACTCATGGTTCCATAAAGCATGTTAGAAAAAATAACACTGAAAACAACTTCTATACATTTAATTTAGTAAACCCCTCGTATCAAGAAATATTGCAATTAAATTTATGGGCACGAAATCCCAGTGTTTAAATTATGTTAGATCTTTTCTCTGAACATTGGTTCAACAAGAAATAAATTATGCCATGAGCATGCTTCTTGTCGCTTTTGATTATGGAGATGATTTTATGCTTCCTATAGGTGATCCACCAATCATGTTTCATGGAGGGAGCCTCTGCTAGCAATCCGAGGAAGAGGCTTCGGAGAGAAGGCTCCTCTTCCCACCCAGGTGCGCTCTCTTGTTGTTGTATTATATATTTGCTTGTTGTGTATAAGCAAGAAATTTACTATCAATATCGCAGGAATTGTAACACCATCTTTGGGAGGATGATACGGGAGAGGCAGGAGCGTCGAAGATCTATAATAAGAGCGAAGAAAGAAGATAATTATTGATATATGCTTATAATCTCAAGATAAATTGGTGTGCTCTAGGATGACCAATTTATTTCGAACCTTGTAGCTAAGGCTACGAGGATCCGGTAGCAAAGGAGCGAGAGGGAGAGCAGGAGTGTCAGAGGCCAAAAGCAAGGTCAAAGAAAGAAGGTAGTTGTTTTCACGTATACCTGTCTAAATATTGTAGTAGAAAATATTCACCCACGCGTAATGTATAGGAAAATTTAATGACTGATCTTATATGCATGATGGTATCGAGCTTTTGCATGCCATAAAAGTAGTGAGTGGTTGCCTTCTCCCAAGCATGCATGCATGTGTGCATCAGATATGCATGCTGGAAGAGTAGGCAGTGGTTGCCTTCTTCAAAAATGCATGCATCCATCAGACTAGCTACCAGGCTACCAGCCTGCATGCAGAAATAGGCCATCATACTATGCCCTGCACAAGAATTGATGCTCTCCTAGCCTGTTCATCTAGAGGAGCCAGCTCTCCATCCTCGATAGCGTGTCAGGGTCTGATAGATAAGAAGGCTTTCATATGAACATACACACTGCTCAATACCTCTTGATTAGTTCAGTAAATATTTGCTTAGGAAAATATTTTTTGTGTGAGGTGAAACGAGATCGAGCTTTCTAATATGAATGGAACAAATGTCACCCACATGTAGTGTACAAGAAAATTTAGGGTACATACACAACACTTTTAGTGTCTGATCTAACCTGTATAGTGCCACTCTTTTAGAAAAAAATAATGTGTTCCTTAATGGTGGTTGTAGACGACGAGATATCATACTACAGGCCTCCTGCACACAAGTGTCGTACTTGTGGTGCACAATTTTGGTATCAAGAGCGTGTCAAAAGAACATATCGAGGTGAAGGAGACCAGGTAATGCGTTTTCATCTCTATTGTAGGGGAGGTAAGGTGCGCCTGCCTCTTCTAAAAGATCCTCCTCCATTTCTAGTCGCTTTATTGAACCCGGATGGTGACACCTTCTCCAAATATTTTATTAAATATATACGTTCATACAACTCCATGTTTGCTTTCACTTCACTAGGTGCTAAAATTGACATGGATATAAACAAGGATCCTAGGCCATATGTCTTTAAAATTAATGGATAGGTCCACCATCGAATTGGATCTTTACTTCCAGATGAGGGTAAGTCTACTGCATATGCACAACTTTATATTTATGACACTGATAATGAGGTGGAAAATCGAATATCAATTTTTGATAGGGATAGGGATTGTGAAGGTGAGAATGAAATTGATAGAAGAATTGTCGAGGGCTTAGTGAGGATGTTTGATGAATCAAATGAACCGGTGAAATCATTTAGGGCAGCTAGGGACCTATTGGTCCAAAACAATAACTGCCGCCAATTGCGTCTCAGACTATTGCATGATAGATCGAAAGCTGCGCCTCAGTACAATGCACCAACAGGATCCGAGATAGCTGCTTTGATAGTTGGGCCTTGTTTAGATTTTAACTTTTTTCACTCTCTCTCCATCACATCTCCATCACATCAAGTTTCTACCCGTATGCATAGAGCATTAAATATAAGTAAAAAAATAACTAATTACACAGTTTAGTTGTACATTACGAGACGAATCTTTTGAGCCTAGTTGATCCACGATTGGACAATATTTGCCACATACAAACGAAACGTGCTACAGTTGTAAAGTTAAAAAATTTTCAGCTTTTTTTCCCAAACTAAACAAGGCCTGGTGACTTTTCTGAGGAGAAAAAGAGTCCTGATATAATAGTTCAAGATAGAGGCGGTGGGCTTAGAAGAATAAGTAACCTTCATTCTAATTACATGGCTTTGCAGTACCCAATTCTTTTCCCGTACAGTGAGAGGGCTTCAAACTAGGGATCAAGTATAGCCAGACAGGGACCTTACAGGTTAAATCTAGGGGTGAGGTTACCATGCTTGAGTATTATGCTTTCCGTTTACAACAACGTAGCTATGAGGCCACTACATTATTATATGGCGATAGATTATTCCAGCAGTATATAGTCGACGCATTTACTTCTGTAGAGGAAAATAGGTTTCGGTTATTATTAAAAACAATAAGAATCTAAGGTCGGAGATTTACAAGGGTATTCATGATGCACTACACAAGGGTGACTTCGATGGAAAAGGTTTTGTGGACCATGCTTGGCATGGCTGTGCCTCTATATATGTCCGGCACACAAGGCATAATCAGGAACTAATATCATAGAAAGTGGTGATGGGTTTGAATATATATGCATGATGCATTTCACTTAGAAGGAGCAGACGAAAACAGAAAGAGATAATAATAACCTCATTTTAGTTGTTCTGGAAAACAACAGCAGGGTAAATATCTACATCCTTATCGCGGTAAGGATTCGGAGCTTTCTACCGCCTCTGGGCCCACACACGTTTGTCCTCTTCGTGAAAAAAAATCCTCCTCTCACACGCCCGCCTCGTAGGAAAAAAAAAAAAAACCTTCGCCTCGAAGCCTCCGTCCTCTCTGTCTCCCTCTTTCTCCCCGACCGGGTGTAACACCCTAAGTGTTAATCATGTTTTGCATTGCATTGCATCAAGCTTAAGCATCATTATGCATTTCATTATGAGCATGTGATAATTGCAAGTTTCATGTGTGCAACATACATGTTTGTTAAATGATCCTAAACATGACCAAAAAATGTTTTAGAATTTGATATAAAATAGGGTTTATATTCACACTTTTGTCAAAATGTGTTTCCATGAAGTTATATGTGTCATATATGCCTTCGTCAAGTTGTTAAATGGTTTAAATGTAAGTACATGTTTTAATCACTTTTTGGAGTTAAGTCTTAAATGCAAGTTGTAGTATAAATTCTATGCTACAAACTTTATTTAAGGATCTAGGGCTAAATCCAAACCTATATTGCTCAAACAGTGGCTTTAAATTGGAATTCCATATGAATTGATTTGGGCTTTAAATTTTTTTTTTCTAAGTTCTTAAAAATCAGTCCTCAAGTTCATTTTTGGAAGATTTATTAAATCAATTTTCATGAGTATGATTTCTCCAACTTTTGTTCCATTGATTTGTATAAAGTTTGTGCTATAAAACTATGTTATTGGGTATCTTGTTTAATGATTTGTTAATCATTAATTAATAGCCCGAAGATTGAATTTGACATTGATTCCAGCACTTAGCAATTTCGGCCAAGTCCCTGAAACAGCCATATTAAGTTCAATTTCTAGGATTTAATTAAATGAGATTTCATGCATATAATTTGTGCAACTTTTGTTTTATGGAATGTAATGATGTTTGTGCTTTGATATGGTGTCTTTAATTAGGATGTTTGATCACTAAATAATTATTAATTAATTGCTCCAAATTTGAATTTGCAATAAAATTTGGAATGACGAAGAAATTTTCTGAGATTGCAGATATTTTATTCAATGTTTGGAGTTATGAAAAATAGATTTTCATAAATCAAATGTTAACACCAGTTGCATCATTGATTGATACAAAGTATGTAATTCAATGATATGTACTTGGTTGAGCTTATTAGTAATTGGTTAGTCTATAATTAAAGGGCAAAATTAGCTAAACAGCCTGATTACAGCTCTGCCTAACTGAAGCTGAGTTACAGTTTCTTTTTAAGGATGTTTAGGGGCTTGTGGTTTGCAAAGTAAACCCAATTAGCCCTTAATCCTTTAAGGAATTTTGAAGTACATTTATAGGAGAATAGCACGGTGCTTTTGGTTTGCTGTTTGGTCGCTCGAGTTGGGAATTAGAGTACTCTGAACAGGGCAGTTTCAGTCGGGTTTTGACAGGGCAAAGCAGCAGCAGGCAAGCCATGCACGCCGCTGCCGTCGGCGTCGCCACCTTGCCGCCCAGAAGTTTCTCCGTTGCCACGCCACGCTTAAACCTTAACTCGCGTCGTGCTGGAGTGTAGAGAGTGGAGGATCGTGCCCCGTCCATACCGCCGCCGTCGACCCGCCAGCTCACTGCCTTCTTCTTCTTTCTCCCTCACTGCTCATTCCCGCCACTGCAACGGCCGCCCGCAATTCACTCGCGCGCGGCAATGCGCTGCTGGCCACGTAGATGAATTCGTGAGCTCGCTAGCTGTCTTCTCGAGCTTACAATTGCCTATAAATAGCTCCTGCCGGCCATCGTCGCCTTCTTTTGTTTTTCAGCTCGCCGCCGGCCGAAGTGCGCCTCCCGGTGAAATTCATCCTTGACACTCCATCTCTGCCCTTGATATCTTGCCACCAGCTCTGCCACTTCTTCACCGTCCCTCCAAGATACCTATCGCAAGTTTTTGCTTTGGGAATCGCTCGCGCGCCACCTTCTTCCTCGCGGACGGCCGGTGCGCCGCCGAGCTTGGTCGCGCCGTGGCCAAGCCACTCCAGGGCCTCTCGTGCTCACCTAGCTAGCGCGCGGGGTCCGACTTGAGCTCGGTGAGCTCATCGGTCCCCTAATTACCTTCGCCGAGCCGTAGACACGGCGGAACGCCACCCTGCCGCCGTGAGCGCGCCGCCACCGCCACCTCCACCGCGGCCAACCCAGCTCTGCTCAGTTTTCACTCCGATCAAGCCGCCGTCATGCTGTGGTGAGCTCCCCTAATCTCCTAGGAGTGCTATCGAGGCTAATCGAGCCCCGCCGTGGCCGTTTTCCGTCGCGCCGCCGAGCTCAGTGCTCATTGTGCCGCCATGGCCACGGCCGTACTTGTTCTTGGTATTAACCCGGCCAACTAACCCTGTAGGAAGGTCCGCTAGGTCTTGGGGACCAACCGGTGTGCTCGCCGCCGCCGGAGAGATCACCGACGGCGAGCCTGCCGGCCAGTCACCGGTGCTCCCCTGTTTTGGAACGGGAGGAAGAAGAGTGGGTGGGGATGGAGGCCGGGCCAGGTTGGGCCAACTCGGGCCATGTTGGGCCGGGGTGCGCGGCCCAGGATTAGCCGGCCAAATCTATTTAAGGCTTTTACCTTTTTTTTCTTTTCAGAAATGCTTTAGGTGCTGATTCTTGATAATTCATAGCTAAATAATTATAGGTGACAAAAAATAAGATAAAAATTGTTATGTGTTCCTTGTATGATGCTCTGTTATGTAAAAAATAAGGGTCTTCTATGTTTGATGATTTTGATATGTATTAAAATTACATCTTTTAATTAAGAAATGCAATTTCCATGATTTTATAGGTCAATATGATTATCCAAAAAATTATAAATTTTGTTTTGACACTGTTTTAGGATGGAATTAATCTGTACAAAAAGTTTGAGATGATTTTGACAATGTTTGATAAAATCATTATTTATATACCTATTAATAAATGGAAAATTAACAATATGGTTAAGCATATGTAGAACTTGATTGTTGCTTTTGGTCACCCTACTATTTTGACATGATTAAGTTCTTTCTATCCCTACCGTACCTTAAGTTGATGGTAAATAACTTTACTTTATGTCATATTGCTAAAGCATATACACATGTATGCATGTCTATTGATTTTCTATATTAAAAAGGAGAACCAATATATGATCACATGTGTGACAATTTTGTTGAAAGAAATAAAGATCTAGGGGCATATACCTTTGCTGCTCCTAGGCACTTTGATTGTTTTGGTTGATTATTATGCATATACCTCACAAATGAGTTAATAATAAAAAGAGATTTAATCCAAATACTAGCTTATACATGCTTTCATGAGTTGATTGTGTTTTAGGTTTTGATTAATGACCTTGGAACATAAACCCTACTGTTCTCTGGCAAATGATTGTTTACTTTACTTAATTGATATGCATGCCACCTACAACTAGGTTACTCACTACAAGGTTTAATTAAATAATTGTTTAGCTTATGCTTGTATATGAAAAAAGTATAATTGCTATTTAAATTGTCACGGCTTGAATAAGTAAGTGCATGATATAAGTAGCTATGTTAATAGTAGTTCATAATTCATGCTTATAATTGCCTATGCTTGCCTTTGCTTATGGTCAAGTAAGGAACTAGACCCCCACTTGTTTGCTGTATGGCAGCAGGTGCAAGCTCTGTTCAATTATAGTTTTCATGTTCAAAATGATATTTTCTGTGGATGACTTAAATACAAAAGTTATAAAGGACTTCCATATCTAGTTTGTCCTAAAATTTCATGATTTTAGGACAACAAAATTAGGAGTTATAGATTGTACAAAATGCCTATTAATTTCTGTCCACTGTCTGAGCAGATCTGAAAGATTTGGTTGTTTCACTTATTTAACTTTGGAATCAGCTATTGTTGATAACTAGAGAGTTATAGTATTTTTCATAAGCTTTCCAAATTGTCTTGGATCACTATTTTTGGTGATCTATAGCCCTGGTTATGACTATGTAAACTCAGGGACAGAATCTGTCCTAACTCTGGACAGTATTGGCTCTCTGAACTAATTGACCTTGATAATGGTTTAATCAATTTAAGGTGATAATAACAAAATTGCAGACAACTTTATTATCTTTCCAAAAAGTCTAGTAACACCCCTATTGGATATCTAGATCTTCAGTTATGATTAAAAGAAGATGATGCTATTCTGCTGTCTTGTTTTACCTTTATAATCGGAGTTGATTGCTTGATCCATGCAACCATGGTGTGTTTAAGGAATTAGTAATAACTTCAATGGTGAAGTTGTTATGACTAAAGCATCTTGAATTTAATTAAGTATTACCCAACTTAAACTAATAGTGCTTCACTAGTTAGTTGAGTAATGATATTGATACTTCCTACTACAACTTTTAAAAAGGGTTGAGCATGTGATATCTTGTGTGACTTTTGGATTGATTGTAGACCTTGGATCACGAAACCCAAATGATCCTCGGCAACTTGATTCATTAATGATAATGATCATAATAGACCTATAGTAGCTAATGTGTGGTTGCTTGCAAGTTTTGTAGTAACTTCTTCAGAGAAGAGATATGCACCTACTCTGTAAAGATTAAAAACAAACTTGATAATATAGTGTTGTCATCAGAGAAAGAGAATTGCACACATAGAACCATGTGTAGCTTTCTTTGTTTTTATTCAAGTAAATCATTCCATCATGCATCATGTCACGCATAGCATTAAACACGCATCATTTCATTACATGTAGTGCACGTAAGCGAGAAGGCTCGTAGGATCAGATCCTGGAGAATTGAGGAACATGGTGTTGGAGCCAACCAAAAGATAAGACAACGAAAACTAATATACAAGATGAAGATGATGATGGATCTAATCTTGACAAGGTGATTCCCCGGAAGATGCCAATGGCAAGATTAACCGCTAACCTTCCCTGCAGCACAGGCAAGCCCCGGAGCATTTTATTAACCTATTCTCCTTTAAAATGCAATTACTCACTTTTATTACTTGTGATGTGCATTACATTTATAGAAATTGTGTGATACCGTTGTTGCATAACTACCTTGACCACTAAATAAACTTGGTTATACTACTAGATCAGGTAGTTAGTCTTATGCTTAGCCATGCTTAGATCAGTAGAAGTCGGATGATTTCCTGTCATTTGCAACACTTAGGTTGGTACATGTGATATCCTTAAATTAGGAAGTGGTTAATAATTGGAGACCGGACAGGACTTGGTGATGGTGACGCTACAGGACATGGAGGTCTTGTATGCTTATATTTTTCCCGTCTGTGTCGATTAAGGACCGTACCGTACTCTGGCCTAGGTGTGAGATTGAACGTACCTTCACATAACAGCCGAATAACTCGTTTCGACTGTGAAACCGAATAGCTCGTTCGAGGTAGAAATTGAACCGTTAGCATTGCTGGGAGGAGAGCAACTAGTGGAGAGGGTACTGATCCAAAACCCTGCGTGACTACGGGCTACGGGCTGAACAGGCATGTCTTGTGAGGATGCAGTACCATCAGTTTTGCGACTCGGTTCAATCCTATCTTTCGAATAGAGTGAACGGTGATGTGCGCGGGTGATGTACACACTTGTGTGGGTGTGTGATACGGGCTTTACCCAGCTGGTGTAATCGATTCGAATCGCCGTCTCTCCCGAATAGTGAGAAACTTATACCTTGCGCAGAGACGTAGTAACAAGAGATGGAATTGTTGATAATGATGAAAGGATTATAAATGGTACCTCTTCTCTAGTTAAATGCTTCTATAACTACAAAGTGTATGGATTAGAGAGGTGCAATTGTAGTTCTGATAGCTCTACATTAATCTTGCCATAAACACTTGCAAGTAAGGAATAATATTAGTAAGCTTTTTCCACGCAAATGATCTTTGGCCATCAAACTCCACATACAAAGCCTATCATTATTCCTTGGAGTCTTTTATTTTTCTTCTCCCTGACGGGTAAGTCTTGCGGAGTACAATTGAGTACTCAGGGTTTTATCCCACCATGTTGCAGGTGAATTGCTTGTTTGCAGATGGTGTACTCCATATAGCTTTCTCACCTATACTACTTTGGAGAATGTCATTCAAGCTAGCAATACAATTCAAACTTTTGGATTTGGTAATCCTCTCTAAGTAGGTTTCATTGTAACTCAATTTGAAACTAAACTTTTATTCATTATTCTTTATCCTATTGTAATAACTTTTATGCTGCGAACTCGAGTATATGATATGTATTTGCTTAATCGAGTGCGATCTTGGTTGTAAAGTTGATTTACCGAGGTCATTCGTGACACTCGGCGGACTACCGGTTTATACATGTGAGAGTATGTGCGTGCCATCGTCATCAGCGAGACGTACATGCTTAATCATGTATAAATTGGACGGTTCTGTCACAGCGGGCACAGTGACGGCGGTGGCAGCGGCGGCAGCTGCAGACGGCTCCCTCCCACGCCTCCCAGCGCACGGCGGGGCGAGGCGACCCCCCGCCGGCCGCGCCGGCGGCGTGGCGGCGAGCCGCCCGTATGCCTGCGCTTCCCAAGCGGGCGGCCGCCCCGCCCACAACATGGTCACAGAGGCCGCCGGTCTGCGGTGTCCGCTATTCCTCGCGTCGTCCCTGCTCGGTTTGGTCCCTGCCCTCTTCCTTCTTCTTTGTCTTCCTACCTTCCCCTGTGCCAGATCCACTTCAGGTGCAGTGATGTTGCTCCCTGCCATGATTTTTCGCCGGATGTGAGATATGGAGGTCCGAATCTTGGTCAAACAAGCAAGGCAAGGTTTAGTTTCACCCTAGATCTACTGTTCTTCCCAACCTGAATGTGATGGATGGTGTGCATCAATCGATGTCTACATTCAGTTATAGTTACTTTCATGCTTTATGAATTTTTATTGTCCATATTTAGTAAAAAAAAAAATAAGATGGTTATTTTAGATGGCCCACGATTAGTACATGAAAGCTTTTCATGAAAAGGCCTCAATTATAGTTATTGCTGCTTTATGAATTTTTATTGTCCATATTTGCAAATAAGATGGTTATTTTAGATATGGCTTCATGAATACCACATATATATAGATATATGGTCCTAGGCATTACAAACCATGGATTTTGATTGGTCCCTCTTATTTGTTCTGGGAGATCTATTATTTCATAGTTTTCTCATATAGTCTGTTTGGTAGCTTTCATCATATCTTATAATATGCCGATCTTTTGACATGAGTAGTAACACAAAATGGTGAAATTTTTTTCTGAAATGTAAACACGATCTACTGAATGCATACCATGGTGGTTCGCCTCCGCATTTAACACCTCATCATTACTTATAATATGTCGCTCTTTGACACAAGTAGTTATCCTAAACGCTGATCCTTCCTACAGAATAGCAATATTATAGGAAGAGTGCTCATATATTTTGTAGCACATTCTCTAAATTAGAAAGTCCGAATATCCTGCTGCTATTAATTATCTCTTAGTTCTAAAAGCCTATGTTCATAATTGACATGATGAATTAATAAATTACCTAATTAAACAACATCTTTGCTCTAAATATTGCAATGATACTCATTTCAGTTCTATTACTGAATTCCTCTGGTCTCTGTTTCAAATATATTAATTTTGTCTCCACCTTTTGCAGCAATGGTGTGCTACAATTGGCGTCATGGTGCAGGCTATTTCAGTTCTATCTTAGTTCTATTAACTAAAGGTATGGATGTACAGGCTATAAGGAAAATTTTACAAATTCCTATGATTACAGAAACATGAGTTTTTAAAGGTTCTGCACTGTGCTTCAGTGACCATTTTGTTTTCAGAGGGAAAACAAGGTTGTTTAGTTTACCTACAAACCATTAGAGCATGAGGTGATAGGAAATATAAGTTTTAGTTCATATGGATATCCATGCTGAGGGTTACACAACTGTGCATTGACCCTTGCTGCTGTGAACTGCTCTTTTGTTGCTTCCGCATTACCCCGTGGTTTACAGAAATGGAGGGCTAGCCAAAAAGTGACAAAGGGTAGGCCTCCATTTCTGCATTCTAATTGCACATATAGATTTTCACTAACAATTTTAGGTTCCAGGCTCTAGCCAAAAGATCTGTCAGTTTGTTGTCAAAAATTGGAGCACACCCGACGGCGAATTTCAGGTTGTTTTAAATAATTAGCCCTTGGTCGCCTAAGGAGGTGTTCAGTTATGCTCCATTATGGTGTTAGGAAGTTAGATTGTAACCTGTGAGGATCGTGTCCTATTTCAGATTTATTTTTTAATGCTGCTTATTTCTCGAAAACCATCCAAGGACTTTTGCAGTGCCCATGATTGTATCCTGCTTTTCACCATGGAATGCAGATATAATTCGTCCATCCATGCTTCTACTTTACAGTACTGCTTCAAGTCAGTTGCATGAGTGTCTTAATTCTATCCTATGACTGCTGCTGTGGATGAAGGCATGGAGCTTGGTGTTTTTCTATCTCATGATTCAATTTGTATAGAATCTGTTTGAATTACAATCACGTTTGACAACTTGATTACTGGTCTGTTTACTATGCACAGGGCTGAGATAGTTTCCTCTGTAAGATGCATATAGATGTTTTTTTTTCTCATGTTACCTCCTATTTTTCCATTTATTAGGATGTGTCATTGAGTGATGGCAGGACCTCACGCCTGTTAAGATCTTTATGGTATGCACTATGGTTCGCTCTGGCACGCATTTAGAGTTACGCTTCATGCTGCATCATGGAAGATTGTCGCTGCTAACATAATTTCCTGTTTTCAGAGTTGTGATGTTCATACTGCCATGCACAATACTTCTACTAATCAGTAGCTTAATTTAGAATTTACTCACTTTTCTTTGACAACTTATTAACTACTTTAAATAATTTCTGTACTTCTTAATTTCAGTTGGGCTTTGATTTGGCTTAGCTTGAAGTTCATTTCTCTATAATTTAAATTCGACATGGTCTGAAAGGTTATCTTGGGAGAGGAGCATGTTACAAACTCATAAATAAATAAGTAAAAAAAGGAAGAAACAAAGACAATTTGATAGTTTTCTAGACCTATTGTAACTACTTTTTTTTGCAGAGATAGCATAATATGACTAATAAGATTTGAGAGTTTATTGCTAGACCAAAAATACAAATTGCTGATACATACATACATACATATATTGCCCTTGGTATGTTGGCCTCCATCCCTATGCCACTCTTCAAACTGGTTTCAGACATGTGTATAGTCATATTACTCCGACTCCTAATGTTGCCCTGCCCAGTAGAGATGACTTTGAACTCAAGGAAAGACAAATATTCATATCTATTATTGTTCACCAAGCACAACTTATAATATTATGTCCCTCCTCTCCTTACCTAGCACGGCTTATGTAATTTGTTTGATGACATGCAGTTCTGAAGCATGTTATTTCCTCACAACAGTTTCTGAGAATGATAGGGTGACTTTTATGATCTCTCTCGATCATGATTTCATTTCATAATTTTCTTAGTACTATCACTTCATACCTGACAAACCTGCATGTATGTGGTGCTCTGTTTATGTCTCATCTTTCTTACAACAATCTTTCTCATGTATGTGCAAAGACTAATATATAATAACAACAGATGAGTGAAGACAACAGAGTGATCATGGCTTTCCAATGTTATTGGGTTCTTCTGAGTTCCGACAACTTTTATTGCATCCTAGGTTAACACAAAAAATATATGGAACCATCTTTTCTCTGTGCTTTCAGTTCGTATAAGGACTAAAGACGGTAGACTGATGGGTTTTTGAAATGTTCTCTGAATATTATGTTAGATAGGTTCTGCAGATTTTGTTGATATAATACAAAGTTAACTCAAGAATCTAATTTTAGTCTCGATGCTGCTTCAAATACTTTTAGCCTGTTCCTATTTTGCCACCTCAGTTTTTCCAAGATGTCCGTACTGCAGGTGCTACATCGATCCCCATATTCAAATTTCCCTTTTCACATACAATAATGTCTACAAATAATACACATGCTTTTATTACGCTATACTTGGTACCTTTATAAAGTGGCAATGGAGCCATCATCTAGGGAGCTGAGGCGCTTCCTATTATGCTGACTCTGATATTGCAATGCTTCTGTCTGCCCCTACTTCCTGTCCATCCAGGTAGTATGTGGCTAGCCTACCTCCTATCTTTTTTAATAATATAACAGTGGTCTGTTCCTTGCAGCCTCTTTTGCCATAGGCCACTCATATGAGCTTCCATATTGTACTCCGACCAAGAGAGGAGGTTAGTTTACTATTGTAAAGCCGTAAAGGTCAATTTTGAATGGTTTTTCCACCGTTGATAACTTTATTGGGTGCTGCTCACATTTCCAATTTCACAAACAATATATGTACACAGTTGCCAGACTGATTTACACGCGGTCCTCATGTGCTTAATATCTAAATAGTTCACTTTTGCATTTATTCCCATTACAGATGCAGATTTGCTTGAACCGCCAATTGGATAAGCAGCCTCCACTACTATTGACAAACTGGAAGGCTACTATTCTCATACATGGTCATACCACACCAATGCAATGCTTAGTCTATTATAGCTTCTGGGTTAGCTAATGTTTGCTCCGCTTACATTATTCAGGCATGTCATATTAGTTGCCGCTATGTGCATAGGTGGTGCTGTTATCAATCCATGTGTACCTGCTTTGAGCCTTTGACGAGCGGCATCGCATGAGTTTAAGGGCTCCTTATGTTTATCGTGTGAAATTGCTTTTGCCGCGAGTCTGTTCTTCAATTGGTTTGCTTTCATTCCACTTTATTGCCACCCCTTGAATGCGATGTTTCTGTTTCAAAATCGCATCAATTGAGTGTATTACATATGACACTGATATCCTATGTCTCCAATATTCGTAGTAGTTTTTTTTTTTTACACAGAACTTATTTCTTCTACACTTGCAACCATATATTTTTCTTTGCATCTAAACACTGACATATGGCACTGACAACTTTGCTTTCCTCTGGATTAGTTTGCACAAATTAAGAGTACGTAGCATGTTTTTTTTTGTTCCTGTATTATAAACTCATTTTCATCATACATGTGCAACTCAATAACCTATCTCATTTTCACACAGGCAATGATAGCTAACCTATGTAGTTTTATCT
>JADLZL010001268.1:0-144879 GCA_015844335.1 Chrysopogon serrulatus
TATGCTTATGTGAGATTTACAGAGATTTAGTCCACAAGTACATGTGTGTGAGCAACTAAGCCATGGAGGTGGTGTGATTTGTTGCAAGGCTCACACATGTGGTGATGAAAGAGCTTAATGCATGATACATGACATGGAGTCATGTGGCTAGAGGTGAAGATCAAGACAAGAATTGGCTTGATAGACCCGATCGCAATGGTGAAGGGCAAGTTGGAGGCTTTGAAGCCGTTGGTACCGATTGTCGGGAGGCTTGAGCAAAGACTTGGCTATTTGAAGGACCGAAGTGATGGTGAAGAGCAAGTGAGGTCAAGATCGATGGACCAAAGGCCATGTGATGATATGAAGTGGATCATATCATTCATGAGGATGTTGGTACATGTGTTGCATCGGCATTGGAAGAGATGGAGTGGAAAGCGCAAGGCAAAGGTATAACCTAGGGCATCTCCATTTCACCGGTCATAGGTGTGTAGAGAAGTTGATGACCGGATTTAGGATAGATGACCGTACTATCAAGAGGGGTAAACTTGTTTGCATATCGGTCATCTAGTGCCACTTGAGCGATCTAACTTTGCATCGTGTTGCTAGGATCGAGTGGCGTTGTGAGAAGGAGTGAAAACCCTTTAGAAAAAGTTTGTGAAAATGCTAACACACTTGCACATGGTGATGTTGTTGACGGCCATTATTGTATAAAATCAACCGTCAACTAGCCATAAAAAGAATGCAATTGTGATCACCAAAGTAGACATAGGGTTTACACTGACCGAATTCCACAAGTTTTGGTGTTTCACTGTTTCTGCAGACGTAAACTGAAAAAGGCGCGATCACAAGAGCTTATCGGAATAAGAAAACGGAAAACGAACCCCACGGCAACGGGGAAGGTTCCAGAAGAGACAGGGGAAGGCACCACGCCGAGCGGGGGGCCCGGAGGCCACCGGGCCGGCCGGCCTGCGGCCCTGGCCCGGACCGTGCGGCCTGGGGCTGGCCCGGTTCAGCCCCGGTTCGCCTGGTTCGCTCCACCGCCTTTGAGGATCGATCCTAGCCGCCCGCCAATGTCGGTTTGATCCGATGGCTCACGATCATCGCCTAGGGCTATAAAAGGAGAGGCACCCCCCCATGGGAGGGGGGCACATTCATTCATTCCTCATTTGAAGTCCGATCATCAGCCAGAAACCCTAATCAGAGCTCCTTAGCTAGGGCCTAGATAGCTAGAGTAGAACTAGATGGAGGCAAGCGCAGGCTTGGATTCCGGAGCCATCAAGAGCTTGGATTTGGTATAGTTCTTACCTCCTCTCGCCTTTGTTCTCTTTCATTGTATAGTTATATGATTGCTACAATTGAATTGATGAATACTTATTTACTTATATTCATAGTTATCTTGTTCTTTGTCTATTATGGTTATATGCTTAGTATAGCTAGATTAACATTATACTTATCCATAGGTTCGTATAGCACTCATCTAATTGATTGTTGGGTGAGTGATAAACATTGTGTAAGCGTGGTGCTTATACGTTGTTTATCTGCGAATGCACCCTATAGGCCCGGTTTGGTAGATCGCGGTTGTGACATTCCTGTTGAGTCCTATGTAATCCAAACCCTATCTATAGGCACAGTAGGGCTTTTATACGAAGAAAGGGCGTGCTATGTTCTCAAACTTCCCTAGTATGTCCACTATGAATAAATATAATGCTAACCTTAGCCATGATTACTAGGTGTATTGCACTAACCATAATATACATTGACATGTAGCTAGGAATAACCCAGAAATATCTCTTGATGTTCTACTAGCAACCCTAATGATATAGCTAGGAGTCTCTATCTGTTTATGCTGATGATTATATACTTATCTTATCATTTATCTTTGACTTACCCCTGCATTGAGTAGCGAGGACATGGTTATGCCTATCCATTACAACCTAGGTTATCACGCTACCTTTACACGAGAAGCCATGTCGACCTTTCTTTGGGAAAATATAAATGACAACCCGTAATACTCCGGGTAAAATGCTACAATGGTATTTGATCTGTGCGCTTGCGGATACTATTTCTATATTCTAAATGGTGGCATAATTTAATACCACACCCCTTGGTGTTATCTTTGGGGATGACAACTTGGCATTCTAGTGGCGGTGCACTGCACAAGCATTTTTGGCGTCGTTATTAGAGATAACATTAAGAGGTGTCAACAAGCATTTTTGGCGCTGGTGCCGGGGAAGGCAATTGGCGATTAAAGGGATAGCGATAGACCTAACAAACTAATGAGATAGAGGAAACCATGGACCCCTACTCAATGCAGGCTTACCCTTGTGTTTTCTATCTTTGTGAAATCTTATGCAGGGTAATGAATGAGTGGTTTTGATCTGCCAGATAACTACGTTGAAAATCTAGAGAAACTCTTTCGAAGAAGGAAATTCCAACAAGTGAGGGATATCTTTGAATCTCCATCAAAGACACCCTTTGCCGAGGTTCATTCTTTGGAGGAGCAAGCTCCTATAAGAGAAAGAAGAAGAGCAACAAGAAGGCAACTTAGCACCAGTCTTTGAGGAAATGGCTGATAAGTCACTGCGCGAGCTCTCTGCTCCAAACACCAACAACATCCGCACTGGACCTAACGTAGAAGTTGGGGAGAATAGATTTGAGCTCAAGCCAGCTCTTATCACTATGGTGCAAGCCAACTTGTTCTGTGGAAAAGCACACGAAGATGCAAGTGCTCATCTCCAACACTTCCTGGAGATTTGCGGCACTTTCAAGTTTTGAAGGATGTACCAAAGGATACCGTTCTGCTACGTCTGTTCCCATTCTCACTATTGGGAAAGGCAAAGCAATGGTTCTACGCCAACAAAGACAATCATACAACTTGGGACAAGTGCTCCACAGTTTTTCTATCAAAAGTTCTTTCCTATGGGTAAGACAAGTGCCCTAAGGGGGGAGATTTCAAGTTTCCAGCAACAACATGATGAGTCAGTCCCTGAGGCATGGGAACGCTTTCAAGACTACATATCAGAATATCCTCATCATGGGATGGAGAATTGGCTCCTTATGCAAACTTTCTATCATGGACTTACCAACGGCACCGTAACAACGTTGATCTTGCTTCTTTGGAGGTGCATTTTATGTCTTGACCATACCACAAGCTCTTTGCTCTTATAGAAAAGATGGCTTCCAATCAAGATTGGAATGATGAGCGCCAAACCACCCGCAAGAGGAGTGGAGGAATGCACCAGCTCAAGGAGGTAGACATGCTTGTACGCCAAGATAGACCTACTCATGAAGAAATTTGGAAGACAAGGCGAGCCGGAGACAAGATGTCATGTGCATCAATGATTCATGCATGACTTGTGAAGTATGTGGCAATATGGGACACTCGGGCAATAGTTTGCCATGAGACCCGTGAGGATGTGAACTTCATCAACAACAACAATAACAATTATCGTCCTCAAAATCAAGGATGGAATCAGCAAAGGCCCAACTACCAAGGTAATTTCCCATGTAACTTTCAAGGCACCAATTACAATAACTATGCTCAATTACCTTTGAGAGAAGTGATCTCCAATCAAAATAAAATTGTGAAGACTTTATCTAGGAAGGTAGCATCCAATGATAAAATGCTAGAGAACATAAATATTAAAATGGATAGCTTTACCTCTGCTGTTAAGAACCGACTTAGCTTTAATAAAATGATAGAACAACAATTAGCTCGGTGGTGGCATTTGTTCCACCGACCAACGAAGGTAAGATTCGGGGCAACCTCTAGAGCCCGAGACCGTGAATCTGGTTGATGTGTATGCAGGTTACTATATTGAAGCATCATCAGGATGGAAGGATGAGTCCATGCCACCCAAGAGAGGAGATCCGGGGAGACCTGTGATCCCCATCTCTATTAGGCGACATGACTTCCCCCCGAAGTTGTCTGCGATCTAGGCGCCGGTGTCAACATCATGCCTAAGGTAATCTTTGATCAAGTCTTTCCATGGGCATCCTTGTTGTACACGAATATGTGTTTTGCAGCTTGCGGACCAGACGGTTAAGCACCACGAAGGAATCTTAGATGGCGTGTGCATACGAATCGGGAGATCATATGTCCCCTGTAGACTTTGTAGTCTGGATACCGACAAAGATCCTAAGAGTCCAATCATTCTTGGCTGACCATTCCCGAATCTTTTGCAAAAGGCTGTCACCTACACGGACAATGCAAAGATTTGTTTCACCATCAAGGGCAATAAAGAGAAGTTCAGTTTCAAGAACAAGACCCTTAAAGCTCCTATAGACCCAAGAGGAACTTACTTTCCAGTCAAACCAACAACTAAAGAAGCCAAGAGAAAGAATCCAAATGGAAAGAGGAAGAATAAAAATAGGAGGCAAGTGAGAAAGCAAGTCCAAGTAGTCAAGGCTGTCGAGTACAAGCATGACCACCTCTTAGCTTCACCATTCCTAGCCAAGAGAGAGGATCCAGGCATGCCGGCCATTGATTGCACCATTGGACAATGCTCATTTTACAATGCTTTCTACAACACCGGATCAGCTGTCAACATCATGTCCAAAAAGGTATATGACTTACTATTCGATACACCTCTATACCCTACCTATATGCAGCTGCAGCTGGCGGACAACACAACGAGATTCCCGGAGGGAGTAGCAAGAGACATCATGGTCAAAATCCACACTCACTACGTCCTGACCGACTTCATGATCTTGGACATGGGAGAAGAAGAAGCGAGACGCCCATCATACTTGGAAGGCCGTTCCTCGGCACCACCAACGCTATCATCTACAATGGATCAGGCCAAGTCCACTTCCAATTCCCGGGGAGAGAAGGTATTTGTTATTTTAAAGATTATAACTCTCCCGGATTAGCGGCTTTCACCCTGTCCAAGAGGAGACGTCAGCGCCGGAGGAATCGCTCTCAAAAGAGCAGGAATCGCTCTCAAAAGAGCAATGTTGAGGAGGAGGAAATCAAAGAAGAATCTACAAAGCAACAACCTATGAAGGTATGGAAAGAAAAGGTAACCTCCTCAAGCGAGTCATTATCACCGGGAGGTCCAACATCGGGGTCCCCATCCCGGGATCCGATGAAGCACCCGGGAGTGACGACGACGCGAAGTCTTGTCAGGAGGACTCTAAACTCGAACCCTTGCCATAAGGTAACAATGGTAGTTATCTATTCACTTTCTTGCACTTTTAATTCATAGTTAGTCTCTATCATCTTTATAGAAAATCACAAAAACATTTGGAAAACCTCAAAGCCCCATGTGACATACCTACAACGCAAGCTAAAGGAGTGATCACCGTGGAGGCCTAAAAATAAAATAAAAATTAGCATGCATATTTTCTTTCTGTTTGAAAAAAAAGAAGAAAAATCCAAAAATAATCATTGAGCATCTTGCTGCACCACATGCACTGTAACAACCTTTGAAAACCTCTCACAACAACCGACCCACGAATGGCTAACCACTAATTGTTTATCCTAATCCGTTCCACGAGTTTTGGTGTTTTATGAGATGTTTGCTGCAGGATGACTCTAAGAGCTAGTCCACCGAGGAATCATCATCATCATCACTCGAAGTACACCTTTCTGTACACAGCTAACCCTTTGTGTGAAGGAAGCAACTTCTTGTTGGATGAGATGAAGGTTCCCAACTACACCGACTCTTGTAAGCATGAGCTCCATCGAGAGGACTGCTTTCGGCTTTAATGCTCAACCACGAAAAAATAACTAGCTTGGGGAAGGCATCCCCTAGGTACCCAGGTAAGTGTACCTACGCGATTATCGAGTCAGTCATAAAAAAAATATAATACCAAAAATATATGAGCACATGAATGTTCACCATAGTATCTAAGAAAACCTAAAAATACCAAAAATATGTGGGCACATGAAGGTCCATACTTTTTTTAGAGTTCTTAGAGTCTTTTAAGTTTTAAAGTTTGAGTCTTTGAAAAATGAAAAACCAAATAAAAATGTTTGTCTGTCTAGAGTCAATAAAAAGGAAGCTCTTGAATGAATTGAATGATGATAAGTTGCTCTGTTACAACACCTCTGAAATGCCTAGAGTTTAGACAAAAGTTTTCTCAAGTTTAGCTCCAACTGTTTTGACACGAGAATTTGCTCTGAGCCTGAAACTTGTGGGTTGCATACACTTGAACTAAGTCTAGGTACCTGATTGATAAGATTGAGAAGTCTGAGCTGCTATCTATCTTGTTCTAAGTGATACTAGAGTTCTGGAGATTTATCTTTTGAAAAATGCAAAAACATGATGAGTTCCTATATGACAAAGCTTACATTCCCACCAGAGCCAAACATGATGAGATAGGCTAGTTAAACTTCCACATATATGCTGCTTGTCTTGCATTGAGTTTTGTCAACCTTTGTGACCCTGGTGAGAGATTTGTCATGCTCTTGAATCAAGATCCACCTTCATATGCACTACTCTACATTGGAGTAGGCGCAACAACATGCCATTCCACCTACATCCATTCCAAAATATTTTTCTCCTACACTAGGAGAGAACACCAAAAAAATATTCTATTAGGTTAGCCACCCAGTAAATGCTCCATGTTCCTGTTGATTCTCTCCAAAATCCATCAATGCCAAAAGGAGTGCTATGAGCTATGCAAAAATATATCCGAAAAAAAGAGAAAGAGAGAGAGAAAAGGGGAGGAGAAAAGAAAGATGGACAAGTGTCCCAGTGCAATAATGGGTACGTAGATGCCCAACTCCCTGAGAAAGAGAAAAGATAGCTCATAACCTCTGGTCAGTTCCTAGTGTTCAAAAGGAGAGAGAAGCATTTAAGGAGCTGAGTAGAATTAGATTCCACCATATATCCACCATATCCATCCACCCATACATCTTGATTCGATTTGCATGACTCGTTTCTCCTTGGATCCATTGTTTGGCTTAACAACATATGCATTGCAAGTTTGCTCTTTCGGTTTCTCCTTACCTATGAGCTCCACATAAGCTTTAGTTATAGGATGAAAAGAAAGGCAACCATCATCACTTTTGCCTTGGTGAGGATCCATAAATACCACATATATTGAGAGACTTGAGAGTGTCATACATGGGAAGCTCTTAGTTTTATTTGAAAATCTCTAAAAAAAACTCTAGAATGATAGTTGATCGAAGAGCTTGAGACATAGTGCTTAGATGGATCTTTTTACGTGCGTCAAGTGCTCAAGACCCAAGGAAGAGCTAATAAGCCCCCCACAGTCAAAGGTAATATGGGTAAGTTTGAAAGTCACTCGGTTATTGCATAACTTGGAGGAGATTTTCTGTCATTTGCAGGTATACTTCTAGGGAGTTTGCTCGAGATGGCTACAATGCTTAAACATATACATATATTCAATAACTTTTCTAAGTTTTTCTTTGCTAAGGGACTAGCAAAGGTTAAGCTTAGGGGAGTTGTTGATGGCCATTATTGTATAAAATCAACCGTCAACTAGCCATGAAAAGAATGCAATTGTGATCACCAAAGTAGACATAGGGTTTACAACGACCGAATTCCACAAGTTTTGGTGTTTCTTGTTTTTCGCAGACGTAAAACCGAAAAAGGCGCGATCACAAGAGCTTATCGGAATAAGAAAACGGAAAACGAACCCCACGGCAACACGGGGAAGGTTCAGAAGAGACAGGAAGGCACCACGCCGAGCCGGGGGCCCGGAGGCCACCGGCCAGACCGGCCGGTCGGCCCTGGACCGCCCGGCCTGGGCTGGCCCCGGTTTAGCCCCGGTTCGCCTGGTTCGCTCCACCGCCTTTGAGGATCGATCCTAGCCGCCCGCCAATGTCGGTTGGATCCGATGGCTCACGATCATTGCCCAAGGCTATAAAAGGAGAGGCACCCCCTCATGGGAGGGGGCACATTCATTCATTCCTCATTCAAAGTCCGATCATCAGCCAGAAACCCTAATCAGAGCTCCTTAGCTAGGGCCTAGATAGCTAGAGTAGAACTAGAGGGAGGCAAGCTTGGGCTTGGATTCCGAGCCATCAAGAGCTTGGATTTGGTATAGTTCTTACCTCCCTCTCGCCTTTGTTCTCTTTCATTGTATAGTTATATGATTGCTACAATTGAATTGATGAATACTTATTTATTTATATTCATAGTTATCTTGTTCTTTGTCTATTATGGTTATATGCTTAGTATAGCTAGATTAACATTATACTTATCCATAGGTTCGTATAGCACTCATCTAATTGATTGTTGGGTGAGTGATAAACATTGTGTAAGCGTGGTGCTTATACATTGTTTATCTGCGAATGCACCCTATAGGCCCCGGTTTGGTAGATCGCGGGTGTGACATTCTGTTGAGTCCTATGTAATCTAAACCCCTGTCTATAGGCACAGTAGGGCTTTTATACGAAGGAAGGGCGTGCTATGTTCTCAAACTTCCCTAGTATGTCCACTATGAATAAATATAATGCTAACCTTAGCCATGATTACTAGGTGTATTGCACTAACCATAATATACATTGACATGTAGCTAGGAATAACCTGGGAATATCTCTTGATGTTCTACTAGCAACCCTAATGATATAGCTAGGAGTCTCTATCTGTTTATGCTGATGATTATATACTTATCTTATCATTTATCTTGTGACTTACCCCTGCATTGAGTAGCGAGGACATGGTTATGCCTATCCATTACAACCTAGGTTATCACGCTACCTTTACACGAGAAGCCATGTAGACCTTCCTTTGGGAAAATATAAATGACAACCCGTAATACTCCGGGTAAAATGCTACAATGGTATTTGATCTGTGCGCTTGCGGATACTATTTCTATATTCTAAATGGTGGCATGATTTAATACCACACCCCTTGGTGTTATGCTGGGGATGACAGCTTGGCATTCTAGTGGCGGTGCACTGCATAAGCATTTTTGGTGTCATTATTAGAGATAACATTAAGAGGTGTCAATAGATGTACACTTGGTGGTGTTGGCACATTTGCAAAGGGGTTGGAGATTGCCGGGTTGAGAGGGGTTTGGGAATGAAATGCTTATTTTCTATTGCGCCGGAGGCCGGAATTGGAGGCGAAGTCGTCGGAGTGTTTCTCGCTAAGAAACACTCATCGGACGCTGGTGGCAGCAGCGTCGGACACTGGGCCAGCGTCCGATGGCTTGTCGGTGTAGAGCGCGCGCTGGAAGTTTGCATCTGTGCGTCCGGTGTGTTTGAGTCAGAGGGTCCGACAGAAAGCAATGGGCGGCTGTGTTGGCGGCGAAGTGCAGCAGCAGGAGCACCTGACGTAGAGGAGCATCCGATGCCCATGCGTCGGACGCGTCCGATGCGGTAGTGCACGTTTTTAGAGCTCTCTGAGTTGCGTCCGGTGAGAGGAGGCTGCGTCCGATGATGGTCATCGGAGCGTCCGATGAGTGCGTGCCGCGCAGGTTGAGGAGCTGACCGTTGGCGGCAATGGCTAGTTCAAAGACGTGGCGACATGTGGCATTGCAGTGAGCGTTGGACGCGGGTCGCGTCTGCTCAAGCGTCCGATGCCTCGTGTTGGCTGAGGAAAGTGGGCAACGAAAGCGTCCGATGCCAAGCGTGTTGGCGTCCGATGCCTTCGTGTTGGTTGGAAAGAAAGTGGGCTTTAGCTCTTTAGCCCTTGGGGCTATAAATAGAAGTGGTGGCCGGCCTTGGCTGGTTGCTGAGCGACTTGGGGACTTTGTGTCCTTACTTGGTGGTGCTTGAGAGCCCTCTAACTCACTAGAGCTTGTAGTGATTGCATCTAAGAGTGAGTTAGTGATCGCTAGTGCATTGCATTGAGAGATTGCAAGGTGTGGCACTAGGTGAGAGAGTTGCAAGCCGGTGGTGCTTATTACTCTTGGAGGTTGCCACCTACTAGACGGCTTGGAGGCTTGTGTGCATCGTGTAGCACGCTCAGAGATTGAGTGGTGCTCCTATTGTTAGTCACGTGGAGTGACATTATGAGAGGGATTATGCTCATCCCGTGGGAGATCGCGAAGAGCAACTCTAGTAAAAGAGTGTCATTGAGCTACCTTTCTTGGGTAGGTTCTTGCGGTGTCCAATTGTGGACGAGGTTAGTGAAACACCTCTTAGCCGCCGAACCACGAAGAGTTGGTCGACACAACAGGGACTAGCTTGGTGGCAACAAAGTGAACCTCGGTGAAAAATCAACGTGTCAACTTGTCTACTCTCCTCATCGATTTGCATTCACTAGCTTGTTCTTACACATTCATTACTTGTGCTAGTGAGTAGTGGTTGCTCTTGAGTAGCTAGTTTGCTTGTGTAGCTTGCTAGTTACCTTCTTAGCTTATGTAGCTTAGAAGTAGCGATTGCGTGACTAGTTGGCTTGTGTAGTCTTGCTAGTCACTTTACTTAGTTTGTAACTAAGCAACTAAGCTCACTAGTTAGGCTTGTGTAGCCGTGCTAGTGAGAACTACTAGTGTACTTAGGCTTTGTGCGCTTTGCTCACTAGTATGTGTAGGTGCTCCTTGGATTGATAAAGTACTAGTTGCTTAGGTTTGTGTGACCTTGCAACCTAGTATTGGATAGGCGAGCACTACCTAGCCTTGCACCTTAGTGGCTCAACCTAGGATTAATTTATAAGGTGCTTGAACTTAGATAGAGGGGTGTAATCTTGGTTAGACCGATAGTTTTAATTCCGCATTTAATTCGATCATCCGTTGCGATTAGATTTTAGAAAGGACTATTCACCCCCTCTAGTCCGCCATCTCGACCCTTCAATATACTCTTTCCCTATAACTTTAAGTGAGTGTTATTATCGTGTGTACATTCTATTTAACTAATTAATCAAATCAGTATGAAGATATATAAATATGTTGACTATACACAAATACAGCATTTATTGGATACTGATTGTGATTGATCTCTGGCAAAGTCATTTGGTAATCTATGACTCATTGAGAAAACCACAGGAAGATTACCAAGATATGATAGATATTATCCAAGGGTAACTTCGATCTCTAAATATTAATTTCTGCTCTTTAACTCGGCAATAGTTAATTAATAATGATCGTTTTATTGCTAGGGTTTGGGCTTGGTTCGTGCAGAAACACCGTCCGGATTTGAAAGCGCCACTTTCGAATCCTATCCTACTTCAGTGGGTTCTACGGCAGCCACCGGACAACAATTTATGTGGCTACTATGTTTGCGAGTTTCTGAGTCTATGCCAAAAGAACTAATCTAGAGCACCTAAAAGTATGTAACATGTATATATAATAAGTCTATTTTATTTATTTGTTACTGTTTATTAAATCTTATGTAAATTAATACTTTTTTCTTTAATGTCTATTAAAGGAGACGTGGTTGAAGGAACAAGTGTTGGATACGGTCCGCCTCAAAGGAATTCAGGAGACAATCGCAGGATTTCTTAACGACCATGTCTTGAAGCCCGGCGCCAAGTGCTACTTCAACCCTGACGAACCAATGAAACCAAACCAAGATGAACATTTGTATGATATTTGAGTGGCGGAGAACAATTGTATTGTAAATATTTTAACCGTGATGCATGTGTGTAAATATTATATTATGGACCTATACATATGTATAATATATAGTGTTTTATAGTATATTTATATGTAATGCTCTAAATTATATAAATTATAGGTGTGCGTATACATAAACTAAATGAGAAAACAAAAGAAAAAATTAAAAAATAATAATGTAATTGTAAACACTAAATGAGAAATTAAAAGAAAAAAGTAAAAAAAACACTTTTAGTCCCCTTTAGTCAACCGGGACTAAAGGTGGACCTTTAGTCCCGGGAACCGGGACTAAAGGGGGGACATTTAGTCCCGAATCCTTAGTCCCGGCTCCGGAGCCGGGACTAAAGGCCCTTACGGCCCGGGGCTAAAGCCCTGTCCTGCAGTAGTGTAAACTTTTAGACCACACTAGAGCATATTTATCTAGTCTAATAAGTTAACAGTTTTTCTATAAGATTATAAACTTTGTCCGTTTTTTAAGTCAAGTCTGACTAAATTTGTATATATATATATAAAGTTAAGTGTGTTTGACTTTTCCAGAAGTAAGAACGACCGATAAATAAGATGAAGAAGAGTATTTTAAGAGTAACAACAGCTCAGAATCTAATATAAAAGGCAAAAGATTAGTGGTGGCTGAACTTTAGACCCAGAAGACAGGGCCTTACCAAGTCCAGCAGGAGCAAGAATACGAGGCTAAAACTGGGCCGGAAAGTTTATTGGGGCATGAGTTTTATTAAGACCTGCGGAATTGGTATCTTTCTCAGATCACGGTAGCGCTTCGAGAAGGCCCAACAACACATAGACAGGCCTATATTCTCCAACGTCCGTACTTGCTCTTTTTTCCCCCAAATTTGCCAGTTCGTTCGTTTAAGGCATTCAAACCTGCTCATTGTGACTGTATTTCCGAAACAACAGCAAATATACATTTATATACTCCGACTTTTATAGATATATATGTGAAGGCTCTAGTTCTCAACATATACATTTTTCTTTAATAAGAATAAATTGACGCTGAGAATTGGAAGATTTGATATTTATCGTGAGAATTTAATTAAACGAATTTGATGTTGTAAATGTTGGTGCATTTTCTAAGAACTTGACAAAAACTAAGAAGTTCTCCCTCCATCCTAATTTATAAAATGTTTGATTTTTTTATACAAAGTTTGATCACTCATCTTATTCAAAAATTTATGCAAAATATTCTTCTCTCATTCTGGCTTGTTTTATCAATAGAAGTTCTTAAAGAATGACTTAAATTTGACTATATTTGCATAATTTTTTAGAATAAGAAGAGTGGCCAAATTTGGGGTTGAAAAAGTCCAATGTCTTATAATTTAGGATGGACGAAGTATAATTTACAACAAGATGTTTGAAAAACTCATTAATTTCTTTTGAACTAGTTATCAGGTTGTAAACATCGTAAACCTATGCCCTCTTTGGTAGGGTTTGGGTTGTTGTATTTTCTTTTGAACTAGTTATCATATTTGTAAACATCGTGTATCTATGCCCTCCTTGGCAGGGTTTGAATTTCTACGTTTTGGTGGCTCCAACTTCACTACTTTTAACTTGATTTTGACTTTGGAAGTTGTTCTCATATGTATGTTTGGGAGGACCAGTGGAGAAATTAACCTAACAAAAACCATACAAAGAGGTCTTAGAATATAAAGAACTAAACAACAAGAATGACAACCAATGGATAATATGAAAGAACAACCATACACATGTCCGATAAAAATTACTATGAAAAGTAGACTCTAGAATAGAAGTTACAATGAATGAGCAGCAAAGGATAATATGGAACAACAACAATACCCATGTCCAATGAAAGTTACTACATCCGTTCCATTTATAGATCATTTTGGTTTTATAGATACATAATTTTTACTATATGTCTAGACATACTATGTATCTAAGTATATAGAAAAAGCTATATACTCTACTTAGAAAACCTAAAACAACCTATAGGCAGAGCCAAGATTTGGGCATATGAGTCCAATTAAAATGACAAGGATCACGCATGACAAAATACATATATGGTAACAGTATACTTACCAACTAGCCAAAAGTTTGTGTTACAATACAAAAGAAAGCCCCCCTCCCCCCCCCCCCCCCAAAATAAAATATAAAGGAAAGCTAAAAAATAAAAAGAACTCTGAATATTATAGAAAAAAAGGGACCAAAATTAATTAGCTCTATATATCTAATAACATTCACTTGACCAATCTAATTATTACGCTAGAAAAGAACCATGGTAATAAGAATAACAAAGGAGAAAATAATAAGAAGGCTAATCCTAAATAATATAGATGCCACTGTAGATCATTTGAGAGTGAGTAAAAAGGCAACTCACTAACTACAATTATTAACTAGATAGTTAGATATCTACTACGAGGACGAACTAGATGTTTGGTAGGCAATAAAAAAGATCAAAGAGATGGAAAAATTATAAGACCACCTAATTCTTAAGGCCTTGATTGGCTGCACCTAAATACACTCCAATCCCTACGGTTTTAAGGGGATTGAGGTGTATTTTGAACTAACACTTTAATCCCCTCAAAACTGTAGGGATTAAAGTGTATTTAGGTGCAGCCAAATAAGGCCTAATTATATAAGATGTTATTACAAGATTAATATAGAGAGAGGATAAAAAAATCAAACCACAAGTACCATCGTCAATTAGCTAAGTTGATTGACAAATGGGCGAATTGGAAGTTGATTTAATACATAGGTGGATTTAATCGTCTCAATCATCGCCTGAATGATTTGATTGACAAATGGGCGAATTGGAAGGTGCCACGCAATGTGGCTTGAGTTGAGGACGTCGCGCTCTCCAAATTATAGATGTGCCGACATTTGTCACCTCACTTTCTTCGGTGACACGTTTGTTTCTGCCAAATAATTCCACTTAACCTGATCCAAATTAATGCACCCAACGCCCAACGGTGCTACTACCTGGATGGAGCACATGCGTGATGCTCGCTCGCCTGGGTGGCCCACGGGACACACGTGTCACCTACGTGGCGCCAGCCGCGCCACCCGAGCCGTCGTCACGTGCCCTCAGTCCCCTCTTGTTAAATCCACGACAGCTCAATCCCAATCTGTTCCCTTTCCTTCCCCTCGCCGACGCCAGTGGCGGCCCCAGTTGCATTGACTCCTCCCCGGGCTCCCCACCGCCCCGCCTGCCTGCCTGCCTGCCGGCCATGGATGTGGACGGGCCCACCGCACCGCCCGCCTCGGCCAAGCCCCCGCCAACGGCGAGGCCCCTCCGGCGCCCGCGAGGTGGACGTCGGCGAGCAGGAGGACACGCTGGCCGGCGTCCTCCGCAGCTTCGTCGACGGCGTCTGGTACCCCGACGAGCCGCTGCTCCGGCGGCTCCGCGCGGCGTCCTGCCAGGCCGCGCCGCGGCTGAGGGGCGCGTCCCGGAACACCGCGCGGGACCTGCTCGAGTGGACCAGGCGGGGCAGCGGACTCCGCGCCATCCTCGTCATCTCGGTGGGCCCAAGCATCCTTGATCCGTCTCATAAGCATGGGGTTTCTTGCCCTCTGCTTACTAAATCTGATTCCATTTTTGCTCCTGCAACTTGAACACGTCTTTATAGGTGATTGCGTAACTTGTTTTAGTTTGTGATACCAGTCAATAGTGTCCTAGTGGCCATTGCGATGTTGGTTTAAATTGGTAGTTTTTGGGTCTCGGGCCAAAATATTTACAAAATCTGTAGAGGGAAAAGAAGATTGGCTGAGTTGTAATCCCTCTGTCCTGAAATATAATGTAAACTATAAAAATAGATTTCATAGGGTGCCAGGGATTTTAATAGTGCTCATTTAATATCGCAAATATTATCGGTTGTTTCTAAAAATACTTATTAAACTTAGGTTAGTTTGACTTCAGACAACTCAAAATCCACTGCATTTCAAGGTGGAGGGAGCATGTTTGAGCAGAAACAACAACATGGTAGATTGCTTTCGCTAGCAATAGAACATGGTTGATTGCTTTTGGTTTGGCATCCATTTTAGGAATTCTTGAAATTTCTCAGCAAATAAAATTTCCTCATTTTAACCTTTTCTGATCTGGCAGGTTGGGACAATCACACTTATAGCATTAACTGGCCTTCTGATCTTCATGTTCTTTTTGTTGGTTGCCACTGCTAATGCGATCATCGTCTCAGTCCTGATGTCACTGGCTGCTGCTGGAGGATTCTTGGCTATCTTCTTTGCTTGCTTGGTTGCAGTGTATATTGGAGCAGTATCAATTGCTGTCTTTGCCATTTCTGCAACAGTCATCTCAGCAGTTGTTGGAGTTATGGTTGCTACCGGTAAATCATCTCTGATCCCCTGTAAAATATTGTAGTGATGTTGATATGTTAATTTGCAAATGACCTTCAGACATAAAAGACTTTACCTAAACATCGAACCATTATAGAAAGATTTTCTGCAGTTCTGTATCTGAAGTTAATTTAGTCAACGTTAATATGGTGAAAGTTGTAACAAACGTTTCTCTTTTCAGCTGAATCATCTCAATATATACACTTGCCCATGTAATACAGTTAGATCAGAAATCAGAAAATTAATAGTTGTTACTTCACAAGGGGTGCCTACATGCTCTCCTTAGCATCAGAACCAGAGTAGAGTCATGCAATAAATTGTTTTTCAACAATTAAGGAGAACCCAATATTGGTTGCCCATTGTTATGTCCTTAACAGTAAATCGTCTATAGTCGCCAACTCTTTTGTTTTAACATTTTAAGATTAAGATCTTTTAAGAATAATTATGGTTGATGACTAACAATGGAAAAAGTAAAAATTTATTGTGCTCTATGTTTTTAGTGATAATGAGTATGCTTCTAATCCATTACGACAATCACATAAAAACATGTGAAGTATGTAACTTTGGTGAATCGTTTTGAAATTGTGTTTTTTCTTTATGGAATTGGGTTTGTTTTCTTTTACATTGTGGTCGCTACTAATTAGGAGAACCATGTAGAGGCATCTGCACATAGTAACTTGGTTGAATTCTTATGGTTTTCTCTTTGACATTCTGTTTTTCTTCATAATTTGGGAACCATGTAGAGACATGTAAACTAGTTCATAGAAGGCTTGAGAAATCCCATTACAATTCATTCAAGAAACAAATGTCAAATACAGTTGAAGAGATTCGACTGCAAAATGTAAATAATTACATTATGTTCCTTCTTTAATGCTGGGGGAGCATATAAGATGTGATGAAAAGTATGAACTTGCAAAACTAAAGATTTTCGAAGGTATTATCAGGACAAAGTAGCAGAACTTAAATTCTGGATAACTATGAATGCAACAGCTAACATTTTAAAACTTGTGAATAAAATATGTAGGTGAGGTCAAAAAAAAAAAAAATACTGCATATCGAATTGAGTCCCCAATTTTCGTCTTGTCCATCTGAAGAAAAGATTTTCATTTCTTATCAATCAATTCTTCCATAGGACTTTCTGAAAGGCTATATCCCATTGATAGTCTAGGATCTCTTGTCAATTTCACCTTTTTTACTTTAGATGAGAAAGTAGTCACCACAGTCCGCTAGTTTTTGGAGAATAAGTAGACATCAAACTATCGATAATGGGGAATAAAGTGACATAGCTTTAGCAAAAATAGCTACAGTTACGATTCTCTTCAGAAATTTTGTCAGAGATTGTGATGCCCAATATCTAGTAACGTAAGCATGGAAAATTTTGTTTTTGACAGCTGTTTCCTTGCAGCAAGAATACTCTTTTGAGATTTATTGGGGGAGAAGCATATCTTTGCCTTCTGTGTCTGAGAACCTGCTTGTATCACGTGTGCATTGTGCTAATATTCAGAAAACGAATCATACTGCAGGTTGGGTTGGGTTCTTCTGGATGATCTGGTTCACCGCAAGGAAGAGCATGTATCTGACAAAGCACTCCATCGGCGTGACAAGCTCAGCAATCCAATCGTATTCGGCATCCCGGCGGCATGTGAACCAGAAGCCTGTCGACTGAGGCTCTGTATGAAAGCCATCGGCTCTATGTGAATTACGGTTTGGTCGTTTGTATGAGTGTAGAAGACGACATGTTCCCTTGTTGCGGCAGCTCTGTTTCTCTCGGTGACTAGCTGTATAATACTAGTTCTGAACTTTGGCAGCATGTACGTTTGGCATGGCGGCCAATGCTGTTCTGTTTCTGTATGGGATAGTAAGCAGATGAATTTCTTGTGAATAGCCACCGCTGCCTGTGGTGCGTAGGGGGTCATGTGTGCATTGTTCAGGTATGCAGTATGTACATGTCCTTCATGAGTTGATAATAATAATTTCATTGTCTTTGTTGATAAATAGGGACATACACATACTGGAAGGTTTGGAGTTGCAATGCAACCAGTACAACATTATTCCAATAACTTTCCCAAGAATACAAGCAGGAGTATATTTACAAGGCAAGGGAACATTTCCATGGATGGAGTTAATAGGAATAGCAAGCACCCACGACGTCTAAGAATGCTGGAAAGCAGCATCAGCCGCACCGATGGCGAGTGGCAATGAATAGCGATCGCCGCCATCAGTACAGAAATTCATTCAGTAGGTTCGGTCGCGGCCGACGAGGGAGAGGAGGAAGGTGCGGTAGTTGCCGGACGTCTCGGAGTGGATGGCGTCGGCGAGCGAGCGCTTGTACATCCTGTGGTACTCGGCCTTGATGTACTGCATGTCGATCTCGGCCCTGGTGACCACCACCCTGATGAGCGTCGAGTCGGAGGTGCCGAGCCCCTTCATGGCCTTGTGCAGCACCTTGGCGAAGTACCGGGCGGGGCTGTCGGCGCAGCGGAGCACGGTGAGGAGGCCGAAGCCGAAGTTGCCCGACGTCTCGCTCTTGACGGCCTGCTCCAGGGATCGGTCGTACATGTGGTGGTACGCGCGCGCCACGGCCGCCATGTGCGGCCAGCTCCGCTCGCTGAAGACGCGGATGAAGACGCGCTCGTCGGTGCCGAGCCGCCGCTCGCCGGCCCTGTAGAGGTCGCGCGCGTCCAGCGTCACCGTCGAATGGTCCACCGCCGCCGCCGCGGCGGCGCCCTCGGCGCGCGGGACGGCCAGGTACGCGAGCAGGAGCCGCTGGTGGTCGCCCGAGGTCCGCTCCGTGATGTCGTGCTCGACGTGGCAGCCGAACCGGGCGCGGTACGCCTGGCGCACGATCTGCAGCTGCGACGGCGTCCGCGAGCAGACCACCTCCGTGGCGGCGCGCAGGTCGGTGACGTCGCCCGTCAGCGCCTGCTTCAGGACGGTGGCGTCGCGGGTGGCCGGGTCCAGGACCCACAGCAGCATGGCGCGCTTGTGGTTGCCGCTGAGCTCGGAGGCGAGGCGCCGCGCCAGGTCCTGGTTGAACACGGCGCGGTACTCCTGCTGGATCAGCGCGCGCTGCGCCGCGTCGCGGTGCGCCAGGATGTTGATCACCGTCGTGCTGTCGCAGCCGAACCCGCGGAACGCCTTGTGGAGGTCGATCGCGTCCTGCCGCGGCCACGTCGGCACCGGCGGCACCGTCAGGCTCGCCATTATGTGGACGCTGGTGTCGAATGCTCGCGAGCTCTGCCGGAGTACGGGGGCAAGGCAGCAAGCCGTCTCCGGTGGTGATGAGTGCGGTGATGATGAGCCTCCTTCCTCGCGCACGGGCATTTTAAAGTGGGCGGGCGAGACGAGAGCGAGAGATGCCGCGAGGGGAGATTCCGGCGATGGTGGCCGTGGGATGGACGACCGCGTCCGATCGACGCGGGCGGTGGGCGCCCACGCCACTATCACGGCATCAGTCGCCGGGACGCCGGAAGAAAATACTAGTAAAAATTAGGAGAATGGATGGATGCGTCCTTATCCAGCCAGCCATGGCCTGCCTGGCTGCCTCACTTTCGTTGATGCTTGCTTGACGGACCTGGGAGCCGCCGGACCAGTGCGGCGCCCATGAAATTCGATCTTGCGCCAATTAGCTGCAGGTTACTCGTCGAGAGGGTATGCTGCACGTGCTTCTGTCTATAGTGATTATATTATTCTTTAGATCATGAAAAAACAAATTCAACTTCAGCCTTCTACAGCATCAGTCCATGCTTACTGCTACCATACAGATATAATTTAAACTTATTATATATTTATAATTCAATTCTAAAACGGTAAATGAAACTATCAAAGGTATTGATATGTGAATTGAACTAAAGCAAAATGGAAAACATGTGATGATGCAAGATGGCTTCCGCTCTGGCCTTTCGGCATCTCCGGTATTGCACGGGCCAAAAGCTAGGTTGGGTGGAACCCTTGTTCGGCCAGAGTGTGGGCCGGATACCAAGGAGTATCAACGTGCGCTGTAGGTCTTTTTTTAGAAAAAAGTCTAACTTTTTGCGAAAATATACATATCCTCCCTGAACTCTAAAACCAAGTAAAATACATTCTTTAACTTTTAAAACTGTTTATATTACGTCCCTCGGCGGTTTTTTTTTAACAGTGGTTTTACTACAGTAACAACGATTTTATTTTTTTTCTTTTTTTATTTATTTCAGCTGAATCTTTGAAAAATCATAGTAAATTATAAAAAACATAAAATAGAAATCTAATTTTTTGGACTCCACATAAGTAGATCTACACAATGAACATATAATATAGTATACTTTGATATAAAATTCTTAATATAGCTTTAGATCTATGCTTTTACGTAAATAAAATAAATTTATAACTAAGTTATACATGTCTAATGGTTATAAAATTTTTACTATAATTCAAGCATACAATAATTAGACCATCATAAAAATTTCACCATAATTAAACTATAGAAACTATAGCTATGAATTATTACAGAAAAGCATATTATTATGTGGAATTAATTGGAATAATCTAGAATAATTCATACCTACAGTTTCTATAGTCTAATTATGATAAATTTTTTATGGTGGACTGATTATTGTATTCTTGAATTGTAGTAAAAATTTTATATTCATCAGATCATGTATAATTTAGTTATAAATTTATATTAATTATAGAAATGCATAGATCTAAAGTTATAGTAAAAAATTTGTATTAAAGTATATTCATTGTGTAGATCTACTCATGCGGAGTCCAATAAAATTAGACTTTCTATTTTACAATTATTTTGATTTACTATGATTTTTCAAAGAGTCAGCCGAAATAAATAAAAAAATACAAAACCATTGGTACTGTTATAAACCCACTTTTACTGTAGCAAAACCACTGTTGAAAACCACCGAGGTACGTAATACGAATGGTTTTAAAAGTTGAGGGATGTGCTTTACCTAGATTTAGAGTTCAGGGATGACATGCAGACTTCTGCAAAAGTTAAGAGATCTAGAATGGACTTTTTGCTTTTTTCTAATATAGAAAAGAAGTACTCTACTCTTAAGCTAAAGATAATTCTCGTGCTCGGCTGCAAATTCTTCGAATATATGACCTCCCATTTATTGATAAAATAGAGTAAAACCCCAACCTTTACATGTCTTTGATGGGAAATCAACGTACTGGAGTTTGTTGCCTAATACATATATATCCATTCTAATACATATAGATTAAGGTGAACTAGACTAGTCACACAAGATCTTATGTGGATCACAAATTGCAATGGTGTGACCTATATGGTGAGGGGCTTTGGTTTGGACTCCTCACCCTAGTTGCGGTGAAGAGAATTGTGCCATTCAACTTCCCTCAACCACCCCACCCCAATAATATTTTGTCATATGGTGTTAGCTCTGTCACTATGCTTTGGCTCGCAACTTTTGGTTCTTCCCTTAGCAAGCTCTTTGGTCGTTGGAGCTTCTCCATTGGGCGTGGATGATGTTGGTTGATGGACCCTCTTGGTTCGGCGAGTGTACTCCTTTGGCGCCTCAGCTCTATTGACGCTTTCCTTATTCTCCTTCAAGGCTTCCTCATAGCATATGAAGTTGGATGGTTGTATATGGAGCCATAGATATGAGCTTCATTTTGCTTGTCACATGTCCCCGATTTTGTTGGCCGGTCCCTCAAGAGAGGGCGGCAATGGAGTGGCGCAACCACAAATAGTGGTGTGAATGTGTAATGCCCACGGTAGCTAACAAATATGTTGTTCGGTGGTTGCTCTTTTTCGGTGAATGATGGTTGTCTCTCAGCTTGTGTCTTGGCTTGTCTTTGAGATGAATGTGTGGTGTTGCTTTTCTTGTTCCCTGGCATTGAGTCGTGTACCCTGTTCCTCTTCCTTATAAAAAAATCAAAATATAATACTATCATCTCAATTGAGAAATACAAACAAGTATTTATCAATTTGCTTCAAACTTTCTTGTGGTGAACTCCATTTGGCTTAAGTCTTTAATTTAGCTTGGTTGCTTGTATTCTTATTCTAGGATTTAATGGTGCTAAAGTGTTTCATCAATATCAACATATCTGCAGGAGCAGTCTATGATCTATGAAAGGTATGTTGGGAAATAATGCCAACTTGCTAGGACTAGAACATTGGTCGTTACCTATTGCCTTATTTGCCTATATTGCTTTCACGAGTTCTGCAGCCACGAATTCAATGGACTCGTTACTCTCGTCAACATTTTCGGCATACACTATTCCTATATGGACCCCGAAACTCACCATATATAGTCTCGGTTAGGCCGATGAATAAAGTTTGCGACTTTTGTGATGATCCAGTTGTTCAAGACTGAAATATGCTAGTTCTCGATGCTTCCAATCAATCGGACGTGCGCTCCACAGTCCAGTCATACAGGAACAACAATGTGAAGATTGCCACCACAAGATTAGAATTCAGATCCATCGATCAACAGTTTTAAGTTTGACCTTCATTTAATTATTTAATTTGTTGGTCAATGTTTCAGGTAATTCTTGGGCCAATCATGCGCGCTGCTATGATGATCATCTGAGTACTTCAAAGTCGGACTAGCCTGGTCCTAAGGCTGGACGCAAAACTCAAAGCTTCGTTAGCTCGCTCGGCTCGTGACTGACTTCGCCTCGGCTCGGCTCGTTAGGATAACGAGCCGAGCCGAAGCAAAAAGTTTTAGCTCGTTAGCATAACGAGCCGAGTCGAGAGCTAGCTCGCGAGCCTAACGAGCTTTAGCCGAAACCAGTATATATGCTATATTTATGCATACGATGGATCTAATTTGTACAATATATTATTATACTTGTAAATATGCTAGGACATATTAATTTTTGTTCGATTTAAGATTATTGGATATGTTATTTTAGTATTATTACTATTCTCAAGCTTTAGATAAATACAAAATTATATTTTTTATATTTTTTTATACCTGGCTCGCGAGCTTAACGAGCCAGCTCGAGCTTTTAACGAGCCAAGCCGAGCTAGCTTTCTAGCTCGTTGAGATAACGAGCCGAGCCGAGCTAGCTCGTTATCTTAACGAGCCAGAACGAGCCGAACCGAGCCGAGCCGAGCTAGCTTGTTATCCAGCCCTTACCTGTTCCCAAAGAAAAATAAATATAAAAGTAAGACCAGGAGCAGGTAAACGTCGTCTCTATCAACGACTGTTAACTAAGCTTCTACTAGTTCATAACAAAAACATGGCATTCTTCAGAGATTAGGACAATCTAGATAGGAAAAGAGCACTATAGGCTGTTTGATAGAGTTCCTCCAAATCATAACTGTGATGATATGTTCCTATATCTAGAATGGATTCTTTATGCCCAATAAATATTTTTATTTATATATATTTAATTTGGTCAAACTTGAAACATTACCAATGCAAAAATGCCTTTAGAATTGTATTCTTTTGTGGATAGAGGTAGTATTATTAACACCTTGATACGGACAGTTGCTCATGTGCCTACAATATTCATTGCAATATATAGGAATACACTTACAGAAAAGTACTACTGTCACCGGCCGAAAGAAGCGATACTTCTTGACCTTGACCCAGGTTGGATGTTTGAAGTCTTGATAGCAGTATCAATCTGAAGAAGGTAAGAGACAAACTCTGCTCTATTTAATATTGACACCCCTATATATATGTCCACATCAGCACTGCCCACAATATACTCAGCCACATATCAGATTGATATAGTAGTGGTTATGAACCTCAGAGATATTTTGTAATTGCAGCTGCAGTGCCCCTCAGCCTCTCTGGTTTAATTTGAGCATGCGGGATGGGGCCATGGGTACATTTGCAAGAAGTCATGTCAGGTAGCCTCACCACATGCCTTCACATCTTTCGCTTTTGCGTTTCATCAAAATGTTGCTCTAGCTAATCATCGTTTTTGATTATGTATTTTAGGACATGCGTATCATGCTCTGATGTGTCTAGCTAATTAATTTGAGGTCTGAATATGCGACCTGTGCGAAGCAAGCTAGTGGTGTGGTCAATTACAAGCTACTAATTGACAAACTAGTGTGGAGGGAGCTGAAATTAATGTGTCGCTTTGAGAAGAAGCAACCGAAGCTTGCAAAACCAAATGTCGTGTACTCCCTCTGTCCACGAAAGACTGTCATTATAGGACTTTTAAAGTTTGTATTTAACCGTTTGTTTTATTCAAAAAAAATTATATATATATATTATAAAATAAATAAATTATTATTAAAGTATCTCGAGTGATAAAACAAGTCATAATAAGATACATGAAATTTATATAAAAATTTTGAATAAGACAAATGGTCAAATATAGTTTTTAAAAGTCCTATAATGGTACTCCCTCCGTCCCTATTTATTTATATGTCGCCGTGGGATGCGTGCCACAAGTTTGACTTGATTTATAGAAAATACGCACAATATTTATATCTCCAAATAATTTTGTTAAAAAACTAGATCCAAAGATCTTTCCGATGATACTAATTATAATACTAATCGATAATATTTATTATTTATTAAAATTGTCAGCATTTGCTTCTCGGGAAGCGAAGCGACAAATATTTAGGGACGGAGGGAGTATTCTTTTATGGATGGAGGAAGTAATGTTCTTCTATGGGTGAACTGTAGTGAGATGCATCTGCTTGCAAGAGATATCACATTAGATTGTGTTGCTTACACTGCTCGTGTTAGCAAGGCACACGGTGACCGTTGTAAACGGCTTTTCTCAACATAATGAAAAACGTGTTAAGAGACGTGTTCACGATTTTTTTTTTTTTGAAGCAACTTTAACAAGATTTTGTGAAACAACAAAGTCAACAAATAATGCAGAGTAGAATATCCGGTGGCACAAGACAGCAAGAACTTCTGAAATAAAGCGTCGTCATCCTGGTCAGGGGCAGATGCAGAGACAGATGATAAGGGGTGCTATTTTTGCCTTCTTCCTTTTAACCTCCCTCTTTCTCTTCCTCTCTTATTGCGTCTCACTTTCCTTTCTGGTAACTCCATGGGGCTTGAGCACAATGCGCAGATGTCTCGCCCTCGCTTGATCGACAGCATCGGATGGAAGTGATCTTTGTAAGCATGCCTGGAGAGATGCAATTAGCTAGCATAGAGTGCTACGTGTCACAGCTTACTGTCCTATCAATCATGGCAGCATCGACTTCAAGCCCCAGTATAGGAGTATGCCGTGGGCACACTGTACGGACATGGATGGGGACCTCCGACCTCCATCGATCCATGTGTCAAGGTGTCATGGTTGCCCTGTAGCTTTCAGCGCGAGCTCAAATGGCAGCGACACCGAGAGGACACGTGTGACTCTCTGCTGATCTCGTCATGCACATAACAAGATCTTGCTGCCTAGCTAATGCCTAGTATATATACCCCACACCCAATACCATGGTCTGATGGTCCTAGGAAAGGAGGTGACAGTGATGGCGCAGCCAATTGCAGGGATACACACAGCCCATGGGCCACGCACTGGTACGCTACGCATGGTTTGCTCCAGGGGTCCCCTTATACGTTAGGTATATGATGTGGTTAGTGCTGCTTGAAGGAACAGTTTGGAGCTTGCGGCATTGGGACCGGCACGATCGATCACACTCCCGGCAGTAGGTTCTAGAGGTTTCCATTCAGATAAAAGTAGCTTTGCCACAAACCAAAACATCAGTATCGTCAGTGCAGCACAGGTAGCTGACAGGATCTTATATTAGGTGAGCAGCTGTGATGGCTCTTGCATTGCTGATGGATGGTAAAGTTAGGATCGTGTATGTAGCATGTAGGGCCATGTTAATGCGCAGACCACCAACACCTATGGGCATGTGTCAAAATGGCCGTGTTCGCCATCGTCCCACCAAGCCACCCCAGAAGAACAGAACCCAGTGCGTGGTGGAGTAAACATGGGACTTGTTGCCTTGGACAGAGAAAAGAATTGTAGGAGTAAACATTCTGATTTGGCTCATTTTTCATGATTTCGGAATAACGATAAGAATCGGTAGATCATCTGTTCAGAGATAGTTTCTATTGAATTCCCATTCATAAGAGGAACTAATTTGTCGGAGCATGATTGCATGAGAGATGAGTGATCAAATCTAACCTACCATTCACAATTTTGTGCACAGTGTGATCCTGACCTGACATGAGCTGCCATGTTAACCTGTTTGGGACTGCGCTTCAAAAAAAAAAAAAAATTCCACGCCCCTGGATTTTTGGAGCAGTCTCAACTCCGAAACATATTTTCTATTAGAGCAGTGACCTTCATAGAGCAGCCCTTCGTCAAAAAAAAACTTCATAGAGCAGCAATATCCCTAGTTCATTTTGGTGGAGCTGGCGGAAGAGGTGCTCCGCAGATACAGTTTTTGGGTGAAGGTTCTCCATGATTTTTCGGAGCAGAATACAAAACCTGGAGCGTAGCAGTCTCATCCTTTTTGTCTGTAAAACAAAGCAGGACACTGAAGGGTCAAATATTCAGTCATGGAAACACTGTCAACAAACCAGCAAAGCAGCATTTAGGCCTTCATATTTCTGTAGATATGAGCCTATTGATGAATTAGCATTCACGTGAACATGGGTACAAGAGTCAACCAGATGATTCTGGCGAAACTGAAGCACAAGTTGCAGGTTTGTTGGTTGCATTGGCATAATAAAGGTAGCAAGCCCAACAGATAACAATAACAAAACATTTTATCCAAGTTGCTGAACTGTTGAATTTGTTGCTTCATCCTTCTCACGAGTCTTTATAAAGATTAAAGCTGATTAATGGTCCTTCCTACCCCGGCCAAACCATGAAAAATGTTACGACGACATTCCAATCAAAATGTTTGGGGGCGCTCTCTTCTTACTTTTTTTTACTGGTCACTGCATTATTCAATACAAATAATTATAATTACTCACTCCTGTTATATAATCCTTGTTCTGGACAGACGCTGGCTCCAAAACTTAGCATTGACTAAACTTCTGTTATCATGATGATAAGAAACAAATTTCTAATATTTTATTGCATAATGTCTTAATATCTTCAAATAACCAAATATTTTAAAAGTTACTGATAATCAAAATCCTAAAAATTTAACCTCAACCATGTCCAAAATAACAAGACTTGTAGAACTGAGGGAATATACTAAATTGGATGTCCTTTTAGTTTATACTTTACATCTTTCTTTAATATATTAAATCTTATTATTATTAGTTAGATAGGTACTCCGTCCGTCAATCGTATAAGACTAGAGGAAAAGTCATACAAAATAGATTTTGACCAACAATTTTCTTTGGAATTTTCACATTAACCCTTACTGGGTGCACTAAAAACATACCTTCAATAAATTACCACAAAAATTAAACATAATGTGCGGTCAATTTAGTAAACTCTTGTCATTGTTACGAATAACTAGTCCATTAACTTATGCTCTTGCATAGGATAGTAACTGCGAGACATAGGTGTTGTTCAAGAATGAATATGAGGTCTATATCTAATCAAATTGCTTATCTTTTCTCTCTCTTATTGTTCATATTATAACATAACACTTATGTAGATACATTTTTATCTTTATATATGCAGTGGTGGTGTATGATTCACATGAATTGTGTTTTACCTTTGTATCATGCCTCCACGTGTTAATTATGGTTAGTCAATGGAATTAAATTGTTGTTTTCAATAGAAAAGAATAAATCTATTATTGTTAATGGTGATTACAATTTACCAAGTTGATGTGTGGATGCTTATGATTTTTGTGAAAAATGTCATGAGTATTCTTAAAGAGTTATTTTTCCTATAAGATCAGAGGGGAGAAATACTCCCTGCTGTTAATAAATATTCCTTCCACTTGAAATATAAGTCTCTTTAATTTTTTGGTACATCAAGATACGTCACAAAATTAATTTATTGAAAAAGTCAAAGCGACAGTATGGAACAGAGGGTATAAAGAGTAATAGTTCAATAGCTATTTATTTATTTCTCTGCATGCATAGAGATGATAATTATATTTTTGAGAAAGGTAACATAGAGATGAAATCATCCGCTGGTTAATGCTTTATGTATGTAGGTATAAAGGAAAAACTGCACAGCTTTTTTCTGGAAGAAATAAGCTGCCAATTTTTTTAGGGTCTAGGTTTGTTGAGTAAACCTGCTGGCGCGGAGACTTGGACAGCTCCTGACCAAATATGTGGATACCTGACATGTATCTCCTGCTCCTGTATACAGTAGTCAGCTTGATGACATCTAGTGGCCAACTGGCTACTGCCCATTGTTGATTTGTTGTAGTGCTAGATTTGTCCCAGGATCCAACTTGCCTCACCTATATATATAGTATCATCTTCCAAGCAAGACTTGTGCATATACCTGAACCTTCTCTGCTACCTCATGGTCATAAACCCTCCCATTAATTCTTCAGTGCTGCGTAGTCCCTACTGAAAGAGGCACCAATCAGCAATTCCTGCAGCTGCTCTGTTCCTTGTAGTTGGTGCTGCATTAGGGGGAGAGCCCAAGGCTTGCACAAGTCAGCACTCTTGGATTTCCATCCTCTTGCTTGCGTTCTCCCCGGGCTTAATTGTATTTCAGTGACATGAACTCCTCCTCGTCGTCGTCGCTCTGTTCCAGATGATCTGGCCAAGATCGGCGGCACGCAGGGTACTGGGTCATCAGTTCGTCTCCGAATTCTCAGGCCTAGAGTTGGAGAAGAGCAGCATGCTGGGTGGGCAGAGCGAGACCGTCAAGTACAGGTGAGCGCCAAATTGGAGCACCTTGCGTTGAATTGATCGAGCCTGTCTGCAATCAACTGCAAGAGTTTTTCCCCGATGACGCTGCAGGGTGTTTGCTGGTACATGGAACGTTGGCGGCGTGGCGCCGCCGGACGATCTGGACTTGGAGGATTGGCTGGACACCAAGACCGACTCCTACGACATCTATGTTCTTGGGTACTCCACTTTTTTTGCCAACTGATTTGTCTCTTAATGGATCAGCGTTGTCGTTCATCAGGTTGGTGCAGTTAAGAAAGAATCATCTGAACGCGTTTGCTCGAGATGCAGGTTCCAGGAGATGGTGCCACTGAACGCGAGGACCGTGCTTGGCCCCAAGCAGAGGCGAGCAGCCATGAAGTGGCAGCTGCTCATCGGTGACGCATTGAACAGGACGAGGAATGGAGCTGCAGCAATGCATGATCAAGGACAGGGCGGCGCGTTCAGGTGCCTCGTGAGCAAGCAGATGGTCGGCATCTTCGTGTCGGTCTGGACGAGGAGCAGCCTCCGCCGGCACGTCCGCCACCCTGCCGTCTCCAGCGTCGGCGCCGGCGTCCTCGGCCGGCTCGGCAACAAGGTAAACAGCGAGCAGAGTCGCATTCACGGTACACCAGAAGCATGTGGATGACGCGGCGTGCGTACGCTACGCAGGGCGCGGTGTCCGTCCGGTTCTTGCTCCACGGCACGAGCTTCTGCTTCGTCTGCTGCCACCTGGCCTCCGGCGGCGAGGAGGGCGACGCGCTACGCCGGAACGCCGACGCGGCGGACATCCTCTCCCGGACCACCTTCCTCAGCTCCGGCGGCGCGCCGGCGGAAGCGGATGAGCTGCTGCCCAAGAAGATTCTTGGCCATGAGTAGGTCGCCCGATCGAGCTCTGAACATTATTTCCTATTAGTACCAAGTGTCTACTGGCAGCAGACGTTAACGTTGATGATCGAATCGTGTGCTCGCATGCAGCCGCGTGGTGTTGTTCGGGGACCTCAACTACCGGATCGCCATGGACGGCGGCGAGGCACGGCAGCTGGTGCGGGCCAGGAAATGGAGCATGCTGCTGGAGAACGACGAGCTGCTGCTGGAGCTCTCCAGTGGACGGCGATTCGACGGCTGGCACGAAGGCCACGTCGCCTTCGGCCCGACCTACAAGTATCGCCGCAACTCCGACCAGTTCTACTGGTTCGCTGACGACGGCGTCGCCACCGGCCGGCCGGAGAAGCAGCAGCACCGCCACCGCGCGCCGGCATGGTGTGACACTGACGCCCAGTTCGTTCTCACGCTTGTTCGTTGCTGCTGTTTTTTTTTTTAAAAAAAAAAAATATTGCAGGTGCGACCGGATCCTCTGGCGCGGGAAGGGGATGAAGCAGGTCCGGTACGAGCGCTGCGGTGGCTACCGGCTCTCCGATCACCGGCCGGTGAGGGCCTTGTTCCATGCCGTGTGCGAACTGGCGGAAGGCGTGGATGCTTAAGCTGCAGGCTTCTGTGCTTTGATACATTTATTTAGTTTAACAAACGAGACTGTAAATTTTACAAATTGTTAAAAAATCTCAGCCAGAAATTTCTCACGAAACTGATTACTGATTCCTGCATCGAGGTGCTTTCAAAATGGGCCCTCGACGGATCACATGTGAGGCTATGGGATTCAAGGATCATATTGACCTATTAATTGAGTAAAATTAACTGAAATTATTATCCAGCTGAATCGTCATTTGCCGGTGGGATAATACAACATTATTTGTACTGTCACTTGGATGGAATCATCAGTTCTCCATTCATGATATGGTTCAAGTTGCACTCCATTCATGGTTCAAGTTGCATTTCTCCATTATATATAATTTGTCATTCGTGTCTATAAAAGGGTATAAAATGCCAGTACTCTGAACATAAGAGAATGAAAAATATTTCGACTTGAAATTCTCCAATTGGCGTTAAGTACATACATAAAAATGTCAACTGTCATAAGAAATTAAAATATTAATGCACTTCAAATGGTATCCAGAAATGATGACGTTTCTTAGCCTGCTTGCCCTTGACCTTCATATCATGTTTTGCGTGTTCAGAAGGATCAATCACAGGAAATTAAGAAGACAGGCACTGGCTTTAATATTAACTTCTCTATGGCGGCACCAGCAGCAGTGTCAACAAACGTGAGCCACATATCAAATTGCTAGTAGTAGTTGTTATTGTGTTATAAGGTTGCGAGATATTTTCCGATGCAACAATCATGGCCTCAGGTTTCAGGCATGGGACCAACGTCATGCAAGTAGGCCTGATTGAATAGCAATATGCCCGCCCTCACATGTCCGCTGACATATTTCGTGGCCAGGTACTGGAATCGCCTACTTTGCCGAACTATATATTGCACTTAAGGCTTTGCCGAGTGATCGGCAAAAGCACTCGGCAAAGAAGCTGTCGGCAAAACCTCTTTGCCGAGTGCCACATATCGGGCACTCGGCAAAGCCTTTGCCGAGTTAGCACTCGGCAAAAAAAATCCGTCGGCAAAAAAAAGACCACTTTGCCGAGTGCTGAGGTCATGGCACTCGGCAAAGAATTTTGTTTTTTAAAAAAAAATATTTTTTTTGTACCAAAAACACGCGGATTGCATAATAGGATAACAATATTGTCATTTATAAGTTCTGCAGAGTTTCATATAACTACCAAATACAGTTTCATATAACTACCAAATACATTCACACGCTTACTTTAGTCTAGGCTAAGATGCAATGAAAAGGATCGAACTGTTTCATCAGCCATAACAATAGATGTCCAGATCCTGCTCTCAATCAAATTGCATAGTGCAAACCTGAAAAATAAGCAACACACCAGAGGATCGGCTGAACCAACGATCAACGGGTTAGTGAACTCCAAACGGTCACAGATCCAAATTCCTTGCTTTTCGGTGTGGCAAATAGTGAGCATCTCGTCGTACTTGGAAGCATTGATGAAACCCACAGCTGCGTCAGATAGGTTATTGCAATTTGCAATCAGATTTTATCGTAACAAATGTTGAAATTTGAAGCACGAGCAGAACCTACAGCTTTTGAGTACAGATAGTATACCTCGACATCTTTGATTTTGAATTCCTGGGTATGGGATAAGCATGGGTTGTTAAAAGTAATGGAGGTGGAGCTAGAACCAGTCACACTGCAAAGATCAACAGAGCAGCCAGGAAATCAACTAACCTAAATGGCTGATAGCAGAGCTAGTAGTACAAAACTCAGAAGTGTAGGAAATCAACTAACCTAAATGGCTGATAGCAGAGCTAGTAGTACAGAACTCAGAATAGGAAATCAATGGACCATAAAAAGTTGTTGTAAAAAAATAATGTAAACTTAGAAACATAAATTACCTGTTGGATGGCATATAACAGGATGGCCATCTACGTTAGTGAACACAAAGCAATCATTAGTTCCCTGAAACATTATATGTAAGTACAATCAGCTTAGTGTAAAATAGGAATCCTGAAATCAGCAGCAGCATGTGTATCAAACCTGATACTTCCTTTTTATGATGGGCTGCAGTGGGGCCTCAACCAAACCACCAAAAACTGTTCCTCTTCGATCCCCAACTATCTGGGGCAGCAAACAACAAATAATCATGTATGGTCAGATTGACAGAGTTCTGGTTTTTGGAGGATAGTGTATTGACATGGCATTGTGTGCTAGTATTACACTAAAATTACCAGTGATACTTCTATTGCAAAGATGGTAATAATCAGCAACATATTTATGCTCCAGAGATGCTTCCAACCTGTATATAAGCATCCACTTCCTTCCTTGAACAAGAACAGGAAGAGATGTACAGCTCGCATCATTTCTTTCAGAAGAACAGATGGTTCAGACATAGCTGGCAATTTATCATGCGAAGCTGATCCTTTTGCTAATAATCCTACCAATGGAATGCTTCCCTCTACTAAGCAGGCCTTTCCTCCCACTACACGCCTTCCCCACATGTGTTAAAGAAATTGAAAACAAAGAAGACTAATGAACTGATAACATATTAAACTACAGAAACTTAATTTGGCAGGACATTTGGAGGAATGTGTCTTCTATACTCAGTGTCTCTAATAAACACATAAAAGAAGAGAATTAGAACCTGATTGAAATACCAGTGTTGGATAAGCGTGTACCATCCTCCCAGTTTGTTGTTACCTTAGTCCAATTGCCAACCATCCAAGGATTTGCTCTACACTTCTACAGGCGAAGTAATATTAAATGGCCTCTATCGCACTTGAACACTCAATAGGTCATCCACGAATCAAAGGGCACCTCTAGGCTCGCATTTAGCAGCCACACAGCGAATAGAAAGTAAATCTCCCAAAACCAAACAAAAACCATAACCAATCGACACAATATACACACCAAGGCTACAATCCAACCTCCAGTGGCAGCACCCTAATCAGCAACTGATCGAATCGAGACAGCAGCCTGGAAATAGAACATGATTCCTAGAGCAGAGCAACAATTTCAAAGGGTGAAGCAGGGATAGAAAGGAAGTGGCGCAGGAGAAACTCACGGGGAGGTGGGAGGGGTGAAGCAACGATGTTCCCGACCTCGGTGGAGCCTGTGAGCGACGCCCACCCCGTGGACCGGCTGCCGCCGCGCATATCGAAGGTGACGGCGGTGTACCCGCGCTGGGCGACGCCCTCCGCCATCCCGCGCAGCAGGCCCTGCACACCGCCGAGGATGGTGTAGGGGTGCACCAGCACCACCACGTCGTCCTCCCCGTCTCCCGTCTCCTCCATCCCCTTCTCCTCCTCCTCCCATCTCCTATGCTTCGGTGGCGTGGGCAGCAGATCGGGGCGGGGCTGCGGCGCTCCATGGCTGGGCGAGCCGAGGCGCGAGCCGAAGGGCCGCTGTGCGACCTCCGGCCGACACTCCGGGCAGGATCTGTCCACTGTGGCCGGCGGGACCGCCGGGGCGGGACGCCCACGGGTGTGGCCGGCGGCAGCGCGCGTCCGGGCGGGGCCGGGCACTCCGGCGAGCCTGGTAGGGCGCGGCGGCGGCGCGCGGGCGGTGAAGCGCGGTGGTGGCGGCGGCGCGCGGGCGGGCAGACGAGCGCGGTGGGAGTGACTAGGGTTAGGGTGGGGTGGGCCGGGCCGAGGGGTAAAAGGAATTTGTTTTTAATTTTATAAAATTGTTGCCGAGCGCTCATTCTTGCCATTCGGCAAATACAGTACACGTCGCCGAGGGTCAGGTTCCTGGCACTCGGCAAACCCATTCTTTGCCAAGTGTTAAGTCAGACACTCGGCAAATAATTTTTCTTTTTTTATATTTTTTACTCCAAATTTTTTCTGTAGCTATCCTACAGTACCTTAAAGTAAATGTTCAAATTTGATATTTTTTCTCGGATTTTCTACTATTTTTTGTTACTTTATTTGATTTAATTGAATTTTTTTCACAAAATACAAATTTGAACTATAAGTACATTGAATATCTGAATATAGTGATTCAAAAAATGGTATTCATGTACCTGAGTGTAGAAGGCTGTATACAGGAACGGACCTAAAATTTTGAACATCTTTTTCACGGAACATGGCCACGAACTTGCAGTCAAGTTTTTTTTATAAATTCTATAAAAACCAAACAAAGTCCAAAAATCATAAAACTTGTCAATAGGTCATGATATCATATGTGAAGGTTGTCATAAAAATTTAAGAAGGTTTTGTGCAAGTTGTCACATACATTGTTTACAAACCCTACTAGATCCTTCTCAACCCTCCGAAACTTCTTAGAAATGTTCTAGATTGTAAGCAACGTCCATGACAACTTGCTCGAAAACTTTTCAAATTTTTATCGTAGCCTCCACATATGATATCATTACATCATACTAAATCTCATAATTTTCAGACTTCATTTGCTTTTTTTTTAGAATTTTGAAACCGATGGCTATATGTTCGTAGTCATGTTTCCTGAACGAGATATTCGAAATTTATTTTCAATTCATGGGTAAGGCGTCAAAATAAGCTAAATAACATGAATATGATTTTTTCACTCATAGTATTCTATTGATTCAATCACTTGCAGTTCAAATTTGACTTATTTGAAAAAATTGCTTAAAAAGCAATTAATTAATTAATTATAGAAAATAAATTCAAATATTTACCAAATTTCAAAATGGAACACTACATGTTACCTGTGAAGAGAGAAAAAAGTTTGAAAGTCATCGGAGAAAAAAAAAAGTTATTCTTTACCGAGGAGTGCCAAAAATGACACTTGCAAAGACACTATTTGCCTAGTGTTTTTTTTTTAGCTGCAAAGAGGTCCTCTTTGCCTAGTGCTTTTTCTGTGCCTAGATCGGCAAAGGCCTCTTTGCCGAGTTTTTTTTCATCACTAGGCAAAGAAGGTCTTTGCCGAAAGTCCGATTTTTTGCACTTCGGCAAAGAATTTAGCAGCAAAAGATCTAGGTTAAGTAGAATATATATGACTTAATTACAATGATATATAACATAATAATAAAATGATGATATATGACTTGGTTAAGCTATTTTACTCCAAAGATCAGTAATTTTTTTTTTTTTTTTTGAAAGGGGAGCATAATATTTAAAACAAAAAAGATTAAATAGTAGCAAAGTATTTTTTTTTGGGGTCACATTTAGCAATATCAACTTTACATTTCTGGCAGACATAAACTGTTTCCATACCTTCTGATTGGCTATTCTCAATTGCTAACGAAATGACAATGTATTTTTAACACAATATAATATATACTCTCATATACATAGACGTACTACACTAACACCAATGAGCAATTCTAGGTCATCAAGTCAGGTTCGGCAAGTTCCGCGCCAAAAGAATCCAACTAATCAATTGAGGTTCGTTGAGTGATATAGTGATGCCCGGCGTGATGGGGCTAAGCCAGCTACAGAGTGAAATATGTGTGCAATAATGGACGTGCCAAGGCGTATATGTGATTCGTGAAAATCGTGTGGCTTTTTCTCACCGTGCACGCCTTCCCTTCGATCCGATCCGTTGAACTTTCAATCTTAATTCGGAATTAATTTTGAATAATTTCTTCATTTCGAAGTACAACTAGCTAGCAAGTTAACCATAAGCATTCTAATTAAATGCACTACATCATCATTTATCAAAAAAAAAAAAACATGCACTACATCATCATATCATTATCAAAAAAAAAAACATGCACTACATCATCATATCATTATTATACTGGTAAAACAATATGCCACGACGTGTAGTACGTGTAGGTGTGGCGACCATTGGACCGCCGATGATGTTGCGCCCGGTTTCAGTGTGTTACATATCGTCCACGCCGTGTACGTCGCCGTTCGTGAGTGGGTCCTGCTGGTCCGCGCGCAACATCGTCGCCTCGTACGTGGCTGCTACGCTCCACCCACCCATCCATCAGTGTGATGATGCTGATGCATTATGATTTCGATTCGTACGACGAAACGAAAAGCAGCTGGATGGGATCGGGTCGGTGCAGGAGCACACGTGTGAGTCCCGGAGCGCGCCGTTTGGTCGTTGGTGGTGGGCTCTGCGGCTGTATATCCTGTATCCATCGATCAATCGCCACGAATCAAATGGTGCCTTCTTCGTCCCACACCATGGCCCTTGGTAGAGCCTCAGCGTCGACGCCACGTATCCAAGCTCGCTCCAAGGTCACGCGTGACGTGGAGCCCAGATCGAGGATACCAGCCAATAGTATGGTTACACGATTCGATTCACGGATTCTAGCTCTGAAGGATTTTATTTGAAGGGCACACCACCTTTCGGATCGCAAGGAGGATCTGCTTTCTAGCTAGGGGTCTCATGGCTTGGGGCGGTGCCGCATATGGCAGCATGGTCCCGCGCTACTACTACGTACTGTGTCCGGATGTTAGCTAGGTTTAGGTCACTGGTGTCCTCATGTTAGGTTTAGGTCACAGGTATGGTACATTCGGAGGAACAGTACTTCAGAGCTTCTGGTGGGACGGCCATATGATTGCCCTGTTGGCTGGGATGATTCTGTTCTAGATGCTTCCATTCATCATCAGATCCAGAGAAACCTTGGAAGCAAACAGCACCACCAGTGCTATATGCGGTGTCATTTTTTGTTTTTCTTTCTATTTTCTTTTATGGTTCCTTTTGCATTTAATTCCTTTTGGGTTTCAGTTAGGTTTTCATATGCAGACATCTACACTACTAATATACGTCAATACATACATAAATTCGATTCGAACATGATATATATACATACATACATACCAAATAAAAAAGTGTGAGAATAATACAAATTTATCAAAAGCTTGTACACATCAAAAGTTCTTGCACTGTCCATTCACCACTATTTGCAGCAGTGAACAGGTATGTATTGCAGCTTTTTTCTTGCATGCAGCCAAGTACCACTTGTTTAACAACTACATTTATGTTGGCAACGTTGGCAACGGATCGAGGTTCACAAGACTTTGGCCTACCTATAGATTCGCTATTTGTCCCGGATCGGAGACTGTGGTAGTGATCCTGTATTCCCCTGGAGCAGATCTTCTCTTGCGAGATCAGTTGCAGCCATCAACAAATGGTGTTCCTCTAAATCAGTTTGTCCGTGTTGGCCGTCAGCAGCAGATCGGACTATAAGGCTATCCGCACTCTTCATCCTTTAAATTTATTCTCTAAAAAAAATATTCCGTCCTGATTATCAAGATTCTCTCCTCTATACTCAGGGGGTGTTTGGATGGGGCAGACAAAACTTTTGCCCTGTCTCATCGAATCTAGTCACACATGTATGGAGTATTAAATATAGTCTAAAAATAACTAATTGCATAGATTGCGATAACTTTGCGAGACGAATCTTTTAAGCCTAATTAGTCCATGATTTGACAATGTGCTGCTACAGTAAACATTTGCTAATGACGGATTAATTATATTTAAAAAATTTGTCTCATGATTTCCTGACGAGTTCTGTAATTTGTTTTTTTATTAGTATTCGAAATCCCCTTCCAACATCCCTCCGACATTTCGATGTGACACAGGCAGAATTTTTTCCACACCATCCAAACACCCCCTCAATTCGTCCGCACCCATCCATCCTCTATATCATCCTCTATCCATTATGGGGCCTACTTGTCACTTTATCTAAATATATCCATATGACATTTTATTTTAAAGAATTTATTGAAACGAATTTAATGGTGCAATCAAAATTTAATTTGGGCTTTTGGTTTGTGAGTTATCTGTATTTTTTAACTAGTAGCATAGATGGGGCCCATGCATGCCTTTCTCCCTCCCATCTGTGCCAACCACCAGCAGCATGGGGGGCCCGCGCTTTTGTAGATGGCGGACGAACGCTATCCCGGTACCTCTGGCGGACGGGCAGCACTCCGGTACAATAGCGCATGGAATAGAGTGTGCCGCTGCGACCGTTTTTTACGCCATATGCGTGTAGCGGATGGGATGGAGGGTGCCGCTGCAGATAGCCTAAGCGGCGGGACTGATTGCATAGATTGTTCTCTGAGCTGTGCCATATTTTTCCCTGTACTTTTTTCCTGTGCCGCCCCGCCTTCTATGATTTGTTGAGAGAGCGCTCATAGTCCGATGATGGCTTCTTCTTAGCCTTTTCTTGCTCTTCTTTCTCACGTCACACGATTTTTTCAAGAAGCTCTTTACGGGTCTAGGACATCGGTACCTCCGCCATCTTTTGTGCGCGACTCTTGTTTTTACCATTGAAGAAAGCCTTTACTTCTTTGGCACACGCCTCTTTTAATTCCCCAGCAGCCTTCTCACCTGGCAGCTTCTCAGGAATGGGTTTTGTTGTACGAGTGCTTACGCTCTTCTTAGGTAAGGACTGCTTCATCGGAGGTGGGGACTAGGTCCTCTTACGCTTTTGGGGACCAGGAGGCGAAGGAGGGACTTCCTTAGGGACTGGGGCTTCATTGGGGATGGGGCCTTCTTGAGGGGCTTGGACATCATCGAAGGCGGGTGACAGATGATGTGGAGAAGATGCAGTTGTGCCATCGAACGCATCATCGTCGGGAACACTCTCATGATCTGGAGATTGAATAAGTGGACTTAAGCATGGGGACCTGCGTGAGTAAAAAAAAATCCTGTGTGAGTGAAAAATGAATTAGTAAATTGTTATTTATGATAAACCTTGTGAAAATGATTAATGAAAAACTGTTTCATCCGCACCTATGATCAGGTAGATGATGAGGAGGCGACGGTAGCCTAGGCAGTGGCGCCCTCGGAATGATGATGTAGCGCTCGCACCATTGAATAAATGCATGCTTTGCTTGCCCTAAGGTTTGCTCCCCGTCACCTCCCAAAATTTCAAGATTCAAGTCTCTGAATTCTTTGATGACTCTATATACTGAGATGCTTGCAAAGCCAGGTAGAATAATATTCCCATGGTTTCTTGGTGTTTTCTCTGGGTCCATAGGAGAAACGATACCTGTAGCCACTAGGAATGTGAGATTGCCCACGGGATGTGCAACTCACAAGGCATCATCATTTGAGTGATGTCATCTACGGGGAATCGCTGCAATGTGTCGGCATCTTAAATTGGTAGCCCCATGGAAGCACATCTTCTTTTCATTACATCAGGAGGGCTAATGTTGATTGCCTGCTCTAATGTTGCTTGCCTTTGGCTACTCAGTGCAAGTTCCACTTGTCGTTTGACTTCGTCCTACATTCTCGCCTCTGCTGCTTTTCCCGCTACTGCGATTCAAGGACCGCCTCCTTTAACCTACAAAGCCATTCTGCCTCCTCTTGTTTTCTTCTCTGGTGGCTTCTGTAGCTTTCGATGTCTCCAGGGAAGCCAATCTTCCATGGAACCAACCCTTTGCCTCACGTTCGCCCAGGGTGTTTAGGATTTTTGAGGGCGTAGGTTAGCTCATCCTTCTCTCGATTAGGCTAGAAAATACCCATACTAGAAGCATCTAAAGCCTTAAAAAGTCTTTCTGCAGCTCTTGTGATTTTTTGACCTATAACACAGGCCCCCCTCTATGGGTCCAATTTGCCACCATGTCTGAAGAACCAGTTCTTTGAGCGTTCAGACCAATCTAGGGTTCATGGAGTGATCCCTTTGGCAAGCAGGTCTGCCTCCATTTTTCCCACCTTGGTATGGCACTCTTTTAGCGGCCTGTGCCTATGTATGATGGTATACCTTTTGTCGAGCATTCTCTTTATTCCTTCTCACCCGCTCGCCACTCTCATCTGACTTCTTGTACCTTACAAATTTATCCCAGTCGTCCCTTAACTTTTTGTATCGGTTATTATTGAAATCTGGAGTGAAATTGTTGCTGACAAATTCTTTAAATAGCTTCTTCTTCTAAGATTGGAACATAGTTGTCACATCCCAAAATTTCCATTTTGGGGATGTGCATAGAAAAACACTAAATAAAATCCATGATTTAATGTTTTTCTAAAAGTTTCCAAGCTTTAGTTAGTTTGTTATCAAATTGTGTCAAATAAAAATAGTTTTATAAAAGTTTCTAAGTTGTGTTGCATTCATGCTGTTTGCATGTATTTGAGTGAAAAAGAATTTCTAAATTTTGATTAAGCCTCGAATAGGTTTTGCTCTATTTATTAAAAAATAAAGTTTAAATTTATGTTTCAAGAAGTTCAAAAAATAGTTTAAAACCATATTTCAAAAATGAACTCAAATATTATTTTCAAATTATTTTGTTTAAACCTAGAAAATGTCAAAATCTATGTTGGACTAACATCCACCTAAATCCCGGTTCAACTCAGCCAAAGTCCAACTCCAGCAGCCACCCATAAAACATGGCCTTTTCCATCTATGACAGGAGGGACCCACCAAATCATCTCCTAGTTTCCGCCGGTTCCTATCTCCTTCCTCATCCACATGATCTCATACTTTGCCCCTATTGCTACCAGACACCATCGACGTCTATAGCCGTCAAGAACATCACCTTTAAGCTTGCCATGGTCTCCTTCTCGTGCACCTCGTCGGAGTGCCATTCCAGCCGAGTTCCACTATGGGGAGCCCTCTCCAATCAAATGTCATATTTCTGAAAACATAGTCACACTCTTTAATCCTTTGTTTGGCTAAAACCATTTTGATTTCTTGTGAAATCTTTCTTCATCTTTATCCATCACATACTCCCACTACGTGATCAAATCTTAGTCCTTGAACAAATGACATTGTCAATTCTAGACTCATATTCCTTTTCTTCTATTTTTCCCCTTTTCTTATGTCTTATTCCTTCTACGTAATAACTAGCAGCCATGCCCCATGCCCTTCACGTAATGCTAGCTTGAGTGCAAAACTAAATTGCAGTTTGTCCTTCTCTCGGCAGACATGCATGATTGCACTAATTAAGCTCAAGCTGGCCTATCTTGGAGGATCAGTCATGTAACGCACGAATGCCACCAGTCCTTGTGTGCTTTATGCCTACGCGCCATCAATGAAATCCATGCTCATTGGCAATCGAAAACAGCCGCCCACTACTTGCTCATTCACTTCCAACAATACGAAACGTCAAGCTGGCATTAATAGGCCAAAGCACCGCCATCAGCATGTGTGTAACACGTATATGATTTTTCAGTTCCCTGCCCAACCCTATAAAAGGGCAATGCCAGCAACCATGTACTACATCTGCATCTCAGCTTGCTTCTCCATTTCCCACGACCAAAGAAGCCACCAGCAGTCGATCCACGCCACATCCACACTGCCGGTTGTTCATTTCTTGCGGTTCCTCCCCCTCCCTTCAGAACACTATAGAAAGGCAGGCCATTGAACCTCTTTACCCCTTTTTCAACTCATTCAACAGAGCCTCTACTATTCTATATGTCATCTTATTAACGGCCACATATCTTGAAAACAGAGGGACCAGGTCCATCATTAATAGAACGATCAATATTTGCCCCCATAGAAGTGAATGCAAACAAGCAATTATATTGCCTAATATTCTTCATGAACCTAGTGGACTGGCACCTCCAGAGAATGTAGCCAGCGTGGCCAAGGGCTCAGGATGAGGCTGGAAAGTAGGAATAGAAATATTGCCTCCACGACAACAATTATTATAGACAACACGGCTATCGGAGTGAGATGAATCAGATTTCACTCTCTCACCATGTCAGAACACAGCATGGCAAAAAGAGCATTCATAATCTGGAGGGCCATAGTAAGATCTATCTAGGTATGAGGCTATCATAAAAGATTGTATATTGTAAATTAGCAAGGAAATAAACAAAGTCATCTGGAAAGGCAATAGAATAGTGATTGGGTTAGGCAATAGAGCAAAGGCACACAAAAAAGAAAGGAATTATATGACTGAGGATGACGTGATAAAACTCTGTCATGATAAGAGCATGTACTGACAGAATAGGAAGACTGACAATACCTTTAAGTGCATTAACGTACTGCTCATCGAAATGGCCACACTGGAAAGACGATGTGTCTATGTGTGAAGTTGTTGTAGAGGAAGGGAACGTTTCAGATATAATCTTAAATAGCACTACAAAGAATGGAACGGAAAAAATGTGGACCAGTGCAGCAGGACCGCACATAACAGTAGCAATAGGACACCGCACAATAGGTCAGGGAATAACACCGGGAGTGGAGTAGGTACAAAGAGAAAACATATACCTGCCCACACAAGCCGGTGTTCATCAAGTTTTTTTCCATTTAAGACAACACTGAAAAGGATCAGTGGTAACCAGAGTGTGTAAGCCGGTAGCACCTACTGCATATGCAAATATAACTGAGTAACGGTCTAATATTAGCAGAACAAAGACAGATGAAACAACGTAGTGTGAGGAAAAGGTACGAGGCACACACTCTGTCATCTCCGATCTGAGAGGACACCTGGACTAAGGCCCGCTGATGTGACGAAGCTATGCAAAAGCGAACATAAAAATCTATCATATGTAGCGGTGCATGCATGAAAGGAAATAGGCAAGCAAAAGAGGGAACAAAAAAGGTAATGCAGCACAGATGAAGAAAAGAGAAACAAGCATGTACAAGATGATTCGGCACTATCGGGGGACGTCAACCCTGACGGCGGGCCTGGCCCCTTGCCATGTGAAGGCGGATGGTTGAACTGTACGAATCCCCAAATAGATGCATCATATAGTAACAGAGGCCCTTAAAGCAGGCATAGCAATAAAGGCCCACAAAGTAGAGGGTCGGAAGCAAGCAGTACAAACATGAAACCATATACAAAAGTGTCTAAAACGAGAATAACAAAGGAGCGCAACGGGCAGCAAACAGGTGTGTAAAGGAACAATGGATAATTTATTGACACAACTATTACATAGAACCATATACAACTCAAAAATTCTCTAGGAAGGATTATGCCCGTACAACTGCAGCAGGATCAGCTAGACAAAGAACATTTGCAATAACAGCTCTGGCAAGCCTAGCACCCTCAGCTAAAAGAGGGAATGAAGTGCGTGCCATAATAGCACAAGGAATAAGTTGGTGGGAACTGTAATCGACAACCACAAATCCAAATACAGACCGCAAGAATGAAACAACGCGAAGAGCGGTTGTTTCATAAGCATCTAAAGGTTCTGATCCCTAAACCAACTAGAAGAAAGCCTGTCTTGGTATGTCCGGCAGAGGATCAAAGGCAACCCAAGCCAAGCTCGATGCCACGCAGATGCTGGCCATCAACACCGACCTCGTGGACCAGTGAAACATACTGAAGGCAACAACATGCTGCAGCAGCCTGGAGTAACGAAAGGTTGCAACAACGAACAATGAACATAGCGAAGCACCAACAACAGGAGGGCATTTTTTTTTTTTTTTTTTTTTTGCCAGGAAGGAACAGAAACCAAGGAGGAAAACCGGTAAACAACAGGAGGAAATGTAAGATAAGTAAGTAGTGTATATAAGCGGTCAAAGATAACCACAAAGCAAATGCAAGAAGCCCAAAATGCCATGAAATAGAGATACATAACTAAAAAAGGGAAGAAGGAACCGATAAGCATGGAGAACAACAAACAAAAGCAAATATAAAACGGAAAGAAAGGTGTTAGAGGAAGGCATACACGGCGTACACGGTTGCACAATTATAGGCATATATTTGTGTGTGTGTGTGTGTGTGTGTGTGTGTGTATATATATATATATTATATATATATATAGTATGTATGTAATATAGTATATGTAAATATAGCCATAAAATACGGGCACACATGAATGGGGAAAGTAAAGGCACCAGGCATATGAATGTAACTAGGAAAGGAAGAAGCAAAGCAATCTGTAAACTACATAGGAGCACAAACCTAAAAGCAATAACACAATCTGTAAACTACATAGGAGCGTAGACCTAAAAGCAATGACAGAGCACAAACATCACCGGACACAGGCAAAATGTGAATACACATATGTAACAATGAATAGATAAAATTATGGATTGGCAGCGTAAATAGGCAAGTAAGGCAACTGTGGAGGTGAGACAGGAGGTATACGAGCATAGGAGACACCGGACGCACGGTTTGCACAGTAACCGGAGCTAGAGATGTAATAGCAAAATATCTAAAAATACACGGAACATAAGCATCAGCGAGGGAAGGTAGAACATAGGCAACATAAGGAACAACCATACATAAATAGATCTAGAAGACAAATGTGACTGAATGCAGGGTGGCCAGCAGTACAAAGGATAAACTAATTCCATAAGGCACAACACAGAAACATAGAGGGCCTAAATATAAAAATAGCACATGCAACCACTAAACTGGCAACCAAGAGTACAAAGGCAAAATTAAGTGCATAGGTCATAGTACAGAGTGCCTTAAAATGGAAGTGGATACATGCAACTACTAAACTAAGGATGGGGATCGGAACAGAAGGCGGAACCTAAAAAGGGGTAACATTTATATGGGCAGAGTATCTATGGCAGGCACCTATGACATAAACCATTTGGAGCATCTGAATAAAGCATGTAAATGTAAACAAAGTATGCGTGAGGAATTACCTACATGACGAGCCCAGAGCACTGCGGCGCCAGCAGTGTCAGTATAAATGAAATCAGAACCCAAATGGAAGACAAGGTGAGCTGACCTGTAGAAATAACATAATCTTAGAGCACATAGAGAGGAGGGCCAGATGCACAAAAGAAACCGCAGGAGAATCAAAACGTGGCGACCCCAGGAACAGAAGAAGGTAAAAAAGGGGAAGACAAGAGGCCGAAAAATGGCAGGAGGATGAGCATAGTGGAGCTCATAGGAGTGGCATTAAACAAGGATGAGCATACTTACAATTCATATATTGTAAAGCCAAACAATGGATCCAAAAAGAGTCAAGTCATACAATCAAACCAAGATATGCATGTGTATGAAATATAGTGGATAGGTGAATATATGGTGGCTAAACCTAATTCTAATTTTTGCTCTTTGGAAATAAATCTCTCTCCCTAGAACTTTAGAACTTTCACGGGAAAATATGGGCTATCTTTATTCTTTCTCTTCTTTTTTTTCTTCTTCTTTTTTTTACAGGGAGGCGGGCATCTATGTACCTATTGTTTTAAATGCTTGGACACTTGTCCAACTTTTTTTTACTCCCTCTTCTCTCTTTTTTTTTTCAATACTTTTTCTTTTGCATAGCCACATGCATTCCTTTGAATACAAAATGATTAGAGAGATAACGATAGAAACTTGGAGCATTTAAATAGGGGTTGTCCTTTGGGGTATAGTATTTTTTTGTGTTTACTTCCAGTGTTGGAGAAAAACAATTTTAAAGTGAATCTGGATGAAAGTGGAAAATGGTTGCGCTTACCCCAGAGTAGGAGTAATGCATATGTGGGTGGAGTGTGTATGTGATCTTGATTTTAAAAGCATGACAAGACTCTCATAAGGTATATAACAAAGGTTGACTGAACTCAATGCAAAGCAAGCAGTATGAATGAGCAAAGGTTTTCCTAGTCTAAATGTATATCATGTATGGCTTTGGTAGGAATTCAAACTTTGTCATACAAGAGCTCATCATGTAAGATTTTAAATTTTAAATGAGAAATCTCCAGAACTTTAGTATCACTAGAAATAAGATAAATAGTAGCTCAGACTCTCTAAAATCATATCCATCAATCACCTAGACTTAGCTCAAGCATATGCCTCCACAAGTTTCAAGTTCAGAGTAAATTCTTATATCAAAGCAGTCATGTCCAAAACTCGAGAGAACTTAAGGTTGAAAACTAGATACTTGCATGGAATTACGGCAGAGAAACTATTCATCATCTTCAAGACAAAATTTTATTGTTCCTCAGTTTTTATTTGACTCTTAACAACTAGACAGAACTGTAAACACACTTTGTGATCATACCTTAATAAATAGCTAGAGTATCTTTATTTGGTTTTGATTGTTATTCATCTTTTTATTTTACTAAAGACTCTACAAACATGGACATTCATGTGTCCATATATTTTTAGTATTTTGTGACTATAAGATAGACTCGACAATCGCATAGGTATACTTACCTGATAACTAGGGGATGCTCTCCCCCAAGCTGAATGTTGTCATGGTTGAGCGTTGGAGCTGAGTGGTCCTCACAAAGGAGCTCATGTTTGTAAGAGCAAGTGTTGCCAAGAATACTTCAATCTCATCATCCAAGATGTTACTTTCTTCACACAGGGGTTAGCTATGTATCGGAAAATTATACGTCGAGTGGTGAAGATGAAGATACCTAGATGAGCTGGCTCTCAGAGTCATCCTGCAGAAAGCTCTCACAAAACACCAAAACTCGTGGAATAGTATTAGAATAAATAATTAGCCATTTTAGAGGATTGGGTGTTGTAGAGGTTTTAAAGTATTTTATAATAGTAGAACTGTAGCAGGATGCCTAATTAATATTTTTAGAGTTTTTGGATTTATATATAGAAAGGAAATATGCATGATATATATTTTTTTATTTGTTAGGCCACCACAGTGAGCACTCCCATAGTTTTTATACCACAAAAGTTTCACATGGGGCTTTAAGTTTTTTTTAAGATGCATGAATGCTGCCTAATGCATACCTATTTATTTTTGTTGTTTTCTAATACTAATATAGAAAAATAAATATGCTAAAGAGAAAATAAAATCATGCAATGCAAGAAATAGATATGGATAACTACCGATGTTATCTCACGAAGAGAGTTCGATGTTTTGAGTCCTCCAAACTAGACTCCTCCTTGCAGTGGTTCATTGATCAAATAGTTTGGTTTGCTCTTAAAGATGAGGACTGAGGTTGTGTCTCCACTAGTGGCGCTTCCAATGGTGGTGGCACCTTCTTCTTTTCTTTTTGCTAGTATCTCGAAGCCAATCTTATGTGCATCATTGTTACTGGTTTAGAACTTTTACTTGTAGAATTTGGGGAATCTCCCCACACTCTGTTTGAAGGGTGTTCTGCTCATAAAAACAAGGTAGAGATCAAGTGCATGGGCTCTATTGGTGGGAAACACCAACAAAACCAGAAATTTATTTATTCTCTAACTTTAGGCACAATAAGATTGATGTCTTTTCACAATGCATCTTGGGTGAGAATATCAAAAGTATAAATATGACATTTAAGATTATGAGACAAAGGAGTGGAGTTGCTTAACCTATGGAAGGATTGTTCATCTTCATAAATTATCAAGATTAACATGATGACTATTATCTTCTAAAAATAAGATATATCATATTTGAGCTTATTTGGTTGAGATTGAGATCAAGAGAATGGTGTTATGATGTGTACTCCAAGATCAAGAGGAAATGATAACTACTTACCTTTAATATATTACCTTTATTACTAGAGCATGATGATACCATATGGTAGAAGGTAGATGAATTTTAATGGTATTTTCTTTCCTTGCTTCTTGAGTTGATCATTAGCATTTTGTCTCATATGTTGTACTCCTTTCTCACTCTTCTAGACTTCTGCTTCTCTTATTATTTCTTCTCTGCAAGGGATTAGTAGACAAACACATATCCGAAGGAATATACTATTTATTTAAAGTATGGATAGTGTTTTCCAAAGAGTTAAAGATTAAATCATAGCCCATGTTTTAAATGATTCACCATTATTTCAAATAAACAAGGTTAAGGCGAAGATATAATTTTGAAGAATACCTCTAACCTTGATTTGATTCTATGAAGTCTCCTAATATGATTTAAATATTTTATATCAGAGAGGATACTCTATATATACAACCAAATTCTTATATAAATATGTTTTGATGTTATAATGTTTAAGTAATATTATGAAGCACACTTATAATAGAGTAAGGAAGTTTAAAAGACTAAAGATATTTATTCAAATAGAACCAAAAATATGTAGGTGAACCAAAAGAGTATTTTTATTTGTTTTAAGTTTTAGTAAATTAAGCATGACATAAGGTATGGATTAACAATGTGGTATAAGATATTGAATATAGTTTAAAGTTGCATGAGGCTTGGGTAAACATACTGTTGGTATTTCTAACGTCATTACTAATTAACAAGATTAGAAACACATGGTATGAAATTAACTTGTCATTAACAACTAGCCACTTTATCTCTCACCAATATCCCTAAGCATTAACTAGGTTGTCATCCCTAATTGTATATGCTAAGGATAAAATATAGGTTTATATATATGTATCAATCATTATGACTAGGCAGTAAATATCGATATAAACTAAGAACGGTTCTGCAAGCGGACGGATAATTATACCATTGTAGCATTTTACCTAGGGAGTTCTACCGGGTTACCGATTTATATTTATACCACTGGGAAGGTCTTAGTAGGACTCATAACTATAACTTATACTATTGATGTGAAAGGTAAACCATAACTAGAATCCTACTCATAACAGGGATAAGTCACGTGATAAAAGATATATGATAATAATGATCGGTCATCATAAATAGATAAACATCGAGCTCTTCTAGTCATAGTAATAGCTAGCCAATGGATAAACTCGGGAATAAATACTAAGGTAATTCAATAACTACATCAATGAATAACTCTAATTAGTGCAATTACATCTAGCAATCATTGTTAAGTTAATCCTACATCATGATCACATGTAAAGAGGCATCAACTAGGAAGGATGTGAAACGAGTCATCATCCAACTTCGCGACCGTGCCCATGCTAGTCCCTACGTGCGGAGGGTGGACTACAGAGGAACCAACGCAGCAATTGTCACCTACGCGGACTACCACACATCCCGGCACATCGGGGTGCACTCGCTTGAATAAGCAAGATATCTAAACACCACGTCTACATATCGCCAATCATTCACCCACGATATCTCCGGATGAACGCTATACGAGCAATTACATAAATTCAATAGGATCAAACTAACTATGCTAAACATATAATCAAAGCAGACAATGACTATTGCAATTAAGAACATATATAAGATTAAGAACAATGTTTCCCAAATCATAATGTTGAATACAATAAGAGAAAAGAACTAGAACTATACCGAACTCCGCTCTCATGCATGACGGGGCTCCAGATCCCGTGAAGAACTAGAACTCTTCTACTTCTAATCTAACTAGGCTAAAGCTATGAACTAGAGAGGCTTTTGATGAACTAGAGAAGGCTCTTGATGGCTTGATCTCCAAATGACTTGATGCCTCAGGGGAGGGGTCCGCCTTTATTTATAGCCCGGTGGGATGAACGTGCGCCGCAGGATCAAACTGACTTAACCAATGGCCGAGATGTATCAGGAGAGGCGGTGGAGGAAGACTCCAGAAGGCGGCCCCAAACCCTAGCAGGGGGGCACCGGGCGGCCCCAAGGTGGGGCCGGCCGGCCCCACTTTGTCTCCTCTGCGGGCCCCGTTGCTTCGGGTGTCTTCTAGATGCTTCCTGAGCCCAATGACGGTGTTTTGCCTTCGCGGTTACGTTTTGTGATAATTATGCACTCTAATCCCTCTTTTATGCTTTTCTGGAATAGTCCCTGGAAAATATAGAATATGCAAAACTCATGAAAATTATCAGTTAAAACCCTAGACTAGTGTGTATTCGTGTATCCGTTTGTGTCTAAAGTTCTAATAAAAGTTGACGTTATCCACCGTCAACAACTCCCCCAAGCTTACCTTTTGCTAGTCCCTTGGTAAACAAACTAAGCCTAATTACTAATATATTTGGATCAGGAGTTGCTACAATGCTTTCATTCCTCAAAGGTACACAAGCTTTCAAACAGAGATTCTCCTCCGGATTAGACAGTAACTGCTCTAACCTTCCAACTTACCCATTCTACCTTTAACTATAGGGCTTTATAGCTTTTGCATAAGTCTTGAGCAATCGAAAGACAGAACAATCAGGTCAAACACTATGTCTCAGATTCTTCACAGTACCAATATTCTGGAGTTTTGTAAGTTTTCGAAATAAAACTCAGAACTTAACTGTATGACACCCTCAAGTCTCTTATTATATGTGGTATTTATGGATCTCACTTGAGGCATTCATGTTGTCGTGCCCCCCTACAACTAATGATTATAGTGGAGCTTATAGGAGTGACAATAACAAAGATAGGCATACTTGCAATACATATGTTATAAAGTCAAACAATGGATCCACAGAGAATCGAGGCATACAATTAAACCAAGATGTGCATGTGTATGGAATATGGTGGATAGGTGTATATATGGTATTTCATGGCTAATTCTAATTCTACTTTTGCTCTTTGAAAATAAACCTCTCTCCCTTGGAACTTAGAACTTTCACGGGAAAACATGGGCTATCTTTAATCTTTCTTTCTTCTTCTCTTTCTCTTTTTTTTAGAACCCAGGGAGGCGGGCATCTAAGTACCCATTGTTTTAATTACTCCCTTTTTTCAACACTTTTGCATAGCCACATGCATCCTTTGAATACAATAAATGATTGGAGAGATAACTTAGAGCATTTATAACAGGGCTGTCCTATGGGGTATATTTTTAGTGTTTACTCCCAGTGTAGAAGAAAACATTTCTATGTTGAACATGGATGAAAGTGGAAATGGTTGCGATTACTTCCAGAGTAGGAATAATGCATATGTGGTTGGAGTGTGTAAGTGATCTTGGTTTTAAAAGCATGACAAGACTCTCATAAGGTATACAACAAAGGTTGACTGAACTCAATGCAAAGCAAGTAGCATAAATATAAAAAAGTTTTCTATCTCTAAATATATCATCTCTGGCTTTGGTAGGAATTCACAACTTGTTATACAAGAGCTCATCATGTAAGATTTTGAATTTTTAAAAGATAAATCTCCAGAACTTAGTAATGCTAGGAATAAGATAAATAGCAGCTTAACCTTCATGAATCATATCAATCAATCACCTAGACTTAGCTCATGCATATGCCTCCACAAGTTTCAGGCTCAGAGTAAATATTTAAGTCAAAACAGTAATATCTAAAACTCGTGAGATTTTAATATTGAAAACTAGGCACTTGAAAGGAATGACAACAGAGCAACTATTCATCATCTCTAAGATAAAATTTTAATGTTCATTAGTTTTAATTGACTCTAGCCTAGACTGACTCTAAACATACTCTTTAATATATTGCTAAGTATTTATTTGGTTTTAATGGCTATTCATCTTTTTATTTGTTTTAAACTATCGGACTCACAAAAGACTCTATGACTTGTGGACCTTCATGTGCCCACATGTTTTTGGTATTTTATGACTTTATAAAATAGACTCGATAATCGCATAGGTATAGTTACCTGATAACTAGGGGATGCTTCTCCCCTAAGCTAGATATTTGCAATATTTAGTGTTGATGATCTTCAAGGCGAGCTTGCCAGTAGTAGTCCTAGGGGGCTCCACTGATGGGCTCACTCCTTAGTCATAATGTTGCTCCTGCATAATTATGATCTAAAAAAACCAAAACTCGAGGCTCGAATTATGACAAGGGGTTAGCGGTCACCCGGATGAGTAATTGATTATTCTTAATGGGCAAATATTAATTGGCGATTCTAGCAGGATTCTCTCTTTTTTTCCTTCTTTATTATTATTATTATTATTATTATTATTATTATTATTCTCTTTTTTTTAGATTTTATATTTTATGATGCTCTAAAATAAATTTAGGTTTTTTTTATTTTGATGCTATCACAGTAAATATTTTCTGGGGTTACTATAAGTCTACTTGCATGAGATTTAAATATTTATGATGCACTAATAAAAGCTATAAATATTTTTGTCTTTCTTTTCAATGTACTGATAAAAAATGATAAAGATTTTTATTTTATTTTTAGTATGCAGAAGGACATATATGCTATATATATACACACATATATATATATATATATTTTTTAGGCCACCACGGTGAGTACTCCTACAGGTTTTATACTACAAGGGTTTCACATGGAGCTTCAAGTTTTTAAAATGCATGAATGCAACTTAATGCATGTCTATTCATTTTTGTCATTTCCTATACAAAGCTAATGCAGAAGAGTGAACCTGCTGTAACAGAACCGTCCAAATTATAAGAGCACAAGTATAAAAACAATCACCGAAGTGACTAAATTTTCACACTTGAGCCCATATAACCCCGGTAGTCCACTGAAATCACGAAGGACTTCAAACCAACCAACATATAAGCCAAGATCGTAATGATTCAACAAAACAAGTCAAATGTTACATCCATTTCACAAATAGTTCAATATACATCGAGTTTAATATAAATATTACAACATCGGTTTGAAGGTAGCGAAAGCAAAATAAGTTGGAACTAACATCATTCTTAGTTTAAATACATGCCGCATTACCAAGGTCAATTCCAACAAAAGCAAGAGAGACAAGATAGATAAGAAGGATCATGCCCATGATCAAACTCCCTTTGCTATGGCGGGAGCCATCCAATTCTTTTCAAGTACCCAAGATATATCACAAACCGCAACAAGTGGGAATAAACCCGAAAGTACGAGAATGTACTCAACTAGACTTACCCGTCATAAACCAAAAATAAAGTGACATCAAGGAGTATGCAAGGCTTTATATAGGTGGGGCTAGCTTGACAATATTTTGCATAAAAGCATATTATATGAGAGCATTATTTTATTATGCTAGCAGCAGATTATTATTAATCAACCTTTCATCTAGATTAGCTTTTGTGCTAAGCAATCACTTGATTATATACAAACATTAATAACCATATCAGGTTTATTCCAACTATCAACATTAACATCATCATGATCATCATCAATATTAGAACCATCATTATTTAGTGAGTTCTACGATGCCAGGCAAGGTCAAGTTCTCACAATCCGGGAGAGACGGCGATTCGAATCGATTCCAACCGAGCTCGGGGTGTATTCCCGGCACACACACCCAGACCTAGCCAGTGGTCGTCTTAGATTACTCTTGGTACAAACTCAGCGCGGGCCCGGTTCTCGCGTCGGCAAAACCGAAAAAAAGTCGGATAGCCAGGATGTTCAAGCCATGCTAACCCAAGGACGACGCCAGGACAGTTATACATACTTGCCCTTGGTCTAGTATGCCGCTATCCCGCGAATTGCCCAACCGCCCCCCGTTTTTCCGTCTTGAGTTGAGCTATCGAGCTTCGCGGCCACTTGGCACACAGGGCCGGGCCAACTATGTGTTGGGCTGCGTTCAACATGACCAAGAGTGAAACAACGCGTCCAGTTCTTAACCGACTCAAACAGGGTCCACTGCCCCTGCCCGGTCTTCTTTTATTTTAACACTTGGTTCTTTTCCACGATAGCACATATAGCCAACCGTGACCAGAGAAGTAACAACCTATATCTCGCGGATGATAGGGAACCACCCGACTTCTACCGGTCTAAGCATGGCTAAGCATTTATCTCGATTCCTGAACCTAAAAAGGATTCAAGGTATAATTTGCTGGACAAGGAGAGGATATATATGCAACAAGTGTTTCCAACCAACTCCTATAACTTAATGCAATAAACAACATAAAGTACTCAATTGCATTTTATAAAAGATGGGAGACTTAGAATGCTCCGGGGCTTGCCTGGAATATGACCCAAAGTCAGTCAAGTTAGCTTGCACCATCTTCGGGTTCGACTCCAACATCAGGTCCTTCACGTAGTTCATCTAACGTACCTAGATGAGATGTACAATGCATACGTATGAATACGTGGGAGTGCAATAGGCAATGCATCACATATAGAAAGCAACAAGGAATAAAGTCACACTAGATGATATGAGCAATTATAGAACAAACTAATCACAATCATGTCAAATATTGGTATAGCTAGCATATCACACATAACACCAATTATACAAGATCTCAGGTATATTACTCAACCATCAATAAAGACATGAGTTACACTTAGCAACACACAAAGCAAACAACTAGAACTAGAATTAACCACATTCTGGACATACATGTAGCAGCTGAGTAAATAAATCATATCTGGAGTTCTATTACTCCAAATGACTTGAAACAAGACAATCTAGAAAGCTTATGAAATTGTCTACAAATCATATTCAATCATCAAAGTATGATTCACAAGTTTATCAGGTCGAATTTACACATGTATAGAATCAGGTCTAGAAATTCCAGAGAGAAGCCATTTCTGAAGCTGAACATTACACAGTCATAACTCACAAACTATAAAAGCTATAGCTATGAAAATTTAACACAAACTAGATATATAAGTTATCTACGACTTTGTTATAGACAAGTTTCACAGAAAACATCATTTACAAGGTGCAATCATCAAAGTTCTAGAAACTGTCTAGAAAGCCTCCAATTAGAATAAATGGAGCAAATAATATTTCACTTATGTTTCAAACATAAATTTGAGCAAAATCAATGTTACCAACAGTTAGAGTATATTAAACAAACACTAGAAAACATGATGACCAAGCTCAAATAAATTATTATCATGCACTTTTCTATTTATTTATATAATTAGGTGGAATAAGGAGCATATATGAAACACATAACAAAAATGCACAGTAAATTCTAAGAAAATTACAGTAGCTCACATATACTCCCATTAGTCTACTATCTAAATTTTATAGCATTTGAATAAGTATAGCAACCTCTACGAAAAAAGACAAATTGCTACAGCAATAAACCATGTGAGAGCAACTTAAATCTAAAACTTCACATTTTCTAGAAACACTTGGCCATGTTGGGCATCTATAAGTCACACCAACATCATAGAAAGGCAGTGTAACCATAATTTCCATTTTTACATTTTTATTTGAATTAATAATCAATTAAATTCGATTCCTAGACATCAATCAAGATAAATCAATAACTCAACCAAACTGCATCCAATGACCATACAGTTTTAACCACAGTACACACAAGTCATAAGTATCCTACCATTCAAATTTCACATAAAATGGAGAACTACAACTTGAGATATGAAAATAACAAAAGCAAATCCTAGATAACAAAGATTTAATTTTACTGCACAAACTTTATACTAAAACATACAATATTAGTATACCACTGGATAGATCTCCTCACAAAGATTCCAAAACATCTTTATTTTCTATTTTACGATTTTTCTATGAATTGTTATGATTTTCCAAAAATCCAACCAGAAATCACATAAAACAAAAGATAAAGGAAAAACCGATTTGCATCCAGGCCCCTATAGTTTTTGAGAACTATTTGGCACTATTCATATGAGTCATAGACTTAGCATGGAACCCCCTGGCGTTTACCAAATTTGAGCCCGAGCTCCACCTTCTTCTTCCTCGGGATACGAGCAGAGGAAGGCGGCGATGGCGGCGATTTCTGCCGGAGGAAGCCATGCCGTCTTGCAGGGGAGTGACGGGGAGGCATCTCCATGCCTTGCCACGCCTGTGCCGCCACGCCCGATTGGAACCGCCCCGTGGCTCCCTGGCCACGCACCTGCTCGGGCTCGCGATGGCGGCCATGGTGGAGGCGTTACGTGGCGCCCAGCGGCCCAAAGCGAGGAGCGCGGAAGGGCTCAGGCGGCATGGGGAGCAAGATGGCGCCCACGGTTAGGGGTAGAAGAGGCTAGAGAGGAGGGAACGGCAGCGGGCGGGAGCTCTTCTGCCCCGGCCATCCATGGCGGCTGCGTGCTGGAACGGCGAGAGCAAGCATCGGGGAGGGGGGGGGAGCGCGAGGGAGAGGAGAGTGAGCGGGAGGGGCCGAGGGTCAGCACGGGGCTCTTCATCGCGGCAGCGGGCGCCGGGCGCGTGGCACGGAGGAGACAGCGGCGCTGCATGACGGACACGGAGACCTTTCCACGACACACAGTGCGCGACGATGTGGGCAGATTGGGAGCTGATTTCGGGCAGGTTCGGGCTGAACTGGGCCTTGGGCCTTCAACCAAAGTTTCTCATCTCTGATCCATCTTTAACTTTTGTTAAGGGACCATAACCATTCAATGTCCAGATTAGCAAGTAATTAGCATCAAAAATGACAGCGTCAGTGTTTCGTTTAGGGTTAAGCCTTGACACACTCGATCATCAAATTGCTAGCCCAAACATGATCAAATTGAATCCCACTTTTGGTATGCTCTTCTCCAGAGTATTAGCTTCAACTTTTATTTTTAGAGAAACTTAAGTTGCTTGGCAAAAACTTGAGAACATGAGACGTCAACGCGGTTGACACTGATTTTCAGACTTAGAAAATATTTCAAATCCTGAATTCAGAATTGGAGTCTGATTTGGGAACCCCTTTTGGGCATGTTGTGTATATTTTCATGACTTAGCCCTTAAACAAAGTTTATTCCTTATAAAATTCTATACAACTTTGATTAAGGGTGCACAGTCATACAAACTCTCTAAGCTGCACTTTATAAACAGTCAAACAAAAGTGCTCTAGAGTCAACATAGGTCACACCTTCATATAGAAGCGTTTTCTGGGCATTTGATCAACACGAACCCTTCATGACTTTTGTTTCTAAGTCCAATTAGAGTACTTTGGGCAACATGACCAGGCTTGGTTGAATCTCTATATACTCATGCACTTGATAAGGCCTTTCAAGCGAGGATATAGCTTATCATTTCCTGTGACTATTTGATTCCAGTCTTCATGAAACTTCTCTGGTAATCAAGGTAGATGGAGATAGGTATGAGCTAAAGGTTAGAATCATCACTTGTCATATCTTGATTAAGTCCAATCTTGCTGCTTAGCTCGTGACTAACACCTAGGGTGTTACACCTACTTAAGAGAAAATAAATCAATGTAGAAAAGTAAAAATGAATAACTACCGATGTTACCTCACAGCGAGGGTTCGATGTTTTGAGTCTTCCGAACTGGACTCCTCCTTGCAGTGATTCATTAATCAAGTACTTCGGTTTGCTCTTGAGGTGGTGCCTCCACTAGTGGCTCCTAATGGCGGTGCCACCTTCTTTCTTTCTTTTATAGGGTCTCAAAGCCAATCTTATGTGTATCATTATTACTAGTTGAAAACTTCCACTTATAGAATTTAGAGGATTGTCTCCCCACACTTTGACTGAAGTGTGTTCTGGCCATAAAGACAAGGTAGAGATCAAGTGCATGGGCTCTGGCTGGTGGGGAAAACACCAACAGTAACCAGAAATTTATTCATCCTCTAACCTTGGACACAATAAGATTGATATTATTCATATTGTTCATTCATAACATGGGTGAGAATACAGAAATATAAATATGGCATTTAAACTTGTGAGATAAAGAGTGAAGTTACTTAACCATTAGAAAGATTGTTCATCTTTATAATATATCAAGAATAATAGGTGAAGTATTTCTAGCTTACTTGGTTAAGACTGAGATTAAAAGAATAGCGCTATGAACAAACTTAGAGAACAAATCATATTGAGTGTAATCAGGTTAATCAATTTAAGTTATAACTCTAACATGGTTGTATTTTTTATTTATTGCATACCAAGATCAAGAGGAAATTAATGACCACTTATCTTAAGATGTTACCTCCATTATTAGAGCATGATGAAGGGTAAATGAATTTCAATCGTCTTTTCCTTTCTTGTATCTTGGGTTGTTCATTATCATCTTGTCTCGTATGTTGTACTTCTTTCTCACTCTTCGGACCTCCGCTTCTCTCATTATTTCTTCTACGCAAGGGGTTAGTAGACAACACATACCCGAAGGAATATACTATTTATTAAAGTACGGATAGTGTTTGCCAAAGAGTTAAAGATTAATCTGTAGCTCGTGTTTTCAATGATTCACCACTATTTTGAATTTTTTTCCATCAAGATTAAAGCGAGGATATTATTTTGAAGCATATCTTTAACCTTGACTTGATTCTACGAATAGTATCCTAATCTGATTTAAATATCTTTTATGTAGGAGGGGTTAGTCTATATGTATAACTAAATTCTTATATAAGTATGCTTGATTTTCATAATGTTTAAGTAATATTCTAAAGCATACTTATAATAGAATAAGGAAGTTTACAAGACTAAAGGTATTTATTCATATAGAACCAAGAATATGTATGGTGAACCACAGGAGCATTTTGTTTTATATATATATTGAGCAAGTTATGTTTGAGCATAGCATAGGGTAGAAATGACCAAAACAAATTAGCAACATGGTATGAGATGTTGATTGTAGTTACATGTTGCACGAGGCTTGGACAAACGTACCTCATGTCTTCATCTTTCTAAGTAAGTGATGACGAACTTACTTGGAAGAGGAGGGTTCGGGTTCATCTGTTGGTGAGAGCTTATGGTCTTGCTGAGCAAGGTCTTCCTTTTATCTTCTTCGCCTTTTCACCATTCAATGAAACTATGGAAGATTATATACTCTTTACTCATCAACCTTTTCCCGATTTCTTTGATTAATTTGCGGTTGATGAGCTGAGGTCTATTGGAGATGCAATAAGGTTCACTTGAAAACTTCTTCTCCAATAGATTAAGGTTGTTCTTTCCTGCAAAATGTTAATGGACACATACCCAGGGAATAGCAAAATTGAAATACGGGTTTTGTTGTCCATACTTTTTTTTGTGATTTTCTTTTATGCTAATCAAGATGATATATGGTTTAAGATTATTTAGCATAAATTGTGTCTATCATGTTTTATGTTGTTGTTGCAATCTAGCATGGTTCAAGGCAAAGATAACTTGTAATAAAAGATAAATAAATAAATATTAATACTCATAATTTGGACTTCTTGTGCAAAGTTATCATCCGCCTTTGATTCATCCCGGTTTGAACTTATCTCTTGACTTTCCCAGATTTAATTCAAAATTTTTTCTGCAGGGGTTAGTCGACAAAATATCCAGTATCCACTACAACATACTATCGGCTCAAAAATCAATCTAGACACCACGTCTAATTTAATTTAGGAAGGCATTTTAATCGAGTTCAGTTTAAAAGCCTTTTAAAAGTAAAACCACCACTCTAAACTAAGCACCATGCCTCATTTAAGAGATTTATGAAAGTACTTCAAAGCCTAAACATATATCATAGCAAATAAAGGTGGCATGAAAATATAGTAGAGATTTATTCAGATAGAGATAAAAAAGCATGATCATGGTGAGTTTTTTTTTAACGTGAGATGAATATATGAAATGAAACAAGTTATGGCTGAGGAAATTTAAACTAAATAGTGTGGATTAAAGTAAACATGCAGTGGAATGCAAAAGATAACTTCTCATGAATTTGAAAGTCCATGGGCAAGACTTTCTCACCTTTATTTGATCATACTTACCATGACTCACATGCTAGAATTTGTGAGTGATGCAACATCTTTGTTCCCGTCACTTGAGATATGAATTAAAGTCTTGTGACATCGACCTCTTTCTCCAACATTAGATTTGTCATGTTTCTTCTTATTTCGTGGGGGCATGCCGGAAGGTCGTAAACCGGTCGTTCATTACCCTGCATAAGATATAAAAGTAGACAAACAAGGGTAATCCTGCTTGAGCAAGGGTTAATGGTTATCTCGATCACATAATTGAGTATAAGTCTATCAATGTTTCTTAATTGCCTAGCTACCTTCCCTGGCAACGGCGCTAAAAATGCTTGTTGGTATTTCTAACGTCATTACTAATTAACAAGATTAGAAACACATGGTATGAAATTAACTTGTCATTAATAACTAGCCACTTTATCTCTCACCAATATCCCTAAGCATTAACTAGGTTGTCATCCCTAATTGTATATGCTAAGGATAAAATATAGGTTTATATATATGTATCAATCATTATGACTAGGCAGAAGATATAAACTAAGAACGGTTCTGTAAGCGGACAGATAATTATACCATTGTAGCATTTTACCTAGAGAGTTCTACCAGGTTATCGATTTATATTTATACCACTGGGAAGGTCTTAGTAGGACTTATAACTATAACTTATACTATTGATGTGAAAGGTAAACCATAACTAGAATCCTACTCATAACAGGGGATAAGTCACGTGATAAAAGATATATGATAATAATGATCAGTCATCATAAATAGATAAACATCGAGCTCTTCTAGTCATAGTAATAGCTAGCCAATGGATAAACTCAGGAATAAATACTAAGGTAATTCAATAACTACATCAATGAATAACTCTAATTAGTGCAATTACATCTAGCAATTATTGTTAAGTTAATCCTACATCATGATCACATGTAAAGAGGCATCAACTAGGAAGGATGTGAAACAGAGTCATCATCCAACTTGGCGACCGTGCCCATGCTAGTCCTACGCACGGAGGGTGGACTACAGAGGAATCAACGCATTTGTCACCTACGCGGACTACCACACATCCCGGCACATCGGGGTGCACTCGCAGATAAGCAAGATATCTAAACACCACGTCTACATATCGCCAATCATTCACCCACGATATCTACGGATGAACGCTATACGAGCAATTACATAAATTCAATAGGATCAAACTAACTATGCTAAACATATAATCAAAGCAGACAATGACTATTGCAATTAAGAACATATATAAGATTAAGAACAATGTTTCCCAAATCATAATGTTGAATACAATAAGAGAAAAGAACTAGAACTATACCGAACTTCGCTCCGCATGCAGGCCAGGGGCTCCAGATCCCGCTGAAGAACTAGAACTCTTCTACTTCTAATCTAACTAGGCTAAAGCTATAAACTAGAGAGGCTCTGATGAACTAGGGAAGGCTCTTAATGGCTTGATCTCCAAATGACTTGATGCCTCCAGGGAGGGGGTCTGCCCCTTTATTATAGCCCGGTGGGATGAACGTGCGCCGCAGGATCAAACCGACTTAACCAATGGCCGAGATGCATCGGGAGGCGGTGGAGGAAGACTCTAGAAGGCGGCCCCAAACCCTAGCGAGGGGGGGGCGGGCGGCCCCAAGGTGGGGCCGGCCGGCCCCACTTTGTCTCCTCTGCGGGCCCCGTTGCTTTGGGTGTCTTCTAGATGCTTCCTGAGCCCAATGACGGTGTTTTGCCTTCGCGGTTACGTTTTGTGATAATTATGCACTCTAATCCCTCTTTTATGCTTTTCTGGAATGGTCCCTAGAAAATATAGAATATGCAAAACTCGTGAAAATTGTCAGTTAAAACCCTAGACTAGTGTGTATTCGTGTATCCGTTTGTGTCTAAAGTTCTAATAAAAGTTGACATTATCCACCGTCAACACATACCTTATGTCTTGCAAGGTGATTGGTCCACTATCATGGTGAAGTGTAGAAGGCGTTGAAGTGTTCTTTCATCCATTTCTTTCCATCTCAGTCCTTTCTATACACTTGTTCTCCTTCCTTTTTGTTTCGAACCATGATCAGACATTTATTCTTTCTTTCCTGCATAAATGTTAGTGGACACATACCCAAAGGATTGCAACAAGTTTGAAATGTGGGTTATAGTCCATATAATACATGTGAATTTCATCTATGCTAATGGAAGGATGGACTTTTAGGATTACTTTAGCATAGATTTCTTCTAACAAATATTGTTGGTGGCTGCACTGTTATATGGTTCAAGGCAAAAGTAACTTGCGACAAAAGATTAAGTGAATAAACTTTGATACTTATAGCTCTTCCATGGTGAATGAGCTGTGTCTTCTTTTTGTGCAAAGTTATTGGACTTCATCACATGCCTTGATTCATCTCTTGATGTGAGTTCATCTCTGACTTATCCAAACTGAATTTAAGAGTTTCCTGCAGGGGTTAGTCCAACAAAATATCCAATGTCTACTACAATAATTTCTAGATCAATAACCAAACCAAACTCCATGTCTAATTTGATTAAGGTAGCATACTATAGCAAACAAAGGTAGCATGAAAGTACATAGTAGGGGTTTGAAAGTACTGACTTAACCTAAGCACCATGCTTAATTTAAAAGCCTATGAAAGTATATGCAGTACTTTCAAACCAAAGCATACTATAGCAAACAAAGGTAGCATGAAAGCACATAGAGATCTACTCAAATAGAGACGAATGCATGATCATGCATGGTGAGAATATTGTTTTTTTTAGTTTTAAGTAGAGATGCAAGTGGCCTGTATGTATGTAAGGAACTAAACATGCTATGGATTTAATATAAGATATAGTATATGCATGAATTATTCAAAGTAAACATGCAATGAAATGCAACAGGGTAACTACTCATCAAATTTAAAGTCCATGAGCAAGACTTTCTCACCTTTCTTGATCAAATTTACCATGACTCACTATGGAGTTTGTGAGTTGTGTAGCGTCTTTTCTTTGTCACATGTGATGAACTTTAAATTCTTGTGACGATAACTTTTCTCCAATCTACACATGGTTAGAGGAATATATATGTTTATACCTACCTGTGAGATGGCAGGGTTTGTGGCAGAACCGCCTAAATTAATACACTCACAAGAGTACTTGTCTTCCATTAGACACCAAGTACCCAAGGGAGCACACTAATTTAATCGATTCTGTCGAGCACACCCAACGGGAGAACTCGAAAATCCACAGTTTTCAGCAGGATCACAAATAAGGGAATAAAGCTTACAACAAACTTGCATCTCTTACATCTCAAGTTGACATCTGATCAGAGTATAACTTATGCATTACAACAGCGGAAGAATAATTAAAGTATAGCGTAATGAAAGTTGATTCATTTTAATCTTACATGCTGTATCTGGTAATACCCAATTATTATTACAGCGGAAATAAATATTTATTCAATTACATGTCTAACCCTTTAGCATGATGATAATGTTATAGAACTTTTCTTTATAAAATCATTTGATGAAGATTAGAAATAAGTCTATTATCGCGGCGTAATTGGAATTCCTCACTGAGCCCACCAGGAGGTATTCCCACACAGGAGTCAGCAGCTAGCATCCACCTGTTTCCTGCAACAGGGGGAAAATAAATCCCTGAGTACTCAATTGTACTCAGCAAGACTTACCCGACAGGAGGAAATGAAATGACTCCAAGGATATGCAAGGCTATTTGGCTTGTAGGTTTATGCTTGCAGGAAAGCATTACTAAAAGTGCATCCTTATATTCAAATTTTTGCAGTCAATATTACTTCATTAGCTAACCATTCTAGGTAAGCTCCTGAACTACTTTCAAGCAGGTGATAAGCAATCAGGATCTCTTTTATCCATCTTTCATCTTCCATTTCTTACTACGATGCCAGAATAAAGTCCTCGTCGTTACCGTTCAAGAACGGCGATTCGCGAATCAATGTGCCCAGCTGGGTACCCCGAGACACACTCCTCGCCTGCATCCTAGACACAGACAAGAACAACTTGCTTTCTCCTGCCCGGGGCTCCAGGTCCCCGTCCAAGCTGGGACTCCAAGCCCCCAACATTCCCGGTCCAACCGTAATGTGGTGCAAGGACCTCCAACCCAAAAAGAAAACACACGTATACACCACCCTATACAGCCGGTCCGGATGAAGCTGGAACCCAAGACAAGAGAGAGCAAGCCTTCCGAGCGCCCATACACAAGTATGTGTTCGGGATAAGGAGAGATGTGACTTAACCTTCAACCCTTTAGCAACGATCGGTCCTTAATCGACACAAGGCGGGACAAAACGCAACCGAGCCCTCGCTGTTGCCCAACAAAACCAAAAAAACACCGTCCATCCTCGGTCCATGATACAGCCCCGTCCGGTCTCCATTTATTAACAACATATAATCCATGTGATGGTAATATGATAGTAATAATAAACCTATCTCGCGAGTGACAGGGGAATCTTTCGACTTCTACGCAACAACCTTTGTAGCATAGCAAGTCTACACGATCCTGTCATACTAGTAAGACTCATAGGATAAGGATATTTATGCAGGTGGGTTTCATCCAACTCCTCAAAACCTAATGCACAAACAAATATTATAAAGTGCGAGAATAGTAGGGGTTGTGAACCGAGGCTTGCACGGGTAAAAGATAACCAAAAGTTAGTATTCCATCTTTGCAGCAAATCCACCAAGACACCATCCTCCAAATAGAACACCATGACCCTTGATCGATCTCTCAATTCTCCATCGTTCCTATTATGATATGCAACAATGCAGCGAATGAATGCAACGGAAGAATACACATCACGTAAACAAAAACACCGGCAACAACAATTCTTAAAATAAAACACACATACACTTAGCTAACCAGCTAGCTCTAATGACTAACACGATTGGCTAGTTGTCTTACTTATAAAATGTCATTTCATGGCAAGCATTGGTTGTAACTACTCTCTAATCATTTTATTATATATTATAACTAGGGGGGTATCTTAGCTACCTTATTTAACCCTTTATTCTAGAACTACCAAAATTACAGAGAGCACATACTAACACAATGAAACTACTGCATGAAGCTTGGAGCTAAATTTATCATCTAGTTGCCATAACAAATCATTTTCGAATTTAACCTATTAAGAAAAGGCCCACTAAAGTAATTAAATGCCTTTGGAACATAACATAACAGCACCAACAAATTACACCAATAGATAGATCACGATTTTAGGATTCTAATAAAATTAGTTTCACTAATTTTGGACACCGATGTGAATTGATATCAATTATCAAATTCTAGCCCGTAATTTAAATTAGAAAACTAATTCTAATTACCCCGGAAAAACGAAAAGGGAAACCGGTAGGCTCGGCCCAACCTGGGCTCGGCCCCCAAGACGCAAAAAGGCCCCGCAGACGAGAAGCCGGCCCAAACCCCCTCCACCGCGCCCGGTTCTTTTTCCGAAAAGAACCCTGGCTTCCTAAGTAATCATGGATCACTATTTGCACTATTACTATAGACACAAGCTTTACACCAGCGCCCTTAATATTTTCGTCTTTACAAAGGAGAGGTCCCTCGGCCGGCGCCCGCTGGGGACGACGCGCAGAGCGGTGGCGCGGTGGTGCGCGGCGGCACGGCCAGCCAACATGGGCCTCGCCAAGCAACCACGGGTGGCCGGAGACCTAATTCCAAGCTTGCGGGTGCCTAGGATGTGCCGATGGGGGAGTGTGGAGTCCCGCGGCATAGCCAAACGCGGGCGGCCTTGGCAAGCCGAAGTTCATGACCATGGCGCGGCCGTCCCAGCTAGCGTGAGTAGTGAACAAGGAAAAGGAGAGGCGCATGAGCAAGCAAGAGGCTTACATCGGACGTATCCGTGGTGATGGTTAGGTCGGTGGCGATCCGAGCGAGGCCGACCGCAAGGCGCTCGACGGAGGCGGCGGCGCTCCTCACGGTGTGACGGTGTCACCGGCCGCCAGCGACGCCTGGATCTCCCGAGGTGAGCACGGCACAAGGAGGTCGAGCGAACTAGAGGCGCCTTTTAATCGATCCGAAATCGACCAACACGGCCTACCTCCCCGGCTTGATCTGGCACAAGGCGGCGAAATTGACCTAAGGGCGGCGATTTCGTGAAATTGGGGACGATCGATATGGAAAGGGCTGTGGGTGGTTCGGGAGGCTAGCTTGCTTCCCCGGCCGATCACTAGCTTGAGCAATTGTGAAGCGTGGCGTGAGCTTCATGAATTTGGGAATGAGGCGCACGGTGTTGCCGCTTAAAAGAAGTGCGTCCGTCCGCCGGTGAAGCTCAGAGGAGGCGTGTCGTGCAATGGGATGAAGGGACGGCTCTCGCATCGCAGCTAGTTTACCACGGGCGTGCTTACGCAAAGACGGAGGAGCGCCGAGTGCGCAGATATGCGAGTAGCGCGAGGTCAGCGCCTACAGCCGCGATGCTGTCCCACCTCGTTGGCTAGCGCGGCAAGGCGGACAAGGACGCGACGGCAGAAAGTAAAGTGGCACTGGCGAAGGCCAAACGAAACAAGCGACGCAGACGGGCGGCTGGTTCATAGCGAAAGCAACGGGCACCGGGCGGTGAGACGTGAGCAACGTGGCAAGCGCGAAGGCGACGGCTCCGGGCAGCCGCTAGCCCCCGGGCGGAAGCGCGGCAATGGCGGCGACGACGCTGGGCGATGCGACGCGACGCGCGACGGCCCTACGCGAGGCCGGGCAGCATCCGTGGCCAACCCCGGTCCGGGGTGGTAGCCGCACCCGGCCGGCCGTGGCGAGCGGGACGTTGCCCGACCTTGGCGCATGCTGCTTCACGGGCGTGGTGACCGCGCCCAACCGTTCGACCGCGTAACATGTTGCGTGCACGGAATTTAAAGCACGCTACAGAAACTTATCCGACGGGTGCCAAACCAAACCGACTTCACTATGCCAAGGGAGGGACATCTAGCTACTGATCCGGGCCAAAACATGCTACGATCGCTTAACTAGATTTTGTGGAAACCGGATGTCAACATGGCGATTGCCACACCGGTTTCAGAGTTAAGGAAACAGCTAAGTCTTGAGCTGAAATTTGGTTTACGTTGCATTTCCGAGCTCTTTGGAAGAACTAGCTAATAAAATTATTTTCCTCAAGAGGACGAGTTGCATCGTGTTCTACAAAAGTTGTTCTACAAACTTTACTTAGGAAACACATGCATGTTCTATATTAATTCTACTCAAGAAAAATTGATCTTATGCCTTAAACGATATAAGGAGAAACTGAGAGTAGCTTCCAGTTAACATTTTTCTTGAGCTTGTTACGCTAACAGAAATCGTTTTCACCCACAATCACAAGCAACAACACCTAAACACGAGATTCACGAATTGATTTGGCAGGAGGTTAAGCGCGTAACACCAGGGGTGTTACATCCTACCCCCCTTAAAAAGAATCTCGTCCCGAGATTCGGAGCAGGTAAGGAGAAACAGGGAAAAACACGATTACACTGCATAGAACTAAAACAACAGGGGAGATTACAGGACTGAAGCAGCTCAACACACCTAACAACTCAATCCAACAGCCGAGCTAGACGAGGGCAATGAAAGAACAACAAGATGATAATAATCCAGATCATGGCGTAAGTCCAACAGATCCAAAAACAGGTCAGAGGGAACTCGATCATCATGAACTCAGAGGCTAGATTTAACCCCTGGGGTGGAAATCAGATCCTCTGCTTCGATCTGATTCCTCAGGCTAGGCTTGACTCGCAGCACTGGACTGCAAATCCTCTCTCTGGCTCAGCTTCTCTCTGGATCTAGCCAAGCTTCATCAGAGGGAAGAGAGGTGCTTAACGATTCTTGCGCTGAGGATTTGGAGAGTTGGGTGGCGGAGCGGGGACTCAGGGTCACGTTTATAGCTCAGCGGGGAGGGCGAGTGGTTGCGTTGTGCGGCGCACCGAGAACAATAAGGTTGGTTGGGAGGGAAACAATGGCAGGTTACGGGGTGGGGGCAGCCATCGGCCGTGGTGCGCTCCGCACTCAAGCCTGAGCGGGGAAAAGGAGATGGAGGGACAGCGCAACGTGGAGTCACGTGAACGATCGAAGCAAAAGAGAGAGGGGGGGTCCGGTACGGATGCGAGGGTGAGAAACGAGGACAAAGGTTATACCGCTACTAGACTAAAGCGACTACTTAACCCTTTTGATTAATTGCGTTTGCAAAACAGTAATCACGCACAACATAACCATTGCAGAAAGACGATAAATCATTTCAGGGAACCACACACAATGTCACTAGACTGCAAGGCAAACACACTACTTTGAGGTACAACGGGAAGTATCACATCTGGAGAAGGCAAGGACATGCACAACGAAACCATGGTATACATCGCCACAGGCGACTAGTCTACTTCGTCGAGGCAGAGGGCTTCACGGCTGTTCTCCGGAGGCTCTTTGGCGGGGTTGGGCTGCGTGCAGGGAAGAGGAGACTCAACCTCAGAGTCTTCCACAGGAGTGGGTGGTGGAACGGTGGGTGCTGCCATAGCCCTTTCCCGCTCCCAGGGACAGATGGGTATCCCTCCCACGACCGGAGGTTGCTGCATGTTTGGGATAGGTGTCCTTCGCTGATCTCGGGCGAAGAGGTAGACGTCTCTTAGCTGCTTGGAGTAGCGGTCTCCTGCTTCTCGCATGGCTTCGGCGGTGACGGTCTCACGGCTTTCAGCGGCCGCGGCTTGGGAATGCGCCATGGCAAGGTGCACATGGAGCTTCTGGCTGAAACGCTCAGCCTCCTCGGCCCGCGTGATGCACTTCCTCAGCTCGGAGGCAACCTGCTCGTGGTGCTCATCCAGGGCCAGCAGATACGTGGCCAGGGATACCACGGTGGGGTCGACTGCTTGCCGGAGGTGCCTTCGCAGAGTCTCCATGCGGGTTCTCCAGAATGGAGAGTCCCGGTCCGTAGGCGGAAAGAACCTCATAGGGGTGAGAGCGAGTGAGTCTCCATAGATCTGACACAGGACTCGCAGGGCTTTGCGAGCTACAGCTTGATAGGTGTCGGAAAAGCGAAAACCGACGGTGGTGGCACTCCAGCCATCTACGCTAGGAGAGTTCTCACTTTTCCCAATGTAGACGGTAACCTCACACTGCTCGGTGCCCTGCTCTATGAACTCACAACCTTCATACATGGGGTGATCTCGGATTCCAAGCCACTGTGTGGTGGTATAGAGGAGCTTGGGAAATCCCTCTACGCCCTGACAAGTGGTACTAGACCAAACTCCTTCCGCCTGCCTCAAGGGCTGGATAGGAGGGTTAGTGAACTGGAAACAGGGGCATCGTGGCTCTCGTGAGGCCATAGGCTTTTGCTCAGGAAGGAAAAGGTTGGGGATGGTTAACGAGCGTGGAATGTGGGTAAAAAGCAACTGGGTGGCTCGCTTTTTATAGAGAACTAGGCAAGGCGTCTCCGAGAAGAGTGACCAGTCTACAGTGGTCAGGACGGTCGACAGGTGGGGTAGGGCTCAGTGTGCCGGCCTCGACGGCTTTAGAGGCATGGTCGCGGCATCACGCTCGAGGAGAACGACAGAGCTCACACGATGGAACGAGTGAATGACCGGGGCCACGCGGGGATGTCGAATACGAATACCGAGGTGAAAACAGAGACCCGACACAAGCGTAAAAGGAGAAAGGAGACGTGCAAAGACGACAAACATGCCCCTATAACTGAAGGCAGGTCGACGGTGACACAACATCGGTACGGATGCTAGAGAACTCTTAACCTTGCTTTTCTCTGTCTTTTTTTTTTTTTTAGCATAACAGCCTCTCATATGAATTCCGTGCATTCCCCCATCAATCATTTGTGGATTTCTCATTAGAACACAAGGTTATTTTCAAAGTAAGTATTTTGTTTCCGGGAGGAGTAGAAGTATGAGCCTGTAATGGACCTTAGTCAAGGACCTCGATACCAGCGCGTGCCAAGTAGCGCACCCATGTGGCAGCTGTTCCACAAGAGGGGCCCTCGGTTTCGTCGCGGCACCATAAGTCATTAACCAAAATACCATTACAAGTCATACCCGTAAGGAAACAAGGTTATTAGAGGTAGCAAGGGTATAACAAGGAGTTCCTTCGGAGGATGAAGGACCAGGGATCAATATCCGAGGATGGAAATAAATTAGGAGAGCATCAAATGTTCTACTGAGACATCCACAACTGACTAACAACAGTATCTGCACTTCATTCCACGGACAGATTATCTTGCATCCAAGTTGATTGCTTTGCTTGAAACTTACTTGACGCAGACTTGAGGATTTTAGGTGAAGATCACTGAAAAACTTTTAACCAGACCTAAATGGATTTCAAGAGGGATCGACTTACACTGGCTAAAACCACAATTGCACAAACAGGATATGCATGAATGCACGTCCTAATTCGTCCTCACACTGTTGCCACATATAGAGCAACCGTTCTCAGATTCTGGCACATCGTTCACTCTCCAAAACTAGTCGATTACTATCGAACTATACTCGAGAGTTAGCGTACCTGCAGAAGATAGGATTAGACCTATCTAAGTTAGCAGAGTGCCATCTATCTTAGATACATAACCATAGTAATAGGGCTACTTATATAACTTCGCATGCAAACGCCCTAACTTTTTGAGAAGAATTTGTTGTCAAATTTTAATTTGAAAAGAGTTACGTAGCTTTATTCGCTTATTTATGCTCTGATACCACTTGTGGCAGAACCGCCTAAATTAATACACTCACAAGAGTACTTGTCTTCCATTAGACACCAAGTACCCAAGGGAGCACACTAATTTAATCGATTCCGTCGAGCACACCCAACGGGAGAACTCGAAAATCCGAGTTTTCAGCGGGATCACAAATAAGGGAATAAAGCTTACAACAAACTTGCATCTCTTACATCTCAAGTTGACATCGATCGAGTATAACTTATGCATTACAACAGCGGAAGAATAATTAAAGTATAGCGTAATGAAAGTTGATTCATTTTAATCTTACATGTTTGTATCCGGTAATACCCAATTATTATTACAAATGAAATAAATATTTATTCAATTACATGTCTAACCCTTTAGCATGATGATAATGTTATAGAACTTTTCTTTATAAAATCATTTGATGAAGATTAGAAATAAGTCTATTATCGCGGCGTAATTGGAATTCCTCACCGAGCCCACGGGAGGTATTCCCACACAGAGTCGGCAGGCTAGCATCCATTGTTTCCCCGCAATGGGGGGAAAATAAATCCCTGAGTACTCAATTGTACTCAGCAAGACTTACCCGACAGGAGGAAATGAAATGACTCCAAGGATATGCAAGGCTATTTGGCTTGTAGGTTTATGCTTGCAGGAAAGCATTACTAAAAGTGCATCCTTATATTCAAATTTTTGCAGTCAATATTACTTCATTAGCTAACCATTCTAGGTAAGCTCCTGAACTACTTTCAAGCAGGTGATAAGCAATCAGGATCTCTTTTATCCATCTTTCATCTTCCATTTCTTACTACGATGCCAGAATAAAGTCCTCGTCGTTACCGTTCAAGAACGGCGATTCGCGAATCAATGTGCCCAGGTGGGTACCCCGAGACACACTCCTCGCCTTGCATCCTAGACACAGACAAGAACAACTTGCTTTTTCTCCCGCCCGGGGCTGTGTCCCCGGCCCAAGCTGGGACTCCAAGCCCCCCAACATTCCCGGTCCAACCGTAATGTGGTGCAAGGACCTCCAACCCAAAAAAAAAAACACACGTATACACCACCCTATATACAGCCGGTCCGGATGAAGTCGGAACCCAAGACAAGAGAGAGCAAGCCTTCCGAGCGCCCATACACAAGTATGTGTTCGGGATAAGAAGATCCGTGACTTAACCTTCAACCCTTTAGCAACGATCGGTCCTTAATCGACACAAGGCGGGACAAAACGCAACCGAGCCTCGCGCCTGTTGCCCAACAAACCTAAAAACACCGTCCATCCTCGGTCCATGATACAGTCCCGTCCAGTCTCCATTTATTAACAACATATAATCCATGTGATGGTAATATGATAGTAATAATAAACCTATCTCTCGCGAGTGACAGGGAATCACTCGACTTCTACCGGCAACCTGTAGCATAGCAAGTCTACACGATCCTGTCATACTAGTAAGACTCATAGGATAAGGATATTTATGCAGGTGGGTTTCATCCAACTCCTCAAAACCTAATGCACAAACAAATATTATAAAGTGCAGAATAGTAGGGGTTGTGAACCGGGGCTTGCCTGGGTAAAAGATAACCAAAAGTTAGTATTCCATCTTTGCAGCAAATCCACCAAGACACCATCCTCCAAATAGAACACCATGACCCTTGATCGATCTCTCAATTCTCCATCGTTCCTATTATGATATGCAACAATGCAGCGAATGAATGCAACGGAAGAATACACATCACGTAAACAAAAACACCTGGCAACAACAATTCTTAACATAAAACACACATACACTTAGCTAACCAGCTAGCTCTAATGACTAACACGATTGGCTAGTTGTCTTACTTATAAAATGTCATTTCATGGCAAGCACTGGTTGTAACTACTCTCTAATCATTTTATTATATATTATAACTAGGGGTATCTTAGCTACCTTATTTAACCCTTTATTCTAGAACTACCAAAATTACAGAGAGCACATACTAACACAATGAAACTACTGCATGAAGCTTGGAGCTAAATTTATCATCTAGTTGCCATAACAAATCATTTTCGAATTTAACCTATTAAGAAAAGGCCCACTAAAGTAATTAAATGCCCACTGGAACATAACATAACAGCACCAACAAATTACACCAATAGATAGATCACGATTTTAGGATTCTAATAAAATTAGTTTCACTAATTTTGGACACCGATGTGAATTGATATCAATTATCAAATTCTAGCCCAGAATTTAAATTAGAAAACTAATTCTAATTACCCCTGGAAAACGAAAAGGGAAACCAGCCGGCTCGGCCCAACCCGGCTCGGCCCACAAGAGACAAAAAAGGCCCGCAGACGAAGCCGCCCAAACTGCCTCCACCCGCGCGCCCCGGTTCTTTTCCGAAAAGAACCCCGGCTTCCTAAGTAATCATGGATCACTATTTGCACTATTACTATAGACACAAGCTTTACACCGCCCTTAATATTTTCGTCTTTACAAAGGAGAGGTCCTCGGTCGGGCGGCTACTGACGCCAGCAGAGCGGTGGCGGTGCGGTCTTGGGCGGCACGGCCAGCCAACATGGGCCTCGCCCGGCAACCACGGGTGGCCGGAGACCTAATTCCAAGCTTGCGGGTGCCTAGGATGTGCCGATGGGGGAGTGTGGAGTCCCGCGGCATAGCCAAACGCTGGGCGGCCTTGGCAAGCCGAGTTCATGACCATGGCGCGGCCGTCCCAGCTAGCGTGAGTAGTGAACAAGGAAAAGGAGAGGCGCATGAGCAAATGTGAGGCTTACATCGGACGATCTGTGGTGATGGTTAGGTCGGTGGCGATCCGAGCGAGGCCGGCCGCGGCGCTCGACGGAGGCGGGGCGGCTTCGGCCACGGTGTGACGGTGTCACCGGCTCGCCAGCGACGCGCCTGGATCTCCTGAGGTGAGCACGGCACAAGGAGGTCAGAGCGAACTAGGAGGCGCCTTTAATCGATCCGAAATCGACCAACACGGCCTACCTCCCCGGCTTGATTCAGGCATGGGGCGAAATTGACCGGGCGGCGGCGATTTCGTGAAATTGGGGACGCATCTTGGATATGGAAAGGGCCGTGGGTGGTTCGGGAGGCTAGCTTGCTTCCCCCGGCCGATCACTAGCTTGAGCAATTGTGAAGCGTGGCGTTGAGCTTCATGAATTTGGGAATGAGGCGGCACGGTGTTGCCGCTAAAAGAAGTGCGGTCCGCCGGTGAAGCTCGGGGAGGAGGCGTGTCGTGCGATGGATGAAGGGACGGCTCCTCGCACCACGCTAGCGGCTACCACGGGCGTGTTTACGTTAAAGACGTAAGGAGGAGGGCTGAGTGCCAGATATGCGAGTAAGCGCGGTCGGCGCCTGGGTAGCGATCTTTGTCCCACCCCTCGTTGGCTAGCGGCGGCAAGGCGGACAAGGGCGCTGACGGGGAAGCGCTGGCACTGGCGCGGCCAAACTAAACAGCGATCACGCAGGACGGGCGGTTGGTTCTAGCGAGCAACGGCACCGGCAGGGTGGGGCGTGAGCAACGTGGCAGCGCAAAGGCGATGGCCCGCCAGAAGCGGCCGCCGCGGGAAGCGCGGCAGACGGCGGCGGCGACGCTGGGCGATGCGACGCACGCGATGCAGACGGCCCTACGCGAGGCCGGGCAAAGATCAGGGCCAACCTCGGCCCAGCGGTGGTGCATCTTGCCGCCGCCGGCGGCGGGGACGCGCGACGACGCGCGGCGCATGCCGCTCACGGCGTGGTGACGCGGTCAAACTCGACGGCGGTAACATGTTGCGTGTAACGGAATTTAAAGCACGCAGCAGAAACTTATCCGACGGGTGCCAAACCAAACCGACTTCACTATGCCAAGGGAGGGACATCTAGCTACCGATCCGGGGCCAAAACATGCTACGATCGCTTAACTAGATTTTGTGGAAACCGGATGTCAACATGGCGGTGCCACACCGGTTTCAGAGTTAAGGAAACAGCTAAGTCTTGAGCTGAAATTTGGTTTACGTTGCATTTCCGAGCTCTTTGGAAGAACTAGCTAATAAAATTATTTTCTGCGGGGACGAGTTGCATCGTGTTCTACAAAAGTTGTTCTACAAACTTTACTTAGGAAACACATGCATGTTCTATATTAATTCTACTCAAGAAAAATTGATCTTATGCCTTAAACGATATAAGGAGAAACGAGAGTAGCTTCCGGTTAACATTTTTCTTGAGCTTGTTACGCTAACAGAAATCGTTTTCACCCACAATCACAAGCAACAACCTAAACATGAGATTCACGAATTGATTTGGCAGAGGTTAAGCGCGTAACACCGGGGGTGTTACAGGGTTCCATTGTTGATGGCTCATGAATGTTTAGGCACCCTGAGTTCTTCAATATCTCTTATGTCTTGTTCCTGTGGAATTTCATCAGAAGGTTGAAACGGTTGATGTTCTGCTTATTCCACAACTCAACAAAACAAGAGGTAATCCTACTAAAGCTAGTGGCAAACTAGATTTGTAGACATCAAGATCAATATCTTTACGCCAATTGTTTCCCCGACAACAGTGCCAAAAATGCTTGTTGGTATTTTTTATGCACAATTGAAATATGAAAGATTCGCAAGCGCACAGAATACCATTGTAGCATTTTTACCGAGAGTATTCTAGGTATCGTTATTTATATTTTACCACTGGGAAACAATGGATAAAGACATTGATAGTTCATCATCATGTATCTACTAACTAATACACCAACTAGATTAAAGTAGGAGTAAATGATAGATGATAGGAATTATGCATATATGACACACACAGGAGAATTCCATGATAAAAGAGTAAATAGCTAAAGTGAGAGGACAACTAAAGAGCTTAAGGTTCTTAAATACTTCTCTATTACTAGGATTCTATAATAACTAATTCATGGTATATAAAGCAATCACACAATAACACTTTGAAGCAGCAGTACCTTTCCAACTCTCGAATAAGACTGGGAAGAAGGTAGTTGGGGATGGCTGCCAAAGAGCTCTACGAAACACCAACTCCGACATGGTGGAATACGAAGGCCTAACAGAGCTGTCACCTCTGGGGCTACCACAACTAACCATAAGAGTTGGGCGCAATCTCAGGTAACCTATAGCCTAGACTCCATATCTACACTACCGATTACTACTCTAGTCACGATCTATAACAAGAGCACCTAATACAGACGGAGATCCCATACTAAAGTATAACAACTATACTAACCAATCAAATGCAAAGCATAAAAGTAAATAGAGAAGATAAAATATATTAAAACATAAGTCTTACAAGAATAGATACAAAGATATACCAGAACTTTGACGACTCCTATGAAGACTCCTCCGGAACCCGGGCGTAGCTCCTCCCTAACTCTCAACTAGAACTATTCTACTATATTGGAAAGTCTAGCCCTAATTCTCTAAAGGTGAGAGGTCATCCTTTTGATGGATGCCTCTACATCTCCATAATAATGTGGTGCCCTTAGGGAGAGGGATCTGCCTCTTTATTTATAGCCCGGTGGGATGAACGTGCGCCGTAGGATCAAACCGACTTAAACAACGGTGGAGATGCAAACCCTAAGGCGGTAGGAAGCCGTCCGTCGAAGCGGGCCCCGAACGGGCTCCGAAGAGTGCCGACCGGCCCAGGGAGGGGGCCGGGCGGCCCCATCATATGACAGGTGGGCCCGACCTTCACCTTCTCGTGTCTTCTAGAGTCTTCTAGTGTTGGTTTCGGTGTATAATTGATATCTTTTGACTCCAGACTCCAAATAGGGCAAACCATATGTTTGTTTCGATCATCTCGATGAGCTCTTCACAATGGTGCACTCTAAATCATCATTTGAGATACTTTTATTCTATGCAAAATTGGATATAACTGCAAAATGATGGAGAACAACACAACTCATGAAACTCGTTAGAATCAAACCCTACAACTATGCTTTATGATTCATTTCATATTAATTCATGCAATAATTTGATGGTATAAAATAGGCATTAAGGACCGTCAACACTGCCGAGCCCCAGCTCTAGGTCCCCGCATCGTCCCAGTTTAGAAGGCAAGGGATGTAAATCCAAGATGCCATGTCACCGGTGCCATCAGGAAAAAGAAACATCCCAAACATGTGCAAGACCCAAGCTCTATAGTGGTAGTTAATGGTGGCTTCATCTGCATCCGTGGACACTGACCAAACTGTTGACGAAGCCAAGAAAGGGGCACACCACTTGTGCACCGCTTCTTTCGGCTCAAGCTCTAGCAATGGACGACCAAAAAACTCTGCCACACGCTCCTCCCATTTGTCCATGACCATATCTCCAATCACTGGGATGCCACGGATTCGAAGTCCAAGGATCATAGCAATGTCAGCAAGAGTGACTGTCATCTCCCCACACGGCAGGTGGAAGTTGTGTGTCTCCGAACGCCACCTATCAATCAACGCTGTCAGTGCAGGTGGGTTCAATGGTGGCAAGCCGCGAAGAACCAACCGAGCAACAGTGGCCAGGTTGGCATGCTTCAAGAGCGGCGTGTACCGCTCGTCGTGGCGCATGACGAAGCGAGCATCATGTCTCATGGGCCTCAATGGTCGAAGGGCCTATCAAGAAATAAAAAGCTAGGAGCTAAGATACAACAACCGGATGGAACACATATATTGCAATGCACAGTTTACAGTACCTGGCCTTCCTCGATCCTCCTAGCCCGGTGGTCATTGTCATACCGTGCATCAAGTAGTGGGAACCGCTCCATGCTACATGTTTTTAAATGACATCAATTAGTTCATTGGCAATGTACACAACATTATAGAAAATTAGTACATTGATTTTACTTGTTTCATGAATTACTGCAGTTAATTGTAATAGTACAGTTCATCTTTATCATATAGTACAGTTCACTGATCCACGATTCAGCTGCTCTATTCATCTTCATCATCATTTAGTGCCGTAGCTTGGCATTCAGCATCTCTTTTTGCTAGTTAATCATTATGATAAAAAGAAAAAGTACTAGCTGTGTTCCACTAACGGTGTTCAGTTGCGAAGAAAATTACTGCCTGTGTTCCATTAGTTCAGTCATGAGTTCAGTCGAGAAGACGAGAACTGCATGTGCTCAGTTGAGAAGTAGGAAACTAATTTCATGTCAAGGCACACAATATATGTCTAGGCTGTTGGTTTATTCAAGTTTAGAAAGTCTAATGTTAAATCAAACTTGTCTTGTCTCTTTTTGAGTTGTAGCTATCAATATTGTTTTTATTTAATTTCTTTGAAGTGAGCTTTGTAGTCTGCATGTGTCCTTAGCTAGTCTTTCAGTTTCATTTCTGGCATCTTTTACAAATTTTTGCATAAATAACAACTAATTAACACAATTGAAGCATGAAACTCCTCCATGATCAGTATATCTACCGGTTAGGATCAGTAATGGCCTATAGTGTTTCTCGCTCCATGTTAGCAGGGTCAGTTAACTTCACAGCATCTATCTACAAAAGCAGAATACACAAAAATGTTGTGGTATGTTGCCTATATACAGCAGGCACCAAAGAATTAGAATGACCTTGATAAAAAAAAGAATAAGAGTGGTCTGACCATTCTTATGTTTCGCATACATTTCAGCTATAGTTCTCTTGAGCTCGCACATACATGTACAGAGCCTCAAGGATTGTTATTTGGCATTACTTTGGATTTTTAACAATTGTGAAGAACTGACAACCTTGGAGATTTCCATTACTACAAACTTTGGATTTTTAGTAGTCTGGTCCCCTAATTAACAAAAACGTCTATTTTTATAACCGCCTCAATAATGGTTAGGCGGGTCTCTGAAAAATGCCACATTTGTTAATGATTAATGGAGAAAGGTGTTCTAAGGAAATCTTCTCTATTAATCGACTATTTATAGACTGCCTTTAAAGAAGTCTTCCTCTGAACAGAGGCGGCACCACTCAAGATAGACCACCTCTAGAAATAGTTGTCCCATATATAAATGTTTACAAAATTTTCTTATGAGCTCAAACAAAAACAAACTTTGTAACGAATTGCTTGGTTTCCTTGCATAAGCTATGTCCACACTAAGCATTGGTTGACTGGTCTGCATTGGTACAACCTCATGTTTGCTTGGATGAGATTAACTTCACCTTAAATTGTTTGAAGATATCTCAAAACTAGGTTGTTTCATCAAGGTTCTCAAATTGTTAAAGATTATTAATTCTCACGATATACATCACCATAGAAAGGTGTATGCTTAATTTGACATGAAACAATGATATATGCATGGACCTAACTTTTGACTTGGTTAGAGTTAGTACACAGCTAGTAAGTGAACTCTTCGCATTGGTCAGTGTAGAGTACTTATGCCCTTCCTGCTCTAGGCATTAGGGTTTAAAGGGATGCTGCTTGTATTGTTAAGATGCCTGTTCGATCCATGGTTGAACCATGTTGATTGTGGAAGTAAGTGTACTCACAGATTGGAGGCGGGGGCCCGACCGGCGGCGGCGTGGATCGGTCGACGGTGGCGCCGAGTCTTGGCGGCCAGCGGGCGTACGACGCGACGTCGCGGAGGTGGTGGCTCGGTCATCGGTGTCGCCCGATCCGGCGGCGGCGGCGCAACGTCGTGGCTTCCATGCCATCCGGCGGGCACTCGGCGTGCTGCGCTGAAGTGTCCCAACAACCTCGGCATCGGGTCTTCCAACGCCGAAGCGAGAGGCCTCGGCGGCCGACCGGCTCGCGGAGGAGGTCAGCCGGACTCGATGGGGGCGTGCGGTCGGCCTAGCTAGCTAGGTTTAACTTTGCAGAAATCAGAGGGCGAAAGGGAAAGAACTGGACAAGGGAGGAAAGGAAAGGGGCGCGCGAGGCCGGATGCCTCGGCGTGTTTGGGCCCCAAGCTCAGTGGCCCACTTCCGGATGCCTAGAGGGTACTTACCTCCCACTTTGGCGGCCGGCCTCACTCCACCGCTGGATGCCTCACTCCACCTCTCCACCTCTCTCTTGATTCTGGACTCCTTCCGTCTTCCTCATCCAGTCCTGCTGACGCAGGTGAGCCACCGAAGCTAGCCATCCCCATCTAAACTCTCCTCTCCTCCTCTTCTCTGCATCCCCATAATCCTCCGTGTCTTCCCCTCATCTTCTCCTCTCCTCTGCTCAAGCAGTGATGATTTTCTAGTGCTGCATTAGGGTTTAGAGGGGGAGAATCGTTGGTGACCCTAGCCAATCCTCAGCGGTATGGTCAATTTCCTTCCTCGATCTATTATCAACCTCTTGTAATCTTGATTTTGTGTTTGATGGAACAAATTTTGCTCTGTAGGCTGATCTGTTAGGTTTGCTAGATCTGAGGGAGAAGGCAAGTATATATATCCATGTTAAGATTTTTTGTCCTCTAATATGTGGTATGAACGGGTACTAATGCTATGATTTGTTCTGTAGTTCTTGGTCTCTAGATCTACAGCCGCTCTCACCTATCTTTGTTTCCCTCATGCTTCCTGCTTAGGTGTTGGTATTTCTTATGCACAATTAAAATATGAAGGATTCCGTAAGCGACACAGAAAACCATTGTAGCATTTTACCGGGAGTATTCCAGGTATCGTTATTTATATTTTACCACTAGAAAACAATGGATAAAGACATTGATAGTTCACCATCATGTATCTACTAACTAATACACCAACTAGACTAAAGTGGGGGTAAATGATAGATGATAGAAAATATGCATATATGACACAAAGAAGAATTCTATGATAAAAGAGTAGATAGCTAAAGTGAGAGGACAATGGGAGAGTTCAAGGTTTCTAAATACTTCTCTATTACTGGGGTCTATAATAACTGATTCATGGATGGTAAAGCAATCACACAATAACACTTCGGGACATCGGACCACTAGTCACGGAAATGGGTGAGAAAGGACTAGGAAGCTCTGACTACGGTCCTACAAACACCAACCCTAACATGGTGGAATACGTCGGCCGTCAAGGCTGTCACCACCTGGGGCTATCACAACTATATGTTGGATTAGGTACAATCTCAAATAACCTATAGTCTAGACTCCATATCTACACTACCGATTACTACTCTAGTCACATATGATAACTAGAGCACCTAATATAGACGGAGATCTCATGCTAAAGTATAACAACTATACTAACCAATCAAATTTAATGCATAAAATTAAATAGAGAAGATAGAATATATTAAAGCATAAGTCTTACAAAGAATAGATACAAAGGCATACCAAATCTCTAAAGACTTCTCTAGATCCTGAGCGTAGCTCCGCTCTCCCTAACTCTCAACTAGAACTAATGTACTACATTGGAAGGTCTAGCCCTAATTCTCTAGAGGTGAGAGATCATCCTTTCGAGGGACGTCTCTATATCTCTATAATAATGTGGTGCCCCCAGGGAGGGGTGTCTGGCCCTGTATTTATAGCCCGTGGGAGAAACGTGAGCTCTTTGATCAAACCGACTTAAGGTATGGTGGAGATGCATCCTTAAAGGCGGTGGAGGAAGGTTCTAGAAGACGGAGGCGAGAGGCCGTAGGGGGGTGCCAGCCGGCCCCAAGCCCAGTGCCGGCCGGCCTGGGCCCAAGCCCAATTGGGCTCCGTTCGACGATGTGTTTTCTTGTCCCTTTTAGGGTCCAATAGTACATGTTTTGATGTGGAGTTGATATCTCTTGATTCTGGACTCCGAATATAGCAAATGATATATCCGTTTTGATCGTCTCGACGAGCTCGGCACAATGGTGCAGTCCAATTCCTTATTTGAGATACTTGTATTTAATGGAAAATTGCATACTCCTGCAACACAAGTGAGAACACCAAAACTCGTGGAACTCGTTACAATCAACAAAACCTACAACTATGCTTTGTAATTCATTTTATATCATTTCATGCAATAGTTGATGGTTATATTTAGTGTTTAATGACCATCAACATTAGGCACTAGTGGTATCCTGTTGCAATGATTCCCCTCTTCCAACCTCCCTTCTTTGTTGTGGTACCTATGGATCTATAGCCTGTATGTGATTGAATGGTTGTCTTTCTGCCAATGGTGAATGTTTTTTCATTGAGATTTGAGAATATGAGAATGCCAATGAACGCCAGTTGTGAATGATTTTTTCTGCTATAACATAAAAACTGAGCACATGTCATTTTTTTAGTTTTGATCTTTGTACATTCTGAGCTCATGTCATAGCTAATGAACCGATATCTATATATTCTAAGCACATGTCCATGCAAGGGACATGTACCTACAACTACAACCTTGCTCCTTTTGTGCAGTGGCTGACTACCTAGTGTAGTCACTAACTATTTTGTGTAGTATTTGTAACCAATTAGGGCTGGTAGCAGTAGGCTTGAACTATGTTGGTGACATGTGTTAGGTAAATGTGGCACAATCTGTTGTGTGCCAAGGACTGTGAGATGTGTACTGATTGATCAGTCAGGGAGATGCAGTTGGAATTGGGTATGAACCATGAACTATTTGGCCTTTACCTATGATGTGCAATGATATCCCAATCTTTGATTCCTTACTTGTTTGTGCTGATTAGAGTTCCATTGCCTGTGATGTGAAAAATATTTTCTAGTTTGTTCTATGCTTAGTTTGTTCTATGCTTGTGGCCTTTGCTTATGATGTCTAAACTACACTTCTTCAAAATCTGAGCACATGCCTATTCCTAGTGATATTGCATTTCATTCCATTATTCGTACTAGTGGATTGTTTGTTTGTCTCATGGTTGTTTAACTATATAATAGAGTCATGGGTTACTGGTATCATGTTACAAGCGGCAGGCGCACTGGTGTGTTTCCAACTTGGGAGGAATGTGCACCGCACGTGCTTGGGTTCTGAGGGGCTGTTTTCAAGAGGTATGACAAAAAGGAAGAGGCTTATGCAGCACTCTATCGTGCCCAGAAACTGAATTACATTGCTGAAATTGAAGAAAGGACGGAAGAGGATTATGCAGCACTTTGTCATGTCCAGAATCAGAACTACATTGATGAAACTAAAGAAAGGCATGTCACTGCTGTGCATAAAAAAGCTAGTTGTTGTCAATTTAAAAATGTCTTCATTTGTTTCCAAGCCATAATTTGGAAGCTCATGTAAGCTTTGATTGGAACCTGTTGTAAAAGAGGTGCACTCTGTAGAGGGTAACCTTAGATTCTATAGTAAAAGAGGTGCACTTTGTAGAGGGTAACCTTAGATTCTGTAGAGGGTAACCTTAGATTTGGAACCTGTTGTAATAGAGATGCACTCTGTAGGACTACAGTTGGTAACCTTACCAAGTGGTTAACTGTAATGTTTCTCATGCAAGGAACCAAAAGCTTGTTTAATTTGTCTGTTTTGAATCTAGCATTCTTTGTCCGGCAAACAGTACCTGGCTGATTGCACATCGGCAGCATGTATATATTTGTTTGGATGCAGGGTAGGGGAAGTGGGGATTAAGAGAATAAGAGAACCAAACACAGGATTAAGAGAACCAAATAGGGATTAATTAAGAGAACCTGGGCAGCGGCAGCATATATATATATGTTTGGATGCAGGGCAGGGGAAGTGGGATTAAGAGAACCAAACAGGGATTAATTAAGAGAACCAAACACACGCCCTAGTGTACATGGACGCTCGTGGACAAAAGAGTGAGCTGGGCCCACTAGCCGCGTGCCTCAGCGATACGTCAAGCACACACCGATGTTGAAGGCCTCCGCGCGGGTCGACTCGACGCCGAGGTCTAAGTGAGCTGGGCCCCAACGTTGGTGGCCCACCAGCCGAGCGTGTCGGAGTGCGTCACCGACACGCCGAAGTTGGAGGCCTCGACGCTGGTCGACTCGATGCCGAGGTCCCCCTACTTAACACCGGCACTCGCCCCACTCGCTCGCCTTATCCTCTTCGGCGCCGAATCCTCCCGTTAGGGTTTCCCCGGGGAAAAGGCGGCCGGATCCTCCTCTAACGGCCGGCTGAGGCAACCATGCCGCGGGGCCGCCGGATCAGGTGGGATTCCATGCTCTCTCCACTCCATCTCTCTATCTCCTCGACTCCACCTCGATTTGTTTTGTTTTGCACTCGTCCACGGCAACCACCAAACCAGTCGCGCTTGGGCCCGACCAGCGCACTGACACCCACACGCAATCCGGCCAGCACTGACGCACCCACGCACACTAGCTAGTTAGTCTCAGCGGGGGCCGCAACGTCGTGTCACGCTGCGCTGCGCCACCACCCGTGCGCCGCTCTAGATCTGCCTAGCATGCGCCGCCGCAGCGCAGCGCCACCACCCGCCGATGCGCGGCTGCGCCCACGCTACACGCTCCCAGGCACGCAGCCATGTCACCCTCGCCATGGACAGAGGCCAGCACCGGTGCCCTAAAACCGCCACTCCTCGCGGGATGAGCCGCCCTGCAACGGCACTCATCGGCACAGCCCTAAGCCAGGGACCCAGGTGCGACCGATGCAGCCGGTCCTATGAAGCAGTCGCCCGCGCCACCGATGCAGTCGGCATCCAGTGCACAACGCCGCAGCAGAGTGCACCAATTTCTATTTTTTTAACTTCATTTATGTTGCTTCCGGTCTACAGGAATGACGAGGAACGCTAGCTCCCCCCCGACACCACGCTGGCACCTTCTTCCACAGATTCATCCTCTCCACAAGAGTGTCCACGACAGCAACACTACAACCTGTGTTCAAAATGCCCCAAGATCAAAGAAAAGGCAAGTCCAGATAGTCCGCTTATATGTTATACTCATTTGTTGGTATTTCGAAGACTATAAGTATCTGTAATTTATGCAATAGATGGAGCGTGAGCTTGAGAGGGTCCATGACCATGAGAGGGGCCATGACCGTGATACGCGTGCATATTGGGACGAACCGCTTGCCAAATTTTTGTTGGACCTAATCAGTCTTGAGAGGACTGATAAAAGGGGGTTGAGTAAGGATGCATGGGACAATGTTCATACCAGGTTCAACAAACAAATAGGCCGTCAATACACTCTTCAACAATTGAAGACAAAATTAACCAACTTGAAAAAGGAGCACTCGATTTTCAAGGAGGACCTGACACGAACTGGATTGGGCCGTGACCCTAATGGTGGGGTAACAGCTCCATCATGGTATTGGTAGAACCTAGATGTAAGTCACTTCACCCTTCCATTGTCGATTACTTTTCACGCCAAGTTGTTATGGCATGTAGCCTAGCTAATGGTGGGACCACTCTGTTTGCAGGGGCCGAGTGCAATGAATGGGAGGTAGCTAGTCTTATTCAATTCCATGGAAAATGCCTTTCGTCCACCAATTAATGATAGGGGTACATTTATGTATGCTGGTAGAGTCCATCTTCCCAACCACATAGGACAGACACTTCCCAACCACATGGGATAGACACAAGAAACTCCAGCAACAGGGCAATCATCTAGGTGGGCGAGTAGGGGTCAGGCTATTACCAGCCCTTCTACACCATATTAGGTTTACATGAATACAGCCAAGGAATGCATGCAAACCGCCACAAAAGCTCTTGTGGCCCAACAACAGATAGACAAGAAAACAGAGGATGAAGAGATGTATACATGTCTTAGAATGTTAAAAGAGGATGGGGTGAAGGAAGGGACAGACCTGCATTACATGGCTACATCTTTGCTTGAAAACCACATGCGCTGCATTGTCATTATGGATACCGAAAGCAGGAAGGCTAGAATTAAATGGATCAGTTGGGCCTAGAAGAATAAGTCTGGAAACTAGATCACTGGATGTGGATGATCGATTGTTGTTTGTTGTTCAAGTAGTTTGTTGTGCCTTAATGTTGTATCCTTTATTTCCAAGTGTGTTTGCACTTTGTTCAATTAGTTTGTTGTGCGAGCATGCAATGTATCCTTGATTTCCACGTTTGTTTGCACTTGTCTTTGAAATATTGTAATGTGGCCTTGTGGCCAGGACTAGCTATGTTTTTCATGTATCGAACCTGTGTTTTTCATGTACCGAATTATAATAACTGTTGCGTGCTAAATTGATTGTTGCTACCTTTGTTATGTAATATGCACCTTGTGCAATGATGAGTAGAAAGTGATTTTTTAACCTTTCAGGAACACTCCATATGATGATTTGTCTAAGACTATGTGGATTGCCTACAAATAAAAGTTGAATGAAGACTATGTGGATTGCCTACAAATAAAAGTTGGATGTACCACATTTAGGTGTGTGCAACTATAAAATGTTATATGTACTAGTTGTACTGCGATAAACTTTCATTGTGTATTTAATTCAATTTTCTATGCAAAAAATTTGAAGAATGTCTGAAATTGGTGACTCAGCAAGCTTATTGTGGTTTGAATGTGCGGCATTCACAGCCACGGCCGTAGCATGTTTTCATGAAGCCTCATGTGCAGGAGATGAATTTGCAGGTGATGTGCCAAATGCAAGTGATCTGCCATAGTCACCCCTTCATAGGGAAGGAAGGAAAGGATATCAATATGTCATTGATACATTGAACAATCTAGAGCGGTGCTATGACAATTTCCATATGTGGCCTAGTGCTTTTGAAACCTTGCATCATATATTAGTCTCTAGATTTGGCCTCAGATCAACTGGAAATTGTCACTCCAGAGAAGCATTAGGGATGTTCCTTTGAGCTTGTGGGACTAATCAATCACAAACACAGGTAGCATGGACCTTTGATAAGAAAAAGAGCCTTGTGAGCCAGAAGTTTGGTGAGGTACTAGATGTGATGAAATTATTTGTAGACACAATTCTGACCCCACTACATCCATCGTGTGCTTCTATTCATCCTGATTTGGCATGTTACTCACCTTTCTTTAATGGAGCCATTGGAGCTATTGATTGCATCCAAATTCCAGTGGAGGTTAAAAAGAAGTCAAAAAAGGATTATGCAAACAGAAGCAAAGAACCGACCTAGAATGTAATAGTTGTCTGTGATATGAACATGAGGTACACATATGTGGGTGCGGGGACAGTTGGGCGAGCCTATGACAATTCCATCTTGAACACTGTTGTGCAAACTAACACTTTTCCACACCCACCAGTAGGTTCGTCATGCATGTTACTTATTCAATTTTTTTAGTACAACAAGTTGATTTGGGAATGTAATCATATGTTGCTAAATCATATGTTGCTAAACTATTCTTTGTGGTTCATTTATTGTATAGGGAAGTACTATTTGGTGGACTCCGGGTTTGAACAAAGAATTGGATATCTGGGGCCATATGCCTGCCGTCATGGACAAAAGTTGCATCAATTAGAACATAACTTCAATAAAGTACATAATCATCTGCGTATGTGAATTGAGCGATCATTCGGGTCACTCACACAAAAGTGGAGAATATTAAAAAAGATACCATTCTTTCCGCCCGAGAAACAAAGTAAGATAATTCTTGCATGCTTTGCGCTGTATAATTTCTTGCTGGACTACGACGCAGGAAGAATTGTGGCTCCAAACATGTGGACTCCCATGGCTCCAAACATGTGGACTCCCCCAAACTTTCCAGCTCCCCCAAACATGTGGACTCGAGGCCCTACAATAGCATATCCACAACCATCAATGGACGAGCTACGTCATTGGATCACCCAAAATCTGTCGATGATTGACTAACTAGTGAGTATGCAAATCTATTATGTTTGAAGACATGCTATTTCTAGTTATTTATGGTTTTATGGTTCCATGAAAGCGACACTTGACAATGTGTCTTCATATAGGTGATGAAGGCCACATGGACAAATTGTAGATATGGGTGATGAAGGCCACCTTCACGTAGTGGGCGAATATAGCTTATGTCAAAATGTGTGTTTGACAACCGCTACAGCTTCTGTATAACCACTACAGCTTTTGTATAGGCTCCACTCAAGCCGCTTATATGTGTCTGCTCTAGATTAGATAGAATGGTAGACTAGATTAGCCTTATTTGATAAGACTGAAGTGACTGGATTAGCCTTATTTGATAAGACTGAAGTAGCCTTATTTGATATGTTGGCCTTATTTGAATCACATGACTTTTGTAGGCCTTATTTGAATCACATGACTTGCTTTAATTATTTGATAACAATGGCCTTATTTGAATCACTATGTATGGATATGAGTGAATGGACGACGTCCAATTTGTTTGATGCCAATATGTTTAATAGCAAAACAAATATATTCTGGTCAAAACGATAAAGCTTGGCCAATGGAGAAACACCAAAACACCAATGGGGGGGAAGGCAAAGGCATACCTAGGAGCTAAATGACAAATCGCCGAACTTCATGATCTCGGCGTTTTCCGATTTGACACCGAGGTGGTAGCCACCCTCGGACCTTCCTGGAATCAGCTCGAGCGGAACGCCGAAGTAGCTCAGGTCGGCGTTTTATCCATTGACGCCGAGGTACCTCTGTTTGCAGTTATTTTTCTGGTGGTACGCTAGCTGTTAAGGCACTGGATATAAGAGCGACATAGGCATGGTGGGCAGGTGAATGGGCATATATATATATACATAGAATGGGCAGGTGAATGGGCATGTATAGAGTGGGCATATATAGCATATATAGCACGGTCGTCGTGCATGACTGATGGCATAGTTGAGAAGAAAATTCGGGGGATGGGTGAATTAAGCGAGCTAGCAGCATGTGGCTAGCAGCACCCACCCATATATAGTGACGCGACGAGTGGGTGTACGTGCCTTGTCTCTTGAACTGTTCATTGTCAGGATCAATCTATATGAAGGGCAACAATAAGCACGTACTATATATAAGTTTGTACTTACTTAAAGAAACAAGAAACAAAAGGGTTTGATGACATATTGGATAAGTCAAACAAAATATACTGGATGAGTTAAACTAAATATACTGACTTTTTTTGGAAATCAATTAATTACACAATTTTTGCATAAATAACAACTAATTAACACAATTGAATTATATCCATGATCAAGAGCATGAAACCCCTCCAAATGAATGAATCATCTTGCTGTAATCACTCACATGAGTATCAATTTTTGTGTACCATATGCTCTTTGATGTAAGGTTCCACTTCTACAGTGTGTTGTAGCACTAGGAATTGGGCTCTATGGAAGTCATCTGGATATGGAATAATTTGCTTCTCCCCAAGACACCCTCTCCCCGCTAGCCTTCCCTCATGGCAAGACTTGGAAATGCCAATTGGATTAGTAGGGTCAATGTAATTGAGGCACTAGTCCACCACCTCCTCAGTAGAATAGCACTGCGCCATACTTCCCTCAGGGTGAACCCGACTCTTGCCATACCTATTCAAAGTGCTCATAAATCTCTCATATGGATACATGTGGTGGAGGAACATTGGTCCAAGATACTTGATCTCCTTAACCAAATGTATAATGAGATGGACAGATATGTCAAAGAAAGTCGGCGGGAAGTAAGCCTCGAGAAGATACATCATCTCACACGTGTCCTTTTCAAGAGCGTCCAGTGATTGTGCATCAAGGACCTTCTGAGAGATTTTATTAAAGAAGAAGCAGAGGCTCATGATTGCCATTCGTACTTTTTCTAGCAATATGTTCTGGATACCAACTGCAAGCATTGTTGTGAGCATGACATCACAATCATGAGCCTTCATGGGTAGCATTTTGTTTTCTCTTGCTGGCACTAGTTTGCGGATGTTGGATGTGTAACCAAAGGGAACTTTGACACTATGAATGAAGTCACAAAGTTCCTGTTTCTCTTGTTGAGTTAGGTTCACAGCAGATAAAGTTGGACGGGCATCATTACCGTTAGGACGAAGCTCGGGCCTTATGTCCAATTCCTCAATGTCAGCTCTTGCTCTTGGATGGTCTTTGGTTTTCCATTTGTCATTCAAGAGTGTCCCAAGTAAACTTGCACAGACATTCTTTTTCACGTGCATGAAATCGATGCTATGACGGACCACTAAATCTTTCCAGTAAGGTAGCTCCCACAGAATTGATAATTTCTTCCACCTCTTCTTATTGGCACTATTTGCTTTGCACTTTCGCTTTCCAAGGACAGTGTTATCCCATTGTAGGTGTGGTATCCTTTAAGGCTTGTGCATAGACCTGTATCCCACTAAAATGCCTTGGAGCCAATCCTGTCTCTCTCATCCCATCAAACTGATGTTTCATTTCCCTATATGGATGAGCCATAGAAAGGTGACGTCGATGCCTTACATATACTCTCTTCTTTGAGTTATTCAATCAAACAGTCTCGATGTCATCTAAGCAATGAAAGCAATCTTTTTCTCCTTTGCTCTGCCTAGACACGCTCCGATGCCCGGGAATATCAATGATGGTGGTGAAGAGCATGGCACGTAAGTTGAAACGCTCTTTCCTGAACCCGTCATACGCACTAATACCCTCTTCTTTCCATAGTTCTTTGAAATCATCAATAAGCGGCCTCAGAAACACGTCGATGTTTACACCTGGTTGATGCGGACCAGATATCAAAATTGACATCATCATGTACCTCTGCTTGTTACATATCCATGGTGGAAGATTGTAGATAGTTAACAACACAAGCCAGACACTATGTGAGATACTCATGTTACCAAATGGGTTCATGCCATCTGTGCTCAGTGCAATCCGAAGATTTCTTAGCTCATCTGCAAAAGATTTATACTTAAAATCAATGATCCGCCACTGGATACCATCAGCTGGGTGTCATATATGACCATCAACAATTCGGTCATTCGAGTGCTAGCTCATTAGTTGTGCATCCTTGGAACATGCAAACAACCGTTTTAGGAGAGGAACTATAGGGAAGTACCAAACAACCTTCCTAGGGACTTTATGCCGCATGTCATCATCCTCATTAAGGTCATCAGTTCTCCGTTTGTACCGGGAGGTTTCACACTTTGGACATTCAGTTAGTTTTGCATAGTCACCACGGAATAGTATGCAATTATTCTTGCAAGCATGAATTTTTTCAAATTTCAATCCCATTGGGCAAAAAATCTTCTTGGCCTCATATGTAGTCTTAGGTATCTCATTTCCCTCGGGAAGCATATCGACAAGCAGTTCTAGCAATTGTCTAAAGCTCTTGTCAGTCCAATGATGTGCTGCCTTCAATTGGAGCAGCTTTAGTGAAGCAGCCAACTTTGAATATCGCTCTTTGCAACCCGGATATAGTGGGGTCTTCATATCTTTCAATAGTTGTTTCTACTTCTTAAACTCTGAACCAGTGCACTCATCATAGCCAAAGGCATCACGCACCATCTCTTCAAGATTCTCAGGAAAATGGGCATCATCATAGTTGGCAGCAATATCTTGTACATCATCATCATAGAGATCTTGATTGTAAAAAGTTGATTCCTCGCCACCATCACTAGTTTCATGAAGGCCTGCCTCTCCACCACGATGACCAGCCGCCTCTGTCTGGTCTCGATCATTAACACCTTCTTCTCCATGTTTGTTCCAACATTTATAATCAGCCATGAATCCTCGAAGTATTAGGTGGGCATGGATAGTCAAGGAATTCGAGTATTGCTTTTCGTTCTCACAGTCAATGCATGGACAACACATAGATGACTTATGACCATTCAACATATCCGCATGGGCAGCTGTTATGAAAGATTCAACACCATCTAAGTACTCTGCAGAAGTACGGTTTCGAAGATACATCCAGCGGCTTCGATTATCCATAGTCTAAAAAAATTGAAAATGGAGCAATGAATCAATCAATTCAAGAAATTGCCACAACACAACAGTTTTGGAACAATTCATGAGCTGTACATGTCATCATCATATATATAGTTTGACACAATAAAAAATCAAGATGCAAATTAGTTGCACAAGTTCTTGTAGAGCTTACTTTTGGCCACTGCTGCGCAGTATGTGAAGAACGGCTAGAGGATGGCGATGGCAAAGAACTAGAATATCAAGACGGTTAAGTCATCCTGCTGCAGAGATGGAAGCCATCGTGCGTGCCGTAGAGATGGAAGCCATCGTGCGTGCTGCAGAGATGGAAGCCATCGTGCGTGCTGCAGAGATGGAAGCCGTCCAAGCCGCCCTGTAGCAATGGAGATATATATAGCTAATATAGAATAAGCATACATGCCACACCTAGTTTATGCCCACACCAAAAATACAATCAAATTAAGGAATGAATTTGTTGGTCACCTCTACAAGCAAGCTTCCCCAAAAAAAAACCGTGGAAGGCACAATGTTGACTCCGGTATTTTTCTTAGCAAGAGGGAAATTATAACCTAAGAAAAAATTCACAAACAAATATCAGTTAGTTCTAATTGGAGCAAATAAATCCAGAAACAAATGAAAGAATAACTTATACAAGTAGGCTAATTTGCACAAACAAAGAAGAGCTAAATCCAGTAATTAAGTTAAATATAATAATTATTTACATTCAACAAAAGCTTGAAGCTGGAGTACGCGCCAAAGACACAGCTGCTAGGTGCCAAAGACAGAGGGCTCTTATCTCGAGTAGCTAGTCGTCTGTTGATCGTTATTAATAGAATGCATATGTAGAGGGTCGGCCGGGTATACAGAGACAGGCTAAATTATAATTAATTATGAAATGGATCGGACGGCCGGACCTAGCTTGCTTCAAGTTGATGATCATGTGCATGACCACGACACCACGCAGGAGCCCCCAGCCGCTCGCGCCTCGTTGCGAACGCTGGCGCCTGCGTCTTTTGCCCGCGCTCCATTTGGCCGGCCGGCCCTGGAGGAACACGTACACTCGCGCGCGTATGCCGGTCGGCCGACCTCTCTCGCGGGCCCCCCCGCCGCCGGCCCGAGTCCGGCCTGCGGGCACCGCCGACCGCGCGCGCCAGCCGCCGGCCGGACGAGTGAGACCGCCGCACGCCCCGCGCCCAGCCTCGCACGCGCTGAGCGCTATAACAGAGAGACCGAATGAAGCTTCTCGCGAACTCGCGCAAAACAATAATTGTGCCGCGTGCCCTCCAAGAGTTATACAAGATTCATTGTTTGAGACTGGTTATACTAAGACGAGTCTAATAATATTAAAGATACTTGTTTTTACAAGAGTCTGTAATAAATACTACTACAGACGCGCCTTACTCTCACCGGAGTTGGAGTTATCTGTGGCTGAGTTGTGACAGACTTGATTCGCTACGCGCGTATGTAATCGTATCACAGACTCTTGTACAAGGTTGGTCTGTAGGTTTGCTGGTGGATTTGTCTCATTTTTACATAGTGAATGGTGACATGATGTTGCAGCCTCCAAAAGCGGCCAAGGATAAGAGAAACATGTGACTGCCCTACACCGGCCACATAGGTGACTTGTTGTAGAGCATATCATTTGTATTTTTTTGGACTGGCATCAACAACTTCTCTAATATGATCAAAATCTATTAGCATCTAGTTTGCTATCCGGTAGATACACAAAACATTTGACATTGTATAGCAAACTGAGAATAGTTTTTTCTAAAAAAAACTAAAAAAAAACTACAAATAGTTGCTTAGAAAAAACCTTAAAAATCTAATGAAAATTCTGAGAGTTCTATTGATCTATTTATGGTTTTCTATCTTTACCACATTGATTCTTCTTTCTCTAAACCAACTTGGTTACTCATAAATTCTTGGTTAATGCATTATGTTTTGGATTGTTATAGGTATGGGTGGTTGTCGCTCAGCCCTTACTGAGTTTGTGAGCCTACAACGCCATGAACTTTTTGACCGTTAATTTAATGAACTTTGGTTTTTGAATTAATGTTACTTTAATGCTGATATTTAATTTTATAATATTGTTATCTTATCGTGTGATTTGTGTGTTTTTAGTAAAAAAATCTTGGTTGTCCCGTAGCAATGCATAGACACGCTATCTAGTCATTAATCAATTTTAAAAACAAAACAAAGCAATTTTTATTTTGTTTTCGTCCACTAGAATGGATTAATGACATCATTAACTGAAACATTGCAAAACTATAATGACGTGGCAATTGACTGTGACATGGCGCTGTGGGATTGGGTGGGGAGTTAACTACCTTTGTTGACTGACGGTCCTGGTCGTTCATCTGAGAACAGACGGCTGGGGGCCGCAAGCTCGGCTTCTGCTGCCGCACTGCCCGTCCAGAGCCTCAGTAGCGGCGGCGATCGGCGTTGGGGTGGTCGTCCAGCGACCGTGGAGCACCGGAGGGCAGCGGAGAACGTAGAGGGTGTCCCGGCGAGCGCGCTGGTGGTGCTATCGTCGGCGGAAGCGACCCAGGGAAGCAGACGTCGGAATGAGGCGGTCTGCAGCGATGGCACTCGATCGGCAGACCTGCCTGCGCGGATTGAAGCCATGAAGCAGCAGCGGATGCGCGGCGTGCTCATGAGACTCCGTAGAGTCCAATAGCGGCAGCAGGGATGACCGGGGTTGGGAGATCGGGAGCTCGAGACGAAGCTCGTCCATGGCGGTTGCGGCGGCGATGCGGGCGCTGCAGGGTGGAAGATGGAGCTGGGAGCAGCAGGGTGGTGGCGGCGCCGGGAGGTGCCCTAGGCCACCCTTTTATAGGGCACAGAGGGCGGAGAGGACAGGGGGAGCTTGGTCGCGACTCGCGAACAGTCCGTCAATGGCGGGTGCGATCGGTGCACGAAGCGCGCGGGTCCGGATTTGGCGCAGGGCTCGGCGAGGGTGGAACGGGAGACTCGGCGCGCGCGGCTTGGTCCTCGCGGGCTCGGTCTGTGCGCGGGGCTTGGTGGTCGTGCGGGCATCGCCGATGGCGGAGGTGAGCGGCGGCTGGAGGTGGTGGATGGGCTTGACAGGCGGGGTCCTGCCCTGGGCCGCGGCCCAGCTGGGAGAGGAGGGGTGCTGATGGACTGGCTGCTGGAGTGCTGGTGGTCTCCGGCGCGCGAACAGAAAGGAGGGAGGGAGAGCAGGCCGTGCCTGAGAGAGAGACAAAGGGGTGGGCTGAAGCCAAGGGTTTCAGCCCAAACAGTAGGAGAAGGTTCTTTTGGCTTATTTTTAATTTTGAAACTGATTCATATCTTTAGATTCAAACTAGTTTTGAAATCTTTTTAAAACAGTTGAGGCTTTCAAATAAAAAAATTTCAAACATAATTTATTTTAAATTTACTTTTCTACCTAAACTTATATTTTACTTTGGAAAATAGGATTATCCGTGGCTTAATTGAGATTTTAATAAATTGTTTTTCACACAATAAAATTAATGGAAAGGTATCAATGAAGCAAACAAATCAAATTAATTATACAACTTTTTATGAAATCATAGTGTGCACTTTTCAAATGATCAACACCCTACCCAAATCTTGCAAACTTTTGAGAAAATATAAAATCGTTTATTTTATTTTTCTATTGACAACCCGAAATAGAAATTTTGAGTTGTGACACATGCGCTCTTGAATTGTCTTGGTTTATTCCCATGGAAAACCCTTCATCTTCCTTTCCTCCTTGATGAGCAACACCTGAATGGCATTCTTGTATATGTCCACCCTTATTCTTGAGCTGCTCCTTTGCACACTTCCTTCCCATGGGCATTTTTCCTTGTGATAGTTGAGATGAACTAGGAGTCTGTGGGCTCCCCATACCTTCATCTTGTTTGACTTCATTGATAAGGTTTGGATTGGATTGTGTGGCTCTCTGCGTAGGGCATTGCTATAGTCTTTTGTTTCTTGTGGGCTTTAAGTGCTTAACATTTCAATGACAACTTCACCAACGTCTTGCTATCACGTTTGTCTTGAGGGTTAGTCACCACCTTCAGCATCATTGACAACATCACCTCACTGTGTCGCTTGGCTCAAGGGACTCGCTCATCTACTTCAATGATGACTTCGTCTAGCCTCGTCGTTATGTTTGGCTGAATGGCTTGTCATCACCTTTGGGCTTTGGCATCATTGGTAATACCACCTCATCATATCATTTTGCTCGAGGGACTTGCCCATCTACTTCAGCGATGACTTCATTGAGCCTCGTCGTTATGTTTGGCTGAAGGGCTTGTCATCACTTTCGGCATCATTGACAATACCGTCTAATTGCTTGTCAATGATGAGAGGCAACATAGCCATTTTTAGTGCAAAACAGTATTTTACTGTGTAGTTTTCATCATATAGAGTCTTCTGATTTTATAGTATAATTTTAGAGCATTTATATGATTTTATATCTATTTTATAAAAGTATTTTGTTGGAAACGATGTCTACCAACTAATTTGTTAAGAGCTAGAGTGTCTTTCAGCAAATCTTAACTTTTTCAATATCCAGCAACAAAGAGTGGTCACTTGCAGTGTCCTATGATAAAATTCCCCTAATAAGTGTGGTCTCATGCTTTCTCTCTAAAAGAAGCTGAAGCTAGATTACTTTCATTATATAAAAGACATAGGTATTTTAGGATATATTGATCCAAATAAATTTATTCTATAAAAATTCTAATATATTGCAATTCTTCTTAATGTCTTCTTGTGAGGACATAACACCTTCAGATACAACCATGGATATTAAGGTGAGCTCGTTCAATAAATTTTGATGCAACTCACTTATTCCACATGTGCATGTATTTATTTGCTTGTAGGTATAAATAATTCTCAAAGTGCAAGACAATCAAGATTCATCGGTGACCCGATAGTACTTCATTGGAAAGGTCATAACTCAACCATCCGAAGTGCGATTGAGGTCAATGAGCATTTGATGGAAAGCTTATTTGATAAGCATTCAAATAGATCAGGTCCCATATCAATATCATATTGGCAAGGCCTTCAAATCATCAAGACATTCTGTCGCTGTTGCTGTCAGGAGCTACATCATCATCATGGGCTTGTTATTCACACATGGGACCCTAGCTCCAGTTGGAGCACGTTTCGAGGAGATGGAGAACACACCGAGGAAGCCCTTGGACGTCCTCCTTCTTGGCCACCACCTTATAGGGCTAGCAAGGACGTCTAAGTCAAGCCAGATGCCCAGTCCAACTCGAGTTCACGTCAGTCACAACCTTCAGGACCAGCAAACGATAAACCGGATGCCCAAAACACATCCGAACTCTATTTTTGATGATCCACGTATGGATGGAAAGATAATTTCATAAGCTAACTAATGGCTTTGGTTTGAGATCTAAATTCCATCGGAGTCAACGGGAATCGTCAAAACAAGTCAGCATCCAGAATCTGTCAAGGTGCTGCGTCGCCATCTTTTGGGCCGTCGGGCCATGTAACATGTAGGCCCATAAGGAGGACATGAATGAGGGTGCTTGCACGTTCCTTAGACCATATAATCAGTAGCTGCCGGCTACGTTAGGGTTTAGATTTTGCTTTAGATCAATCTATCAATGAACAAGTCGTCGTTATCGGTTTGCGAGACCCCAACTTTGAGTACTTAATCATACATCTGCAATTGTCACTTCAATTGAGTTGCATTTTATCTTCTTCTTGCTTGTGTTCTTCGATTGCAGCAGGGATTAGCATTCTTGGCGAGGTCAACCGGATTGTGACACGGTTAATAACCAGAGGAGACGTGGTGCTAAGGTTGCAGAGTTTCAGTCTTTATGATCTGAAGTCTGATCAGTATGTCAATCTCCACCAAATCGATAGTTATCTTAAACCTGACGGAAGATCGGTAACCCTATCCCCATCATCTTCATCAGACACTGAGGACTCTATGTTTTCTAATGTATTCTTCAAAAGCAATGACTTCATAGATCAACATGCCCTTCGAGTCATCCTTTTCTGATTGTACACGAATGAGACACATGATTAAAATTTTTGGAAAATTCTATATGCATATGATGATTAAGGCTGCATATACATAGTTGCACATTATCTACTATTAATTATATTATTAGTTTTGGGAAATCTATCATCATTTAAATTAAAGTAACAAAATATATGTAACTTATACTTTTGTAGTATACATAAATGCATCCTCACATTTTCTAATCAAGCTATATATGCATTTTGACTACAACAATTCATATTCATATAATTAGTAGTCTCACAAGAATTGGCTTAATTGGCTCCCGAGAAGTTACAGTAACATGTTAAAATTGTGATTGTTCAAGGATGAAATAATCATTCAGTGACAACATTGTTTAATTGAAGGACTTACCGGCAAAATTTATATTTTGACAGATCTTTGACAGTTGGTCTAGCTAACGAAGATTCCATGCCTGAGAAGGCAAATTTACCAGTTTTTTATAAACTAATACACACTGCTGCTCGGTCAATGACAATACTTGCATATATCTGCGATGGTTATGCTCCTCCACTTCGCTAGCTATTGGTCTTCGTATATGTACCTCTAGGCTGCAACATACGCTGACCAGATGCATACTTGGTGCACATGACGATGAAGACGACGCGCCAACCACAACTACCGGATTTTTTTCGTCGTCGTCGTCAATGGCGTGGCTGCGTCCTCTGCTGGCATCTAGGGAACAGTACACCATTTGGATCAATACATGCTGCTTGTTGGATTCAATGTATGTTTGTAGCAGAAGTACAGAACGAATACTTCAGTAGCAATATTGAAATTCAAGGTGATTTGTTGAAATAATAAATCAAAAGTCAGAGCAAAACCATCGCTTCTCATATGTAACGTAATTCATACTCTCTCGTGGTACGGAGTCAAATCATTTTAAGAACTTATAGTAAAAGGTAACTATATTTATGATTTTTTTTATAAAAAAAGGCAAAAGTTTTGCTGTAATTTTTATTAGAAGGGTAAAATAAAAATAAGAGTCGATCTAATTTTTTTGAATGAAAGCAGACGACCAAGAAACCACACAACTAGAGGGGATATATGCCCACACCCCTCACAGCTGCTAAAGTACATGCATACACACATATCAATTTCAAATCGAATGGCACATCATGCTCCCAATAAACTGAGATTTTTTTTAAATCAAAGGCGAAACACAAATTAATTAATTCGATCGTTTAGCTCACTGGTCAACTCAAAAGAGTACTATATCATAGACTTGGTTGTGCCCGCGGCGCCAAAATTAAATTTGACTCCACAAATAAATTTTCCCCGCTCCCAAATAGGACACGTGTTGATCAACAGATGAACGACCTCAGTTCTCTAGCTGTAGGTTCCATGTATAGTTGTGCATAAACATATTTGACCTACTAAATAAGTTATACAATCTGGAGTACAAGTCCTGCTGATACAAGTCAACCCTACCAGCAACCAACCACCTACCAAGCACTGGTGGCACGTTCTTCCCGCATTGGTCTTCCCCATCTACACATCCAGCTATCTGGATTCTGGAAAACAGAAACAACAACCAGACAGCACTCGTGCGGCCGGATGCATGCATTAGTATACCTGACAATGCGGCCCCACCACTGCATGCTTTACACTAGACTAGATCCGATGGTCACTAGTATTAAGCACCTGCCATTAAGACAGGCTTAACAACAAAATCACTAGGACTAAAAGACGTGTGGTGTGGTCTGAATCTGACCAGATAATAGTCAACGAGGAGAGAGCGAGGGGATGCACAGCACAGCAGCATGTATAAAAGGAGAATGAGAGGATGGTTGAGATGCACGCACAGACCGATCGAAGTCGAAGAGACAGACCAGCATTGCACAGAAAACCTAGCTAGCAGATCAGCGTCTCTGCGACAACGGCAGCGAGAGCCACGATCAAGATGATTTCTTCTTTCTGCGCCGTGCTCACACTCGTGCTGCTCCCATCATTTGCCGCGGCCACCGCCGGCGGCGGCGGCCATGGCAATTTCGACTACAAGAGGGCGCTGCACAGCAGCCTCCTCTACTTCGAGGCGCAGCGGTCGGGGCACCTCCCCTACAACCAGCGCGTCAAGTGGCGCGGCGACTCGGGGCTCGCCGACGGGCTGCAGCAGGGCGTGGACCTGGTGGGCGGGTACTACGACGCCGGCGACAACGTCAAGTTCGGCCTGCCGATGGCGTTCACGGTCACCATGCTGTCGTGGAGCGCCATGGAGTTCCGGGACGAGATCGCGGCGGCCGGCGACGGCGAGTGGCGCCACGTGCTGGAGGCCATCAAGTGGGGCACCGACTACTTCATCAAGGCGCACACCGAGCCCGACGTGCTGTGGGCCGAGGTCGGCGACGGCGACACTGACCACTACTGCTGGCAGCGGCCCGAGGACATGACCACGTCGCGCCAGGCGTACAAGGTCGACCGCGACAACCCAGGATCCGACCTCGTCGGCGAGACCGCCGCCGCCATGGCCGCCGCGTCCATCGTGTTCCGCCGCTCCAACCCGCACTACTCGCACCTCCTCCTCCACCACGCCGAGCAGCTGTTCGAGTTCGGGGACAAGTACAGGGGCAAGTACGACAGCAGCGTCAGCGAGGTGCGGCGCTACTACGCGTCGGTGAGCGGGTACGGCGACGAGATGCTGTGGGCGGCGCTGTGGCTGCACCGCGCCACCATGAGGACGGAGTACCTCGACTACGCCGTCGCCATGGCCGACGAGTTCGGCGGCACGAGCTGGGCCATCAACGAGTTCAGCTGGGACGTCAAATACGCCGGCCTCCAAATCCTCGCCGCCAAGGTAACCTTGCTTGTTGATCACTGTCATTAGCTAGTTAGGGTACGTTTAACGTGACGACAATGCAAAACAAAAGTAAATATCATATTCCAGATAGCTAACAACAGACGTGCCTGCAGCTAGTAGTAGTATGCAATGCATGTCACGAATGGCACGTAGCAGACAAACAAAAAAGTCAGATCGACAAGGAAATCTACCCTACGTGCTGTACACAATCCTGATCGATCACATTTTAAGGTGTGCCATGCCTTTCATGAATTTTCAGCTGCTGCTAGAAGGGAATCACCGGCCGGAGCACCGGACGACGCTGGAGCAGTACAAGTCCAAGGCGGAGCACTACCTCTGCGCGAACCTCGGCAAGAACGGCGCCGCCGGCAACGTGAACCGCACGGCCGGCGGCATGCTCTTCGTCCGGCAGTGGAACAACATGCAGTACGTCACCAACGCCGCCTTCCTCCTCACCGTCTACTCCCACTACCTCGTTGCCGCCGGAGATTCCCCGCTCCAGTGCCCCGACGACGGGCCAGTGCGCGCCGGCGAGCTGCAGGCGCTGGCGCGTGCCCAGGCGGACTACGTCCTCGGCGCCAACCCGGCCGGCGTGAGCTACATGGTCGGGCACGGCCGGCGGTTCCCGCGGCGGGTGCACCACCGGGGCGCGTCCATCGTGTCGCACCGCGCCGACGGCCGGTTCGTCGGCTGCGTGCAGGGGTACGACCACTGGTTCCGCCGCGCGGGGTCCAACCCGAACGTGGTCGTCGGCGCCATCGTCGGCGGGCCAGACCACCGCGACAGGTTCAGCGATCGCCGCAACAACTACATGCAGACGGAGGCGTGCACCTACAACACCGCGCCCATGGTTGGCGTCTTCGCTCATCTGCACAGTCAGACGGCCGGGTCGTCGTAGGAGACGAAATGATCTAGGACGACGGACGGCCAAATGATTAGGATTTCTTGGTAGAGGTAGTTACCTTTTTGTTGGGTCATGCAAAAGCCGGCCGGCATCGGAGGCTGCATGCATGTAGAGTTAATTTGTTCTCTAGTCTTCTGTAGTGTGTACCATGTAAATTTGTCAGATATAAAATGATTTTTTTTAAAAAAAATTGGTGAGTATCCACCGTAGGGTAAATCACTAGTACAGAAAAGGCCTGTCTTGGCGGTTCCAAACGCATTTCTACGGGCGTTTTTCGAAACGCCCAAGTATGGGAGGCCATAGAAATCGGCTATTTTACCTGGGCGGTTGCTTGGGAACCGCCGGTAGAAATCGATTTCTACGGGCGGTTCTCTTAAGGAACTGCCTGTAGAAATCCTTGCCCAGAAAAACACGAAAAAAATTGCAAAAAAATATTTTTAAGAAGGCAAAAAATATTTTTCGAACCGGGAGGCACCCGCCCGCCGTCTCCGTCAAGTCGCAAGTCTCGCATTTTTTTCGCGTAAAATCGTGCGCTACGCGGCGTGGGGGGTTTGAACCCGCGACCTCGGCCTGGGCGGCGTATCCCCCTCTATCACTCCACCCACACGTCACTTGTGTCTAGATATCATTTTTGTTCCCCACATATTATACAAACCCGATAGAAATTTAAATATTTGAGGGTGTAAACGAATTCAAATGAAAAAGTGATGAACTACAAAGTTTCATAACTTTTCGAGATCTACAACTTTTATTTAGAGTGTTTCTCCATCCGAGGTCATTTGCAAAATTTGTATTTTAAATTTAAAAATTTCATTCGTAGTTTTCCATAAAGAGATAATTTCAAATGAAAAAGTTGTCAACTACAAAGTTTCATAACTTTTCGAGATCTACAACTTTTATTTTGAGAGTTTCTCCATCCGAGGAAGTTTAAAAAACTCAAAAAAATTAATTTGAAACTATTTCTACTGGCGGATCTCTTAAGTAACCGCCAGTAGAAATCGTATTTCTACTGGCGGTTCGTATTTCTACTGGCGGTTCTTTAAGAGAACCGCCTATAGAAATAGAGCCGATTTCTACAAGTTGTAACGCCCCGCCTCCTTGAGGCCGGGCCATTTATCGGCGGCTTTAATAGGACCAACACGCCCTCACGGACCAACACCAGTCTTTTTTTCGCGCACTTTATCCTCACTCATGCGCACAGGAACGAGTTCCCGATCGGTCACCCATCCTGAAATTGCTCCAGGCCAAGCACGCTTAACCTTGGAGTTCTTTCGAAATGAGCTTCAGGAAAAGAAGTTGCAACTTATTGGTATGAGTATCATATTAATCCTATTAAACCCTAGGCCGGGGTGTTACATCCATACCCCCTTAGGAGATCGACGTCCTCGTCGATCAACCCCAGGCCAAGAACCTCCTCTCTTGGCCACGTCGGTGTGTCCAGTGCCAGCGCATGTACCATGCTGTGTGACCACGACGGATCCACACCGACCATGCGGACCATGCTCGCAAGCTGCGACACACGCGGCCGTGAAACCGCGAGAGTCGCCTCGATACCATTTGTAACGCCCCGCCTCCCGAGGCGGGCCCGCTCACATCGGACGCTTTTAATAGGACCAATACACGCCCTCACAGACCAACACCCGGTCTTTTTTCTCACAAGACTTTGTCACGATCGGTCACCCATCCTGAAATTGCTCCAGGCCAAGCACGCTTAACCTTGGAGTTCTTTCAAAATGAGCTTCCGGAAAAGAAGTTGCAACTTATTGGCATGAGTATCATATTAATCCTATTAAACCCTGGGCCGGGGTGTTACAGGCTGTTCTAAAGAGAAACCGCCAGTAGAAATAAAACGCTAGTGTCAAGAGAAATGGTTTATGTACTAGTGAATTTAGTATCCACCGTAGGATAAATTTGGGTGCCTAATTTTAAACTTTAATTCTAGGATTCGATTTACACTTCCATTAAAAAGATATAGACTATTCTATTCTAGTATGATATGCAGTGAAGGTTTTTCTGGTATGAATCATACCAGAAAATGATCCACTAAAAACCATTTTGAGCAACGGATGCCTCTTTCTTTTATAGGTTGCTCAATCGAAATCCGCCTCCAAAATGATTTCTAAAACAAGCTGCCACTAGAATCTATTTTAAAGACAGGTCCTAGATCTATATGGCTAGAAGTCGATTTCTAGAGGCGTCTAGATCTAGATCCATCTCTAAAAGAAGATCTTTTCAAATGATGAATGAAGACAAACTTTATATTAAAGTTATATAGCATGAGTGATATACAACTTTATTTGTAATTGAAATTTTTTTATTTAAAGTTATTCTAATCCCACAAATTAATAATTCTCACAAATTCTATTTCAATTTCTCACATTTTGAAAATCAATTTTTTTAGAGAAACAACCAAAACCAAAGTTATAGATCTTTAAAATACTAGTGAATATGCACGTGCGGCACGCACGCGTGTCTAAGAAAACATTTATAGTTTTTACCGCATGTGTCTAGAAAACATTTATAGTTTTTATTTGTCATTCTCTATCCTGTTTGCTATTGGCACCCATATATTATCTAAAAAATGGCTTTAGTTTTTACTTTCCATTTAAATTTCTATTTATAGTATAGATGCATTTGAAATATTTAAAAGTTTTCGATTCTTTTAGGTAAACACTCATCATATTCATACCATTGCTCATGGGTGTAGTAAATAGAAGTCAATGTAGTCCATGAGACCCTTGATCTAGAATACAGACCTACCAGCAAGAGAAATGTTATCGCTCCACCTCCTACTAACCGCTGCTCTTGCTCGGCCCGCCGTGCTTTCGTCTCAACTTTCAATGGCGAGGGCGAGGACGAGGAGTTACACCACCTCCACAGAAGCCGTTCCGCTTAGCGGGTGTGCAAGTGGGAACCGCTAAGCCGGTACGATACAGATGGTGAGAAAAAATGTCGAAGGGATCGAGGCATTTGCAGAGGGTAAATGTAAATAGTTTCCTATCGTGACCGCTCATCAGATTAGGGTGGGAGATTTAGATATCATAATGCAATTAAATAACTTGTTGTTGACTTTATTCAATATATTCATACATTGTTTGAATACATCACTATGAAATTATGAATTTGTAGAACTCTCATAGTAATGCTAATTTCAAATAATCAAACATAAGCATGGCGCTTCTTTGCAGCACATGCGACACGCATGTGTTTATGATTGTGAAAGGTAACATTACATTGTCATAAGAAAACACTAAATTTATGATGTATTACAATATTTGGAACCCCATGTTTGTATAAAGTGTGATAGGAAATCAATTACATGGCACAAAATCTACAAGAGTCACCGGCTCAAGCACTATCAATGCAAGATTATATATCATGAAATGTACTTTTACAATGTAATTGTCTCGGTTGAAGATTATATATTACATATTATTTTCTGAACAAAATATATTACATATTAGTAGATGTTGTTTGTCAAATTTAGAAAAGTTGGACTTAGAACAAACCGAGTTGTGATCAAAGGAAGTATTCCTCATGAAGCAAATACAAATCTGGCAGCACAAAATAGTCAATTACTCATTTACTTCAGTTACATTTATGGCATCCTCAACTCAGTTTCTTCTCTTTTACTCCAGTTTCTGTTTGTGCTCCCACCTGTTAGGCAACACCCGACATGAATTACGATTATCGTCCATGCTTAAGAATGGTGAATAAATAATACAAAGTTTTAATTTTTTATATGTGTACTTCAGAATACCTGAACGACAACAACACTACCAACTATAAGCATCGGTATCCTCTCATTGAGCTTTTCCTCCTATCCTTTCATTGAGCTTTTCCTTTTCTTATTTTGCTTCTTGAAAATTTTGTTGATAAAAACAGAGTTTCGGACTTCCTCTTGAGCAATAAAGCCAAATGAGTAGATAGAACAACAAAAGGTCAGGCTTCAATGAGATTTTTAGACCTGTGCAGTTGCTCCGCAAATGAAAAAACACCATTATAAAAAAAATTATTGTAAGAACACCAGAATTCCTTTTTAGTTTAGAATCATTACTACATTGGACAACTGTCAAAGGAGTCAATAGTCATCAATTGGTATCCAGAGGTTCTGCACAGGACCTAAAACCTTGGCATGTTTTTTGTGTTATACATCGTTGAATGTCAACTGAATCAGCAGGTGTAGCATATATAAATGAGAGAAGACAAAAGCAATCACAATTTAGTTAAAAATCACCGAACAGGAATAGCAATTGGAGTAGATGCAACCTAGCAGTCGAAGCAGCCATGATGATAGGTTCTTGAATCCCAGAGCGATGAAATTATACAGGAGCAGCGAGATAATGACGCGTGGTCGATGACCTCACCCTCTTCGTATACAACATTATAGGTTCTTGGATCATCAATCGATTAATGAGGAGTGGAAAACTCGTGCTTCCATCTATATCTATATATTTTGAATACCACCATACAGTGAAAAGCACGGTCCTTAAGCAGAGCACCAGTAGTTAGGAAATCAGGAATTATAAAAAATAGAGGAGGTAACTGACACCTACGTTCTGGTTTAGGCGTGCGTGTAGGTCGTTGTTTTCCATGGCGAGGTTGTCGCAGGACTCCATGGTGCCCTCGAGGTCACGCTGGTAGAGCCGGCAGGCCCGGCACTCCTTCCTGTTCTTGTCGGAGAGGTCAGCGTATGCGACGGTCACGGCCTCCTTTCCCACGACGCAGCGCGGAGGCCGGTGGCATTCATGGCGGCTTCGGCCTGCGGAAGGAGAGGGACAGAGAGAGTCAATCGGCATGGCCCCTTGAAGCAGCAGAATTCCTTGACATAGATTTGTTTTCCAAGCAATAAATAAGAACGGTGGCAATTGTCGAAAGGGAGGATCGGTGGAATTTTTGACGTAGATTTGTTTTTCACGTTTTTCTTAAGGAAGGATCGGTGGGTATAGGGGGTGGGTAGGAATTTTAGTGAAAAAAAAATATAAAGGAACGCTACGCATAAGAGAGAAACATGTGTAAACGTTTACATGTTTATAGGCTGGGTCCGCTTTGTTATATCGCGGTGGATGATTTAGATACATTGGATTCCATCTTAATGTAGATCTAACGGACAAAAACTAAAGTGGGTAGGAAAAATCGAGTGAGAGTCTATTTTCAATTTCTTCGCTCTTTTTATAGCATAGATATAGATATAAAACATTATAGTTGATAACTTTTTTGTTTGAAATCATCTATAGTCCCAAAGTTTAGTTTAAGGTCCTTATTACATATTGAAATTCAAAATTTTTGAAATGACCTTGGAAGAAGAAACGACAAAAAAACAAGTTGTAGATCTTGTGAAGCTAGGCAATATTGTAGTCGAAATCCTTTTCATTTGAAATCACTTATCTAAGAAAAATTTTGTGAATTTCTCCAATTCAAAATTCAAAATTTCAAACAACCTCGGATGAAGAAACAACCAAAACCAAAATTGTTGTTGAAATCTTGCAGTTGAAACAAATATTATCGAGTAGTACAATTTTGATCGTTTCTCCATCCAAGGTTGTTTGAAATTTTGAATTTTAAAATATGAGAAAATGTTGTTAACTACAAAATTGTATAGCTCTTTGAAATTTATGACCTTGATTTTTGTCGTTCCTTCATCTGTGGTAGTTTCAAAATGTGAGCATTTAAAGATTTTTGGACGTATACATTATTTCAAATGAAAAACTTATCAATTGCAATATTTTAGATGTTTTTGAGATCTATAACTCTAGTTTTGGTCATTTCTCCAATGTGATAATTTATAAAATTTAAAAAATTTGAATTTTTAAATGTGAAGACTTCAAACTAAATTTGCAGGATTTAAATGATTTCCAATTAAAAAGTTGTCAGAACTATAAACTTGCTGATCAATTCTAGAAATAAAACTTCGATAGTAAGTTTGTCTTCATCCAAATTTATTTGAAAAAAGATATAAATTTTTCTATACTATTTTTAAAGACAACTCTAGACTCATATATGTCTATAAATCAGTTAATAAAGCCCGGTCTAGACTCTAGATTCAGTTGTCTCTAATGATAAGGCTAACTTATACATGAAAAAACTTAACTAATTTTTTAGAGGCGGTTGTGGTGCCTAGATATTCTTAATGATAAGGACATTTTTAAAAAAAAAAAATGCATTCGTGCTAAAATGTGTAGTAGCAAGTAATGGAGTTGTGGTGCAGTAATCGCAAGGGTTTTGACCTCGATAGGACCTGTTTTAATCACCAGGTTCAGGCTCTACCAATTTGATCTATCTTTCAGAAGATGACGCCTAATTAATACTCTTATTAGTTTGTGAAATCGATCTTTCAAGTGTGGAATAGCAGTTTATGGATGATCGAGAAAGTAAAATGGTGTATGCATGCGGAGTTTTATTCAAGTAACGTTAACCATCTATGTACATGCCACTGCTAATCCGCTATGCTCAATTAGTACCTATATGCTATATACAGAGTTTCAAGAGCAAGCTAGTGCTTCATAACCATTGCATCTTCTATAGACATACATACAAGCCTCCTATAAGGCAAGGATCAAGAGAAATCATTTGGTGTTATAGTTTTCGTCTTCAATGTGGCTAACCTCCACGACATAATCCCTCATGAGCTTTGTGTTGGCCTCATCAACCATCTGCAGACAGTGGAAGACAAAAGACCATAAAAAAGAGAACAGTAAGTAGTGCTGCTTATCTTTTTGAGATATTGAAAAGATTTTACTGAGCAACTAATTTATGGAAACTATAGGTAACAGCTGAGACACTTTTCAGTCTATCGTAATTTATTAGCATGTAATAGTTGATATGTAGTAAATTGGGCTGAAGAGAAAGACAACCTTGAAGGATAATTTCTTTAAGTTGTCCCACTCGAAATCGTTCTTCACGTAACCAGATCGGACCTGCAGTTGCATTAGTTCTTCATCTGAATTCCTTTGAAATACACAGATTGGAAAAACTAAGTTTAGAATAGGGCATCAGTTATGAATGCTCTCTAATCAGTACACACCTCTAGAATCCTCATGGCTGTTTGGTTCCAAAACGAGATAAGACCAAACCACACATAGAGTACCTTAGTAATTTCATACATTGTTTCATAAAAGGACCAAACAAAGTAAAACAGAGTGCCATTAAAGAAACTAGACTTACCTAGTCCCTTGAGCCTTGGAGACTCGCGTATCAGCTTTTTGCAGAAAATTTCAGCGTCATTCAGAGAGGTGCGGCTGATGAACTCCTTCAGCTCAAAGTAAGCTTCCCTATTGTAACTCTTTATAGATGATCCAAATAAAAGAATAAAAAGAAAATCAAAATGTGACAACAATTTTGAGTCCCATTGGCGATCAAGACATCAAGTCTCACAGATGAGAACAATTCAGATATCGATAGTCCTGTATATATAAATGTCAATATATTGAAGAACAGATTCAGAACAGTATGTAGCACTTCTTATCTTGTTTGCGGCTGAACCTAAGATAGTACGTGTATAAACCAATGATTGTCTGCTTTGTTTTTTTTTCTGTTCATATCAATATGCTTCGATGTTATAAAAACTTATAAATCTAGAACTGTCAAAACGTCTTATAATTTTGGACAGAGCAAGTATATTAATACAATTTTCGTAACAAAATATTTGTAAAGCTAATGGGAGTACAGTTGAGTACAGTAGAAAGGAACAGCCAGTCCAGAAGGGAATGAAGAAGGCAACCTCAAGCTGTGCAAGGACAATGGTGACGGCGATGTAGTTAAAGAAGTTCTGGAGGTTAATTGCCGCCTTCCGCTCCGGTGAACCCTCCCCAAAGCCTGATGAAGAATCTCATCACCAACCACAGCCATGCCCATAACCATACATGTCGTAGTGACGTGCAGATGGAGAGTCGTCGAGAGGCGATCGAGCGGTTTCCTACCGGGAACGTACATCTTGCTGCACCTCGCCGGCGCCACGGAACTCGCGAGCCGGCGCCGCCGCTCCGTCGTCGTCCTCCTCCTCAAGAACGACTGCAGCTGCACGGGGAGGAGGACGCGCCCAACCCCAGCCCCGGCGCCCTGGAGCGGAAGGACGACGCCACTGATGCATTCCATGACCAAAAAGCGCTCGCCCACTCTGCTCTTTTGCACTGTTATTACTACTGCAACATGGACCTGCGTGCAAGCGACTGGAGCGGCGGAGCCGGAGATATTTATCAGCGACTGGGTCTACCGTCTGAGCCACACCACATGTCGCGGCCGTGCCAATTGGATAAACCTGCGTGCAAGCGCAGTGCGCTCTGAGTATGCGAGATATTAACCTGCCCAAAAGGTAGTATTAAAGGTAGTATTTCGGGTACTTTAAAGGTGGAGACAGGAGATATTTGTGTTAGCTACAGCCAGCTTCCCGGTGTTTCAGGATTAATTGGTTTCAATCTCATCTCACTGTTTAGTTTCTTCTTTGGAATTACAAGTACAACGTAGAAACTCACAAATTCATTTGAAACAATAGACATGAGATTTTTTTATTATTTGAAGATACATTCAAGAGAAAAGTAAAGCAGCAGTACTAGTTAGCTACAAACATATATACATGGACAACAAATTTTGATGGTTTCAACAGTGAATAATAAGGCGATAAGGCAATCACGAATATTTTACTACGATTTGGAATTGGTTGGAGTTGGACCTCGAGGACCCATCATTCTCAGCCTTTAGCTGCTTCAGTATTGCTTGGCTTAGTGCACGGTTGTCCCCATCGCCATCGACCGTAACCTTTTCAGGTTGGTCAAGTGTTCAATGCCAACAATGCTTCTCTCTGCCACGTATCTGGACCTGACGTCAAAGTTCAGTTCAAGCATTTCAAGCATTAAGCCATGGATCCTTCCTCAAATTAGATAACTTTGGGTAGATAACCTTTAAGTATCAGGTCGATCAGCACCGGAAATTTGTGGATAGCACGTGCAACTAGTTCATCATGGTCCTTATAGTATTCCCAAACCCCGCACAAAGTCTTGAGGTTGGGCAGCATACATAGCACGTTGAAGAGGTCATCCTCAATAAGGGTTGTACGTGCCACAGTAAAACTAACAAGATGTGCGAGTGACCCGATCCACATGGGTAACCCATTGACAATGTTATCTATGATCCAAAGGGGTTCACTACAAGGATTGGTGCTTTACATGACGGCTTTCTTTGGTCATAGACACTCAAAAATGCATCACGGATAACTTGGCATGACGATCAAAAATCCGTCATGTATCTCGCGTCATACATTTGGTGGACAGGTTGGAGCCATCACCGATTGCCATTTGTTTTCATCATAGATTATATGGTCAGCAACCATAGCAAAAGGTTATAGTGATGAACTAGATCGTCATGAATTTCGTACATGTGGACTGTTGCCACATCAGCTCTTGCCACGTCACATGTTGCCACATCAGTTCTTGCCACATCATGAATAGGCCTACGCTGGCCCATTAATAAAGGCTCATTTGTTCTTCATATTTCCCCTCACTAGGCCCATGTGTTCTATTTTTTTTTTTTTAGCTAGGCCCATAATGCTGGGCTACTCCAGGTTCAAAGAGATAGCCCATTATTGACCAAATCATAATATTTGAATTTAAAAATTCAAATTTAAATATTTGAATTTAGAGGAGTTGTGGTGGTGTTGGTAGGTGATGAAGAAAATACAGTATCTTGCCATTGTCATCACTGCATCCACGTCGTCCTATTAAGAGCCACCGAAGAGAGTGCATCTTATTTATGGACAAAGCAAGCTCTTCAAGAACCTTCTCATTAATTGTCTTGTTGTCGATGGACACGTCTAACTCTTGTAGTTGATCTAGTTTCTTGGGCAACTTTAGAGTTATTCTCAAGACATACCCTACATAACACACATAGGGCCTTCATTTTGTTTATTCATTAGGGCATAGTCCACATAGTACCCCAAAAATCATCCTTGTTAGAGAACCATATGTCCTCGAGTTTCTTCAGCTTTGTGATAGTTTTTGGTAGCTCAGTAAGGAGCGTGTGAGCTAGATCAAGCATTTGTAAATGCTCTAGATTCCCAATCTGCCTAGGCACTTTGCTTACATTTGTGTGTCTCAAACTTAGGAACCTAAGTAGGTATAAATTGCAAGCATAGCTCACATGCTTGTTTGTTGCTCCCTTGCGCTGTTCTAGGTCCAACACCCTCAAGAGGATGAACTTGCCTAGATTTTTTAGGAGCTTGTGTTGCCCTTGGAGTTGTAACATGCCAAGTGATCGAACATGTTGCATGTTCAAATTATCCTTGTCTCGATGGCTTTCAGCATTTCTCTTTGCTACAGAATCTACATTTTCTATGTCAGCATGGATCGAGAGGCGATGGATCTTGTCATACAGCATCCCCTTACACTACCCTCCATGCAAATAAGAAAATTAGCCTCCAAAGACTTGGACACCATGACCTCAAGAAGCATGGCATGCACCTTGTATCTTTGCTCTCTCTAGGCATGACCCTCCAAATGGCCTACTTCTTCAATCATGTTCCTACTCAAGAGTTCATCCAAGTAAGATTATGCAACCTCCCACATAGTCAACCCTCGCTTATGATGAACCAATTCTTCAGCCATCCATCTATTCAGTAATCGATCCTTTCTAATCACATAGTCTTCTGGAAAAATGCTTCATGCAACTCTTAAGATCATGAGGGAGGTGATTGTAGCTAAGTGTGGCTATATGCTTCATCCTCTCAAGGGTAGAGTGGATCTCCATCTGAGAACCAAGTGATGTGCAGACTTTATGTTTGGTGTTCCTGAATTGGAGCTGGGACTGGGACTAGTGAGGAGGAGGCTTCCCCCATTGAATTCCTTCCTTTTTCACTCGTCAGCAGTCACTCAGTCAGCGTGGATACTTGGGCTGCTGGTTTGAGCCTGCTTGTGTGGAGTGGAGATGAACAGGCGCCCTTGGTCGGAATAGCTCACCCATCAGCAAGGAGAATGGGCCGCTGGTCTGGACCTGGTGCTTTGGTGGCCGTTTTATTTTTTGAGCTGGGATATGAAACTACTAACACATAGCAAAGAAGCACTATACAAAAAAGTATCGATTTGTGTAGATTGACCAACATGACAGTCTTCTAATACGGTCAATTGTGTATAGAGGAGACTCCAAAAGTAGGGTGGAACCGGGCAAAAAGCATGGAACCATATGAAAGGTTCTGAGGAAGGATCTCATTTCATGATTAGGGCATTTATCACCATTTCTTCTGGTTCCACTGAGAATGGAACTGATTCTGCCATCCACTCATCATATGCAGGCTAGGCAATGGCCTAAAAAATTTTGTTTTGCACACTTTTAACAATTTTCTTTTAAATGAAAGTTCTCATTATTTTACAACAAGTTGAAGGATAACAAGGTCCTATATGTAACTATTTTTAGCTGTTGCTAGTTGTCATGCACATGAAAAAAATCATTTCACACTCTATTACAAATGTTTTTCTATTTATATTTAGTGTCATGAATTTTATGTTTTGAATTGGTAAAGCATAATATTAATCATTTTAATAAAATACTTTTATAAATTGTGACTTTTAATCATATTGTCAATTAAGAATATGATAATCTATTTTATTTGATTACTGTATGTTTATTCACATATCTAGTTAAGCTAATACTGATTAGGAAAATAAATTGATTGCTTCTCCATTGGACAAGAAAACATTTATTCTTTGTTTTAGGTACACTTCCAACCAAACAGGCAACTTGCAGTTTGCTTGGCCAGGCAGAATTTTTTAAATTTCCAAGCAACTCTCAAGCAACACCTTTTACCAGGCAAGAACTTTCATGTATGCAAACTCAATCTCAAGGTCAATTCCAATCTAAATGACCATGTTAAGGGTTATTACTAGGATTTTCATCAGAAAATTGTCTAATATGATCTCTTTTCTAAGGAAACACTTCCCCTATCACTTTTTAGTCTTTCCCTATGAATTTTAACTCTAAGCAAACCGGGTTCCAGTAGTAGCTTATTCCTAATTTACCTCCCAGTTGGTCAATCTAATGACAAGAGTGAGTTTGCGCCTGTCTATACAACAATCTACTCTTGTGTGTAGATGATATATATACTCCCTTTTTTTATTTGGCAGAAGTGAAATAACAAATATATTCATGAGTAGGGGTGATGAGTGGGAAGTTCCATGCTCTTTCAATGTTCCACTAACTGAATTTGCTTCACAAGATAAACGGATGCATCATACAGTGACTGACGACATCATCGAGGTAAAAACTAATGGTAGGAAAGATAAGTGTATAAAAATAGTATAGGAAGCAGTGAATGATTACAGTGGCACAATGCATCGATCAAACAGACGCTAAATCAACCCTATAGGACTAATATGAGTAGTAGAAAATACAACAAATCTATATCTTCTATTCACAGTCTATAATTTATAAATCTATATATGGTCACCTTGTTTCAGTAATAGTCTAGTCAATCTTGTGTCTTCACTCACCAGTTGTTACCATACCCATGTTTCTGAAAACTCACAATCAACTCCCTATAGGGGCAAGAAGGCATGCTCCTTTGAACCCCTAATCAGCGAACATTTGGTGGAGGAGGAGGCCCTCGACTTGGTACACGGCGGCCGCCAGAGGTTGCCCCAGCAAACGAATTGGTCGATCCAGCTTTGAATGCAGATTTCCATTCATCACTAGAGTGTCCACCATTCCTCGGGCTACTCTCTGCAAGACATGATTGGCAATGGAGTGTATGAATATAGCAAACTGTACGAGATTGCCATATAATGATGTTGCAGAGCACAATCTCAGATAAAAGGAAATTCACACATGTCTACAAAAACTGAGAAAAGATCTTTTGTATATAGGCACATTGCACCTTGCATGCAGGTATATGTGGTTTATTTTCATGGTAGACACAACAATGTTTTGAGGCGATCACTAAAACTTTGGCCGCCTACAAAGTTCATCATGTTGCAAAATATGTATAGAAAATATAAAATATATATAGCTCCAATATTAATTTATTGATCAATAGCATTTCTTGCAGCAATTTTCATGCAACCAAGCGGCAGCCACAAATGTACATTAATTTCATATCAAAGGAACTGACTTACCTAATCCAATTGAATCTATCGACAAAGTACCACTAGCTGACCGATTGTTATGGATGCTGAGAAAGCGAGTGACCTTGGAAAGAAGGGATGATTGCAACTGGAATTTTTCACGCTTGCGCTTCACAATATGGTCCTCCTGGATTAACTCTTCAATTTTGGCTGCGCTTTGCGTGCTAACCACAGAAGAGAACTTTGAGTTGGTTACTTTAGTTTAATATATTAGAAATATTTCAAACTTTAATGGCTGCAATTGACTACAATATCTGTATTATCATCTAGCAATCATATATCAGAGAAAATTCAGAATAGTCCACATTGTATAGTCATGTTCATGTGCTTAAGTAGCTAATATATTGGCTCATGCTAGCAGGTATTATAACCAGCATACATATATGCGGAGTTAAACCAAGTTAAACCATAGAAGTTCAAACAAAGTAGACATTCAATGAACAGAACCTCAGCAACAAGCACCTAAGTGGATGAAACAGCAAAACCTGAATCAAAATCTTAACAAGTAGAAGTTTTCCTTTGCATGAAAATAATAGCAATATGTATCACTAAATCAACTTTGAACCTTAAGTAAGATGAAATCAATGGCTCGCATAACGTGTGGTGCTCAAATCACATAAGGAAAAAATAATAAGTTTTTCCCCTCAAAGTAACATATTGACAATGAAATACCTAGTACTCAGAAATACTTTGATAAAACCAACCTTATGGAAGTATACAGTTGATTAAGCATATCTTCTTTCGCTTTCTCTACTTGGCAGAGAACCACAGCCTGCTCAACTAGAATAGTAAGACATTGCATAGCATGAAAAAGAAATCACGAAAGCCTAAAAAAATTGTAGTCTTAACTTGGGGACATTTGCTGCAAGACTACTGAGGACTGCTTCCACATATCCACGGACTTCCTGGGATATCCATCTAAGCTCTTCTTCAGGGTTCACAGGTTTCTTGAGTACTGTTTCCTACAAGGATATGGGATGTGCGTGAATGGAAAATTCTTTTTACAGGAATGAAGAGCAATATGCTAATTCATCCTTGGCAGCACCAAATGCAAGCATTGCAAATTCCGTTGACAAAACAAACATGTGTAATGTCTTGCAACATACTAGGGAACCATCTGAATGGCTTTGTCTCATTGGTGCACCCTCTTCTGAAGCGTTTGGTTTCTTTGTAGCAAGCCCTTTTGGGTCAACAATTCTTTTAATCTTTGTGACCCATTCAGTTTTATCACTCATACTTTCAGCCTTCAGTATAACAGCGTTATGAGCTGCCAAAGTAATTAATATTTAAGTGAACACTTGGAAAGAAACATCAAAGATGTAATTAAGTAGAAACTATAATTGAGAAACATGTAACAAATTAAAAAATAGATGCAAAAGTACCTTTCAACACATTCTTATATGCAATCTTGTGAGTAATCTTGAACATAAGACTAGAATCTTTTCCAGTATCTAGCATATTTGCCTTTTTAGAATCCTTGGAGCTTCTTGGAGGATCTTCATCATCCAAAATCTCTTCCAGATTACAATCCTACAAGTTGCAAACAGAAATTAGTGCAATGATAGATAATGTAACTGAGTGATCATTGTCCACAACATGACACTAGGAGTCCTAGGGGTTCCAAAAACTAGTGAATCTTAGCCAGGCAATCTGACACGTCCTCTTATTGGCATCCTGTTTGGATCAAGCCAGTTGACCTAAACTTATGTTCTAATCATATGTGCTAATATAGTTATAGTTGCATCTATATGTCAAACTTCAAGTTGGCAAAAAGGCTTTCTACAAAATAAAGAATAACTAAACCTGTTGCTCTACCAAGACTTGGAACTGACCAAACCAATTCTTGGCACCTAAACGCTACCCTTTTCTGACTACAACAACTGATTTATTATGGGACTCAATAAGATGCAAAGCCCATTAAGGGTCTGTTTAGTTCACGGCCTCCAAGGCACCTGCCACGCATTTGATCCTGGTTTAGGTGATTGAAATCATAGGCCTAAGAGTGCTACCTATATGCCAGGCAACTCCAGCGAGGAGGAAACCAAACAGACTCCCTAAAAGCCATCAGAGGTAAACTAAACATATTGTGTCAACATAAACCTAAATGCCCCAATGGCAATATAGAAGAATCACAACTCCTTCTCAGGAAAAAAAGAAAAATCACAACAGAAAGTCACTGAAAACCTTTTACTACCTCCAAAATAATGACACCCCGAAAATGTCTCTCCTCTTGTTTCTTTGTGTATCCAAGCTACGCACAAAAGAAAATTTTAGAGCCACCATAAATGGTAACAAGGAATGGATGAGTATTTTAATGATGATACAACCAACCTTTCCACTTTTCTCATTTAGAACAAACCATCGCTTGCTCCAGTCATTTGCTTTTGCACGTTTTTTGAACAAAAAACCTTTAGCGGAGAAACAAGAACTCAATATGTAATTATTAATCCAAGGAAAAGATTAAAAACATAAAACAGTTCTGTTTGCGGATAGCTCTTCCATCTATTTTACTAGTTATTATCTTTACCTGATGGGATAAAATGATGGTAAATATACAATAATTGTAGTAGGGTCATACCAGCAATAATTTCTCCTGCAGGTCCTAAAACTTGTATATTTGATGTCGGTTTCATCTCTCCTTGATGTGAATCTTTTTGTGGGGTTGTATCCTGAAATGGAAACAACCATTTTCACAGTTATTAACATGGTGTTTTTGGATACTATAATAAAAAAACTATGGGGTAACAACTAACTGTTCAAAAAGTTTAAATCCATACGTAAGAATTAGAAAAACATAAAGTAGGCACAATATACAGTAGAGAGCAGTAGAGGAGTAGCATACTCTACTTTGGTCTAGATCCTGGCCCTTCCTTGTAGAGCGATTCTTCTGCTCGTCCTCTTGGCGTTGCCTTTCCATCCTGGTTTTTATGACTTCACAATTAGACAGAAAAGTAAACCGATACACCCTTTTATTGAGAATGTACAGGATGGGTGCAAACTAGATCTGACTAGATGAGAATGTCTATCAATGCAAAGGAATTGGATCATTCATGAGTACTCCCTCCGTCCCAAAAAGGATGTCATTCTCGTTTTCCGGAAACGACTGCCGGCAATTTTTATAAATAATAAATATCATTGATTAGTATCATAATTAGTATTATCGGAAAGATCTTTAGATCTAGTTTTTTAATAAATTTATTTGAAGATCTAAATATTATACGTATTTTATATAAATCGAGTCAAACTTGTGGCACAAACACCCAAAACATCATCTTTTTGGGATGGAGGGAGTAGAACATGATTTATCATCGTATATCTAGAAAACCATGGCACTTATTCTGATTATGAATGATAGAGATATTAAGTCTTAGCAGTTGAATTTACAATGACATAAGTTGACAGAACACTATATACAATGGATTTCTGAACTACTAGAATTCCAAAATCCCATTAAAAATATAGAACATTGAAAATATATGCGTTCTAAATTTGAAAGGGGATAGGTATGAAATAACTATAAAACAAAGGAGGAGATCAACAAGTTTTAACATAACAAAAAAATAAACTTTTACATAGCAAAATCATCTAACCTTCCGTGGGGAACTCCCCCACGGTTTTTGCGTAAAAAAAATCACCTAACCTTTTCTGAACTAAGCGAATAAAATGTTGGGGAGGTACAAATGCCCTCTCCATGTCAACTAGTGCAATGACCATCTTTCTTGATTCATTCTTGAAACCATCTAGAGCTGCAGATGCTATTGCAATTACCTTATGGGTAAACCAAATAAAAAGGGTTACTAACTAACTAATAAAAATCTTTGGATCTGAAACACACTTAATAACTTTACCTCTTGTTTAAATGAAGGGTATCTACCAAGTCCTGGAGTTGCATCTGCTGCAAATGATACTATGTCTAGCAATACACGGTGAACCTAGTAACAATAATTTCAAGGAAAAGTATTAGTAGGTAAAAATGTCATGAGAATACTAGTTTTACACAGAAGTGGTTACAACTTCATTTGAACATGATAGCTAAGGCCTCTGATCAGCTAATGAATTAAATAATAAAGCATTACATGATAGCTAAGGCCTCTGTCCATGAGCACCCTAGAAAAGCGCGTGGTGCCCACAATTGTGCTGGCCATTAGCAGCTACCACCCCGAATGAGGAACGCGATCGGGGTGGTCGGCTTGACCGAAGGTAATGGTCATCTGTGACTATCAGAGCTGCATCAGAGTGGCAAAGGTGTGGACAACGTTCATCTCTGCTTAGTGATGCGTCATTGATGGTGAGATTCATACGCCTGGGAGCCCCCGAAGATCAAGAGTGACTTGTTAGCCTCGAGGAACTTGGTGTCTTCGTCCGTAGATGTGGCGGCCTTCTGGCTGGGCTTGTAGGTTTTGTCTGGCTGACAAAGGGTACCGTGGATGTAGCCCCCTCACATAGTCCTTTAGGAGGTGCTTTGCCTGTCCCCCCATGGAATGGACAGGGGATCTCGAGTGCTTTCTCAAAGTGCTCAGGCAGCGCGCCCCTTCTATATGGCTGAGGTCTGATGGCATACAGAGTGTTTGGCCATGGCCACCATTTCCTCCCCACGGCACTTCTTGTCACCCTTCCAATAGAATGGTTCGTGGCCCTATACATGAGAGTGTACAAGATCAAATTGATGAAGAGAAGGAGATTCACAAGAACCTTGAGGAAGTTATAGCTGCCTTTTACAAGACCAGGAACCTCTTGGGTCACTTAAGATGGCAAGCATGAGCAACACAAGAGACCTAAATAATGATGCTACTGGGCAAAATCAATTGATGAAATTATATTGAGAGCAGTGGGTGAAGGCACCATCATTGATGTAGTGGAAGTAGTGGATGGCAGATGAAGGTGATTAAGGATGAGGAGGGCTTGATGTTCTCTATGACAGTGGCTAGTCCCACTCCCAACTATCACCTGAGTATGATAGTCTTGAACAAAGCAAGAAGAAGAATCAAAACCAACATGATAGCCTACACAAAGAACTACATGAGAGCTTAGGAACATGCGGCACACTAGGAACTTTGAGCTAAGGTCTGAGAAAAGTGCATTGATAGCTAACTTGCATAGGCATGCCATTAGTTGTCTGAATAGTGACAAATATCTAGAGGTCCCTTAGAAGTGAGAAAGGAAAAATATTATGATAAATGAAAAATAGGAACTAGAATGCAAGATCCAAATACATGAAGCAATGCCATTAGAGCTTGACATGGATATATTGGTCAGTAACCACTAAAGGATGGAGACAAGCTAAGTAGTCTCACTTGGTGACAACACATGTTGACCCTTGAGACGAGCCACTTGAGAACTTGCGCTCAGAAGAACCACCAAAGGACCCCCCCTGTTTAGAGGGACCATTGACATGGGCTTGCTTTATCATACACAACATGAATACCTATACCTCCCCCTCTTATAGTAGTTCAAGACCAATGCATGAGTAGTTGTCGATGAAGTCATCCTTAAAGTTGTTAGTGGTAGTAGGCACAATAGACATAGCCAGAATAACAAGTGATGGATACTCATAGAGACTACAAAATTGAGCCTCCTCAGCTCAAAGTGCAGTAAGGACCTCCAAAGTAGTTGGTGATGGTGATTTTCTCATGGGTTGAGCACAGAAAGGGCTAAAGTCACATGAGCAAGTCAACATGTGTCGTCAATCATGTTGAGCACACTATTAGTGCTAGAAGGTGGAGCCTCTGAGCAAGGTGGAGGATCCATGTTGTCAATTTGATGCCATAGTCAATCATGTTGAGCACACTATTAGTGCTAGAAGGTGGAGCCTCTGAGCAAGGTGGAGGATCCATGTTGTCAATTTGATGCCATAGACAACAAGTGAGCTACCAATAAAAGGCACCCACAATGGAGTCACCCTATCAGAGGCTAGCAACCTACCCAAACAAGTATAGTAGTAAAGGGCCTTACTACCTTGCTAGTAATGCTCCTTGAGGTACATCTAGATCATCTTTGAGGTAGGATGATTGATGATCTTCATGGAAGCGTCATGGCTCACAACCTCAGCAAAAATTGCAATCACTTAAGCCTCATCTGCATGCCACCACTCAAGAGCACAAAGAGCAACCTAATAGGCCTACTAAGTTTCTACACCATCAATAGCAAGAGCATCATTTTATTGCATTTATGGCAGCCTTGTCTCCACATCCACCCTTGCTGGACATATTGTTGCCGAGGACATTGGCAAGGTAGGCATTGGTGGATAGGGGCTTATACCCGTGACATGTCCCAACTAGCATAAATGTTTAGGACGACACATATCTGTGCCACCCATTCTTGATAGTCGATCTCATCTGACTTGATGATGGATGTGGTCAGAGAGTAGACGTGCTACTATACTCTAGGAAAGCTGGTACTAATAGCCTAATTTATTAGCACTCCTAATCTAATTTGGTGCACCATGTCTTTGATGGTGGAGAAGAGAGCAACAAAGCTTGGTTTTGTTACAAGAAAGCTAGGGGCATTGTCTATTTGGGTGGTCTTAAGGTACCACAAGGGAGGTTAGAAGGGGTGCGGCATGATTGTGTAGAGCTAGGGGTTACTACCTATGCAGGTGGGGTGGGTTAGGTGCAACTCAAGTGAAAGGGTGGGGTGGGTCAGGTGCAACTCAAGTGAAAGGGTGGGGTGCTGCATGAAAGGGCAGAGCGAAAGTCATAAGTGGAAGAGTGGTAAGTCATGGTCCTATAGAGCAGGGGGCACAAAGGCAATGGGGCACTTGGGTGGGTTTAGGATGTGAGAAAAAGGGCAAATAGAAGACAATAAAACCTAGTGGCTAGAAGATTCACCGGCACTCGCTGGTGGTAGTGTGCTAGCAACAACTGATGCAGCCAAAGAAGGATATAGAAACATAGGCTCTAATACCATATTAGAGTAAAGAATTTGATATATTCCCCAAGGGTCCAATAGCCAAATATACAAACATGTAAATATACAAAGAAGCCTCTATACCATATGTGACTATACATTTAGCATTTGCAAGGTACATGTAGAAAAACTTTGAAGAGATCTATCAAATTTAGTGACTACCAGTTCAAACAGAAGGCTAAAGGAACTCGGATATTACCTCATCCACAAGGAGTATTGATGGCTCCTTTGCTAAGTCTAGAAGCCCTTTTATGAGAAACCTTAAGCCTTTTTCAGGTGATATTAGGTATGGCTGATAACCATCAGCCTCCAAAACAACCTAACATAAGGAAAAACAATGTTGTAACCATATTTGGATAAGTTCAAAAAGAGATGGCTTTAATTATTTTTAGGTACAATTTAATTACCTTTTTGACATTTTTCATATCAAAATGCTTGTCTAGAGGTAGTTGTTTGATCCTAGTTGGAAACTTTCCCTCAAAACTTGCAACAACTTTCCAACCCCCACCCTGCATAAATAGTAAAATTTCAAGGACATTTAAATTCCTATAAGGCTTGAACAAGAGAAATTTCATAGAGGGACAAATTAACACCTTCCAAGGCATATTAGTATTTGGTATGAATGGCATTGCAACTAGGATGAGCATAAACATTTAAGACGAAATAAACTTTATATAAACCATCAATCTCATTGACAAAGTCTACAAATTAAGTTTGTGCACTCATTCTCTATTCATTAAGACTATCCTTGTTCCTCATTCCATGTAATTACATTGAAGTGCCTCTTTCGCTCAAGAAATCAACCAAAGGCTTCTTTATGTTCACTTAATGACAAGATTGTAGACCACTATCTAAGTTGGAATGTCTCGCTTATGAACTGGGTCAATAGACTAATCATGGTTAAGAAGCTCTCACTTCAGCTCCTCTTACTTTATGATGGCAATATATGCTCCTCTTACCTTATGAGTGCAATGCATTCTCCCAAGTGCACCATTAAAGAATTAAAGAAATTGACAAGGTAAGGAGTTTTCTCTAGAAAGAGCATCGGAAGGCTAATGGAGGCAATTTTCTAGCAGCATGGCCAAAACTTAGTTGGCTAATTGAAGATGATGTCCTAGGGATTCATGGCCTATAGACACTTGAGTGGACACTTCAGTTGCATTGGCCATGGTTGGAAAAAACAATTGGTCTATGTTGTGCTGGTGTGGACTTTTTATACAAACGCATACTGTAGTAAACTCTGTGTATTCTATATATGTTTATACAATAGATGTGAATGGCATGTCAACCAAGTTTTGTATAGAGGGGTAGCTACAAAAAATCATAGTCAAAGCCCAGAAGTTGCTCCTAATCTTACTGCTTGGTGCCCAAATGAGTGCCAAACAAATGATCTATGCATGAAGTGACAAATGCATTTTGGAATTTTGAGCGGCATTAGCAGTTCTTATGTTGATTGAACATCTAAACCTTTGGAAAGCTTTAGAGGAAGTCCATTTAAATCCTAAGCTAATGGATTAACATACAACACAAGTGGATCTTTACATAGACAAGCATAGTAAATCAGAATACTAGGAAAAAGTTAAGAAAATGCTAGTCTCCCTTACATTTCAAAGCCTTCATTTGGCTTGATCTATTGATAGATGATGGACAAATGAGAGATTAGAGTGGAGAAGACTATGTCCACATCTTGTAATGCCAATAATGTGAGCAGGCACAAGAAAATTTCAACATATGTTGTTTCTTATGTCCTAAGTCCTAACTCAAGAAGCATGATTTTTGGTTCTCCAAAAGGTCACCCCCTAAGCAGTGTTGCCCCAAAGAGATTCATCTCCCACTAGGTGGTGTGGTGTGGAGCCCTCAAGAAGATAGGACTCAAAAAATTTTAACTCTTCAATCCATTTAGTTACTTGAGAAATTTGGTCCCTACTAGATCCCTAGAAATTGCAATAGTCCATACTTCATGAAGGTTCTTTGTGGTGTGCAACTGGTGCAAGCCATTTTCAGATGCTCTTGCTTCGTGAGTCTGTTTTTTCATCTTGGAGATTGGTCATTCTTTTTTCCCTTTTTATGCTGTGATTTTGTGTCTTTAAGGTAGTTATGGCATGTATCCTAACACCTTTTGTTCCCTTGTTTAATGAAATGATCCATAGCTCTCCCGCATGCTTAAGAAAAAAAAACAAAGCAAAAACACAACATACATTTTTTAGAAACTGAAAAGATCAGACAAGTGGCACACAAAACTTCTACAAAGTATTTCAATACATTACACAATTGTGGCCAAGTCCAAAACAAGGATGGCTTAGACTGGCTGGTTTAAGATGCACAAAAACATAAATGAATTGATGCTCAAAGTTTATAATATCCTTAACTTTTGGTGATACATAGGCCAACAGGGTGTGCATTAGATTTACTAACCTCACCCCCAGCAATATGTTGAAGAAACGTATCCTCAAATTCTCGGCAAAGTCCTAAAGCAATTGCCTTGGTTCCATCAGAACTTTGGGCCATCTGTTCTCCAAGTTTTCCTAATTCCTCTTGGACAATTTGAGATTTCCCTTGAAGACTGAAATGACATGAATGACAAATAAAATAAATTATAATTAATTCTAGCATACCACTACACAAGTTGACAAAAAAAGAGCAGCAAAAATTTTTACCCATTTAGGAGATTTGGCAGCCTAGCATCTATCCTTGTTTTTATCTGCTTAGCAAGTGAATCAACTAAAGCTACTCTCCCAAGCTTACTTTGGGGAGCTCCGTCAAGAATAGATATAAGGGTTTTGACTTCTGCTTGCCAATAAGCTTCTGATGAGGTTTCAGAACCTACTTCAGACTGAGCAGAGGCAGTAGGAATAGAATGCCCAATTGTAGCGACCCATTGAATGTCTGCTGCAGTTCTTGGACCTTGGTTTACAAGCAAGGCCTGAACAGCACCCAGGGCTTTCTGTTCACCAGAAGCTTGATCAATTTTGCTCAAGACACCAATGGTTCTAGTACCTAGTAAACGAATTCCAAATGTTATGTCAAGAAAGTGTAATTAAGCATGAGTCCTATTTTTGTGCAACCTATTATATACACACCTTCTGAATCCAATTCTCTAGCAATCCTTAGAGCTCGAGAAGATGCCACGTCAGGTGCTTGTAGAGCTGGAATGATAACTAGCAAAATTGCATCATTGCGTGCAGCATAGTTGCTAATCTGGAGATGTGATTTCAAGTTGCAAGCCATATATGGAGAAAAGAGTATACCCTTGGTTAGTTCTGCAGTTTTGATAATAGTTCTTGACGATATGGAAATGTAATAGTATTTCTAAACCTTACCACACCATCAAGGTAATCTGCTAGTTGCTCAAAAAGCTAAACAAACAATCAAATAGAGAAACTACATAAAACTCACCATTGATTCATCCGTGCTCCGTTGATCAATGCCTGGTACGTCAATTAGTTTTAGTGGAGGGGCTGAAACAGAAATGTTAATGAGTAGTGAATACACAAAGTAAAATGTCTACCATAACATCAAATTTGAAGGGTTTCTATTTTCGAAGACATGAGCCCAGGCATATTATTTCAAAATTTGGGCAATATTTTTGACAAAAGCATCTAGCTTTTGATATCATAACTACTTGTCATATGGATCAGAACAGAAAGGGTTTGGCATGCGCTGAAGTGGTTAACCCTGATTATTCAAAAATAAAATTCTGCATGACATTTTGTTTGTTTTAATAATGTTAATCAATTGAAGAGAGTACTCTGGCATAAAAGTGCACTAGTATAGAAAATTCAAAACATGCAATGGAGCCTTAAAAGACGAAATCTATTATCAACAGCTTTATAGAACAAACCATGCAAGAAGCATTTTCATTTTAAATATTTTTGGGCAACATTACTGGACGGCTTCCAGGAAGCAGTTGCAAATACTTAGTCCTCGTTTTCTATGGCAGTATGTCCTCCTGAAACTTTATTACACAAATTCAAGGTGAGAACGAAAGGCTCACAGAGCTGTTGTTGGATTGACGCAGAACATGCATAAAGAAAACAAAAATAGTGTGGCCCAACAGATAGAGATGCAGCCCAAAGGAAATATATCATGGTTCGCCGATCAATTGAATGAAACAATGAACTTACCTATATATTCAAATAAAAAGAAAAGAAAAAAGTGTATACTTATTTCTCAACAATGCAATACTCAATTAGCTGTTTGTAACGTATATAGTTAAAAATGTAAGAACAAGTAAGAACATTGGAATAGCAAACCAACCTGTGCTAGTGCACAATTTCACAGTGATCTCATCCGACCGCCCCTTGCCGGAAGCCTTACTCAACCTGTCCTGCAACGAGTGCCTGAGGGAACCTGTACCATAGTCATTCAGACATAGTCGCCACAAACACATGCAGGCACCCAAATCCATCCCCTGGTTTCACAAAGTCCAAGAATTTTATAGCCACGTTGGAAAGATCGTTCACCAAGAGAACTCACTCGCAGAAACCTGCTGTGACTTGCTATCGATTTGCAGAACGATGGCCTTGCTGCTGAGTGATGCGTCCCGCTGCAGCTCAACACAGATTGGGGCTCTTGTCGCGCCATTCTCCCCAGTAGGCTGTAAGCAACATGAGAATGATTCGTCAGTGTAGGCAACAGGAGAAGCGCCTATATGCAGTAAATTTTAATTATTATGAATCTCTGCTCCACCATTTAAATAATGTAACAGAGCGAGATAGAATGAAAAAAAAAAACAATCATATAGAACATGATATCTGCAGAATTAGACAAAGCTTAATGCAGAAAATTGTGCAAGAAAAAAAAATTGGGGGAAAAACTGTACTCACGAGCACGGGATGGCCGATGAGGCCATTGAGCACCGCCGATTTTCCCGCGCCCTGCACAAATCAAACAAGCGCGGAAACACCATGGCATCAAGCCCAGCAAGAGCGCAAGGACCGAGTTGCATTGCTGCAATCGGGACGGCCGGAGTAGGGAATACGCACGACGTTGCCGATGGCGACGACCGTGAGGAAGGATGAGCCGCGGCGGCGGCTCGGGCGATCGGCGGAGGGGTCGTCGTCCGCGAGCAGCGCGGTGCCCTGCAGGGTCGTGTCGGCGAGCTCCGCCAGCTCCTCCATTGCCTCCATTATTGGTCCGGTCCGGTCCGCGGGGTGGGGCGGGGATCGCCGGATGGACGTATGGCCAACGGACGCTGTGGCGCGCGGCGGCGAGGCGATGGGATTCAGGCGGCTGATCGGCGATCGCGAGTGTCGCGCCGCCAAGGGAGGGGGTTGTGGTGGGTTTCAAATGGTCCCGATCGGCTGCGTGCATTGTTGGTTTTCTTCCGGCCGGGTTATGAAGACGACGGAGACGTGGGGAGCAGGACACGTGTAGTACGAGTGGTGGGTGGTGACGCTGGGTCCGTCCAGCTGCGCGCGCACGTCTCTCCCGTCCAATAAACACAGATCGAACTGCATGCGTGCCAAAAGCAGCAGTGACGATTGAGCTCGTTTTTATGTCTCATCAATGATCAAATACTTCTTTTTGACAACAGATGCTCAAATACTTTAGGATGTGTTTAGATGATTGTTATCGATAGTCTCTGCTAAAATTACTCAAAAAAAAAAAAAAGATAGTCGCTGCTAAAAAAAGATGACCACCACACTTATTTATTAAACTTTTATCAAGTTCTAATCTAAGGATATACATGTGAGGATACCGATTTAGGTCCTTTTGGTTAGACTTGGCCGTGGCTTTTATCCCCAAAAACCAAAATCTGAACCAAAGGGCCAAAAGCAGCAAGTGTGTTTTTTATCAAAAGCAACTTCTGTTGCGGTACAAATCTAAAAGCAACTCAAACTCTGCTTTCACTGGCTTTTGATAGGACCACTGGTTATGTGCATATCGATTCATTTTTTTCTCTCCTTTTCCATCGTCATCGTCTTCTTCTCCTTTGCGAGGGCTCCCCGTGGCGGCAACCGCCTCTCCCTTCCCTCAACTCTAACATTGGCAACCATCGGCGGAGCTTTCTTCGCCCTCAACTCCAGCGTCGGCAGCTCCAATGATGGAGGATAAGATCCGCCTAGCTTCGCCAGGCCTCGTGACCGTAGGCGTGAGCAGATCTACAGCGGCCTCGTCGGCGCGCGCGTGAACAGCTTCCCCTTCGCGACGCGAGCAGGCTTCGAGTAGCTTTGCTGAGCTTCACGGGCGCGAGTAGCTGTGTTGTGGCCTCGCTGACGCACGTGCGACTAGCCCCGGCCGATGGGTGCAACCCGCTCTAGCGAGCGCGGCCATCCCCTGGTGGCTGGCAGCAAGAGGAAGAAGAACATCTTGTCAATGAGAGACGTTTTTTCAAAAAACCACAACTATTCATCCAAACAGACTTTTGCAAAAGCCACACCCCATATTTCACGCCCGCTTCTTCAAAAACCACACCACATCTCTTCACCTAACATTTTCTAAGATGTGTCATTTTTGGTTGAGCATTTTTTATTGTTGAAATGGTAGCAGAAATGTAAAAAGAACTGGATTGCAAGAGAAGCCGATAAGTCTAAATCTGAGAATTGTATCAGTTTTGTACCGAATGGTATCGTCGGGACTCGATTACATGGTGCCAGAAACAAATAATAAACAATGAAATCATTTACCTGCAGTAATCAAATGCCGTAACATGGATGACATGCTGCAAGCAACTGATGCAGGAGATATAATACTAGTTTAAGATATTGTATAGACAGAGCGAACATAGTGGATCGTAAACTTAGTCAACACTGTGCATTAAAACACACGATGCGGGTGATATTGAAATTGACAACTATAAATTTTACTAAAATTGATAAATAGAAGATGAAAAAAACTGCAAAAAAAAATTGGGAAAAATGAAAAAAAATAGAAAATGAAAAAGAAAGTTGACAAAATAAAAAAAAAAAAAAAAAAATTAAACTAAAAAATTATAAACTACCACAAAAAAAACAGAAATTGACAACACAAACAAAATAAAATTGGAAAAAAGAAAATGATAACTAAAAGGCATATAAAAACTAAAACAAAAATGTTGAAACTAAAAATAACAAATAGAAAAAAAAATGTAGAAAAAATAAAAACAAAAAACTGAAAATAAAGTTGATTGATTTTTTTTGAAAATTGATATATAATAAATGAAAACTAAATAAAGAATAAAGAAAACAAATTAAACGGTGTCGCGACCGGATCCCTAAAAAAACTGAAATTTCAATATCACCCGGCGTTGGACGGCTTCAATATCACACATGATCTACTCTCCAACGCCGGGGCGGCTACCTCATCTTTCCCGGCAGCCGGAAATGAGGGCTTCATGCCAAAAGATCGTCCACAAAAGTGCAGCTGTGCTGCCGCGACCGACTGGGGTCCAGCCACGCTCGATTCGCCCGGAAGGTTGTCAGCAAGAGGAGGCACGCTTTTATGCGTCGGTTCCGCGCCTTCTTCAGATGCGTTCTCGTCCCCCTTTCATGGATTTTAGCTTTGTGATGTTAGGAACTTGGATCTTGGTTTGTACCGTCCCTCTGAACTTTGATTCGGACTTCATTGCCTGGATGACATGTTTGCAGATCGATGCCTGGATGACATGGGAAATGCTTTAATTGTGAAAGTGGGACACGATTAGGGATTGCTAAGCCCCTCGTGTGGTCATTGTGCAAGATAAGCTCGGATTCTGATAGTTTGTCGAAAGTGCTTCGCTTCAAAAAAACTAGCACGCAGTAGTAGATCATGTGTGTCGTGCTTGATGGCAGGGAAAACTATAGCTGCTGGAAAATTTTCTTTCAAGCATCGCTGAACAGAGAATTTCCCCGTTTCACATTTTGGGAGGAAGACAAACATGTGGTGCAACCTCATGCTTGATTTGCTCCAAAATCCTGTAATTCCCTCGAAACAATCTACCAACTTAAACATGTCTTCTCAAGATTTTCTATGCTTCTATGTGTACATATCTCATGTCACATACATTTAGTTTATATTTCTGAAAGCTTCATTTCTGGCAATTGCTGCAGCCTTTTGTTTTTCATACTGTCTTGGGGATTGTAGAGCTTATCTGTTGAAGATCCTTTGGTATCATTTTAATGCACATGTTAATTTGCACAAAATGCACAAAACCTTTAGACATATTTTTTGTTGAAAAAAATACAATGATATCTATATTTTCCTAGAGCACTTACAGCAATACCATACATATGCTATTGTTTTTTTTTAACTTTTACTCTTGCAGCCTTGAGTCTGGATGCAACTCACATTGCAATGTTTCATGGGAGCCTGGACCTCAATACTGACAGTATCAACTTCTCGGTCCTGAGTTGATGACGAAACAGAAGACAGTACAAGCATACCAAAGTGACCAAAGTAGGTGTTTTTTTATGATTTTGTCATGTATTGATTATCACTGAAATCTCATGTCTATATGTCAATCCTTTCAGTTACCAGATCACAGAAATGTTTTTTTTTTCCTTTTTTTCCCATTATCTTATCCAATTCCAGTACCAGTTGATACCCACATGAGCATATTTCATCCTTGGAATATTCCCAACTCTGCCATTTGAAATCACAAGTAATTGGACTGATATTTGTAGCGAGGATAATAACTTCCAGTATAACTATGAAGAACCCAGCATTTCACAAGAGTATATAATTTGCTAAATACCAGTTATTGATAGTTGGAAGCTTTCTTTCAAAGCAAACCGTTTTCTTTAAATACACATTTTTTTTTTTTTTTCCTTTTGATAGGGTATGCAATTATTGTACAAGCATCTTCGTGCTGCTTCTCCCTTGGGCCTTGGTTCCACATTTCATTTTCTTTTGGGTTTCATCTTCCTAAGACTGCCTAGGTCAGTGCTGCCTCCTCAAGCCTATCACACCATCCTTACCCAGGTTTCGGGCCAACTGCATTGAGAAAAATCTATATAATGATTATGACAGTTGGATTTACTTCTGTTTTCACTCTGTTAGTTTTGATCTGTTGAAACTAAAATTAATTTCAGTATCTTCTTAAATCACTGTTTAATTATGATTGAGATCTGACTTTTTTAGAGCAAGTAAAACCTATTTGTGAAGTACTTGCCAGGTAATGAAATTCTTTTTTGTGCCTGTTTGAAACAAATGAAGAATAACCTGCCAACTAGTGAATCTATAGTATCCAGTGTTGAAGATACAAAATTTGATGTTTGAAACAGAAATCTAATTCTATATACAAACATATATCTCCATGAGGAAGGCTGATCATTAGCATGGTTATCATATGATCTATTTTTGTCATGCACGAAAGCCTCAAGTAAATGTGAAATACTTACACCAACTCATGCCTTCTGGAGTGGTTTCTCAGTGACATTGACTCATGGGGAATTCATCAAAACTGATATTCCGTGATCTTCTTCAGCAGTCCAGTAACTAAAGAATTAAAAGTGAGCGTAAAGTCTTACATATATCACATAGATTCAAATAACTACCAGGAAACCTTATGCAGGTTATAAATTAAATCTAGTTACCTTGTTGAAGCCACATCATAAAGCTCTTTCACTTGGGGAAATCCTTCTTTATAATAACATATGACCTTGATGCGGCATATTCTTTCGTAGTTTTCATTCCCTTTTTGTATTTTCAGAAGGAAGGATTCTGGCATGTCAAATAGATGGAGCTCTTTAAGTTCATTTAGATGCTCAATTCCCTGAGGGACTAATGTTAGCCTGCTGCAGTTCCTTATAATCAGTTTGCAGAGGTTCCTCAGGGATCTTTGCACTTTCATCTCAACCAAGCTATTCAGTTGATCAAGATCTAGTATCTTCAGATTTGGAAATCCATCTTGCTGGAAGTTTAACTGTTCTGTGTCTGATGCTCGGATCAACGCAAGTTCAGCAAGGTTAGGCAGTTTATGCAACTCGTTGAGTAAATTATCACCTAAACATGATCCTACTAGTCGTAGTCTCACAAGGGTTTTAAGAGATGGAAAGAAATTATCAGTCACATTTAACCTTCCCCTTAAGTACAATCTCTCAAGTTTTGGTGGTATTCTCACTATGTTTTGAAGGTTGATAGGCTCATTATCTGATGATGTTAATGATATGGAGGAAAGTTGGCTCATCTGTGAAATTGCTGCGCATAAATCAGGTCCATCATCACCTTTGAGCTTGACAATCCCCAACCTCTTCAGCTTTGTTAATCTGTGGAGTTCTTTAACTGTTCTTCTGTCTTTGTTTGCTTCTATGATCGAGAAAGTTTTCAGCTCTTTCAGATCACCAATTCCTTTTGGCACTTTCACACCATAGATAATGTCTGGCTGTCTATCAGGTTTTTTCTCCATGTCATATCGGTATGCAAGAAGATGCTGAAGCTGTCTTAGTTTTAGTATTTCCTTGGGCAACTCGGCCACTAGGGTACCTTTGAGGATTAAAGTTTGTAGGTATATCAGATTCCCCACAGATGATGCAAGCTTGCTTATCTTGGTATTGCCCAAGTTGAGATATCTCAAATGAGTCAGCTTGCTAATTTCTTTTGGGAATACTTGAACTGTTTCATCTATCAGACTCAGTATTTTCAGCGATTTTGTGCTGGAAAGGAGCTTCGTTATGTGTGATGTTCTGACTAAAATAAACAGTGAAATAACATTATGCAAATTCACATTCCTTGGAAATTCTTTTACTGTGACTTGAACTGACAGACGTCGAATCTGTTCAGGGGAGTTGTTTAGACTCTCCATTGTTGTACAGAAGTTCTCTTCCTCTGCTTTTTTTTGAAGCTCATCATGTATGAGCCCATTAAGCTTGTAACTCTTTGGCCTTCCATACTGGTAATGTTCTGCAACCTGAACAATGTGTCGTTCAATTAGAGTATTGAGGTATTCTGTGGCAATTTCCTCTTGTGTCCTTCTTCCCCGGACATGTATAAAACCTTCAGCTATCCACAATCGGACTAATGTGTTGTGTGTAATTGTAGAACCTTTTGGAAAGATGCTAAAGTAGTTCAAGCACTTTTTTATGTTTGTCTGTGCCATATCAGACAAGTCATTGATATCATTGATGCTCCTTTCTAATATTTCTGTGTAACCATGTACTTCCAACTCATCAATGATACTGCTCCATTGGCTTTGTGGAACTTGGGAAAGGAGACCCCCTAATAAATCTATGGCCAAAGGTAATCCAGCACATAGACCAATAATTCTTTCACGAAGGTTGCCCATGTCCAGTTCCAGACAAAATTCTGTAGCTGAAAATGCTTTCTTGCAGAATAGCTCCCAAACTTCTGGTGCAGATAGTTGTTCAACATCTATTCTGTATGCATTGTTGCAGGCTCCAACAACATCTAGATTTCTTGATGTGACTATGATTCTTCCAAAGTTCTGACAATTTGTCTCAGGAAGTGCAAGATCTAATATAGCTTTGAGCTGGGCTCTTGTTGATATGTGATCCAGAACAATAAGGTACCTCCGTCCCTCTTTTCCCAGAAAGCGTGCTATAACAGATCCAAGCATGTCATTGTCCATTTGGTCGATTGCCCTTGGAGTATTCAAGTTTGCTTCACTGTACAATTTTCTGATTATGCATTTTAAAAGGTCACTTGTTTCAAATGAAGTTTCTATAGGAACCCATGCATGGCAGTTGAAATGTCCTCTTACAGTGCTGTTTTCATAGATATGACGGACAAGAGTAGTCTTCCCAGCTCCATGCATTCCAACTACAATGGCCACCTGTCGTTGATTCTCTCCTGTCATCAAATATTTGAACAAAAAGGCTAATGGCTTCTCCATTCCTACAAAATCAGCTCCAGTGAGGATATATGCAACATGGCTGTTTTGAAGTCTTGCCTTCCCTGCAGGACCATCATCTTTATTCACAAATAGTTTCATGATATCTAGCAATCGATTAATTTGTAGCCGGAGCTTGGCCATCTTATTCGCTGTTTTCCATAGAGAAGGAGTGTGCCATATGTTATGGCCATATTTAAGACAAAAGCTGAGGAGGCTGCTTGGATGATCATACCTTGAAAGATGTATTGCATTATCAAGAATTGCTTCTATTTCAGTATGCAAGTCCTCTGCTTGCTCTCTTACTTTCCTAAGTAAGTGACTGCTGCTTGTGCAGTTGTATGTATCCCATTGTGCCGCTTCCAAGAGTGCTGCTTCCCTTTTCATTTCTTCAGTAGCTATATGTTTGCCTCGCATTAGTTCAATCCAGTATGCCACACTGTCAAGTGTTGGCTTTACTAAGCCTGAAGCCAATCCCTTCACAGCCACTTCTTCCATATCCTCTCTTTGAAGCTCAAGCTTCTGAGATGGTGTTGCTCTATTCTGCAATCTCCAAGTGTTACAGGAAGTTATGCTGTATTGTCTTCTGGCTTTTGTCAAGTGTCAAGAGGATTATCCTTCTAACTCATGTTTGTGGCTGGGGTTGTTTATTTGCATAGTGAGCCTCTGTAATTGATTAGTTCATGGTAACAGAGTTTGTTGCTTAAATATAGGCAGAGGTGCTTCTACCTTCTTTCCTAAAAAATGGCAAAAACAAGAGGAAAGAAAGAAGTGTGGGACTTCTATTAATTTACCTTGTTAATCCTCTCATATCAAGGAAGTTCAGAAGACACTATCAGTAATCAATTGGTTGTTTTTGTTTATTTTGGCATCCAATGTAGTGATGTAACTGACCCTACTGAATGCCAGAAATACAATTTGGTTAGACAATCCAATCCAATGTAGTGATGTACCTGCCCCTTACTGAACGTCAGAAGTTCATTCAGTTACGCCTCTAGGATGGTTGTATTTAAGCTGGAAAGCTTAACTGCTTATTTTTGAAATCTTCAAACACGGTTAGCTGACGCATCCTTGCTTATGTATGCTTTGAAGAAGTCGTATTTTTTCTTTGAATTTCTTCACCAAGTTGATGTGCAATTATATGATTAGTAATATATTCTGATTGGATATAAAACTGATAGTTGCAGAAGAGATTAGCTGTAGTTTTGCTTGTTTAACTGGTTTGGTAGTCATTTGTCTGCCATGTATCCAGAGTATTTGACCAGATGCAGCATCATTACAATTAGTGTTGTGCTTTATAAGAATCCTCTGAAATGTTTCAGTCACTTAACTTTTACTCGTTTAGAAATCAAAGGCTCTTATTATGTATATGTATTTTTATGGCTGTTCTATTTGTAATTTTGGTTTTCTTTACCTGGTTTGGTACTTGAACGGATCTGAAAAGCAAATACCTTCGTGGACATCCAGGAACAATTTATGTTGTTTCATATTGAAAAGAAAACGAAGGACGCCATTACCCTTAGCCAGTTTAAATCAAACAACCATATCGTTCTTCTAACTTAAAATTTGTTAGAAATAAAGAAAAAACTGTAAAAAGGCACACTTTAAGTAGTCTTTAAAGGGAATTTCTTATTTAGATAAGGAGACAAAGATAACGTGTGTGAAAACCACCACCTTTATTCCTTGATGGTGTCATTATCATGTTTAGGTGTTGTAGTCTTGTATCTTGTAAATCCATGTGTACTGTAGCATTGTAAGAAAAGGAAGATAGCGTTGAAAAGGTTACTATTTTGAGTTTCTGTAATGAGGACTAGACTAATGAAGATGTTGATGGAATAGAGTTTGAAAAAGTGTGACTCACTTAGCAGTTGATAGGTTGGATTCCCTGGAATCTCTTTCAGATTCAGGGCTCAACTACAGAAACCAAGGTTATAATATAACATATAATATGTTATTTCAGGTTTAATTTTCTGTGTTCAGATGAGCATGTCAATAAAGCATTGTCACAGTTTTTTGACAATGTCCCCACATTGACCAATGACCATAGAATGTTTCAAGCACAAGCTGGCTTGTTATTTCTTAACTTAGATGCATGACATAATCAAGTACTGTATATGTTAGGCCAGTTTTCTGAACAGGCCCCTAGATATGCGAGTTTTACCAATTCTGGTCAAAATATTTTTATTTTTGTTCCTTGAACTCACAGGAGAGCTGCATTTCGTTTCATTAAGAAGAGAGAAGAAATTATTAAAGGGAGAGAGAAAGGAGTAGTAATCCTAGCACCTCAACTCTGGAAAACACACACATTAAGATAGACACCCAAATTTTCCTCACCAGAACTTGAACTTCGGTAGTTTGGGTTTATATCCACGCCGTCAAAAGATCCAATGGACAACAAACTTCTCAGGTTATGCATCTGCGATATAGGTGATGGATCATCCTGGAAGAGCAACATTGGCTTCCTGTAAGTTTTTGATGGGATAGCTGAAACTGATTCAGAAAATTAGCAAGATGATTAATAAGAAGCCAATTTTGTACATAGGCTTCGATATTTTTCTATAATCTAATTTTCCGAACTATATTTAAAGGTTTTTGTATACAACTTATACCACTTTTAGGAATGAGCACAATATGCAGCTTTCATTTATAATGAACATGTAGATAATATTATGTTTATGTCAGTAAATATGGTAAGCATATTTTCTCATTTGATTTTAGTTGCCTGTAATTGTTATCCTTAACATATAACAAACGAATCCTCTCAAGAATGTAGGCTTGCAGTGCTGAGGGGGTGTAGGAGGCGATGGGGAAGACAAGGAAACATGCTAGGATGATAATTGTCTGCTCATAGGGGGGGTGTTGTGACAAGAGGTGGGGTATTGATGGTGGCAGTTAGGTATCGAGCTCATCAGCCACTACCATGTAATCAGGGTGGTAGGTGTGACTGACTGCAGACGGTAGGTGGGCTGGAAGTAACAAAAGAGGTTGAAGATCAAATTAGAGGCATGTGGTCATTGAGGCTAGTAGCTGGGCGGGTCAACAGGGAAGAAGGCTGATGATGGGGAGGACAACCAATAGAGGACAGTTTCTTTTTCTAAAAAAAATAAAATAAAATAACTGCCTACTTCCAATTGTAATAGAATCCAAGACCATTTCCTCAAGCGCTGTCCACCTCCATAATCTTGCATCACTGCTACCTCTGACTTTAGGGCAATAATTCATCTAAAGAAATGTTACGTATCTTCTCTGCATTCTTTTAGTTCTGCAGGCAGACAGTATTCATATATTACTATCAATTTGGCATGAGTATTTTAGTATATGTAGGCCGGTTTTTGTGATGCAACCTTCACTCCGTCAGTACACCTGCTGCCTATGATGCTCTTGCATGCATATATTATAAGCCAAGTTGATCTGCACTTACGAAGCTGAGAAGCATATAGCACCATAGTGCCTTGGCTATGTTCTTTTCTCATGGCCAGAAGCTCCATTAACCTCCTTTATGTCTTATCACACAGCTCTGCCTTCTCGTGGTTCTCTTTCTGTAGCGGGAGTGGCCAAGCTGATCCACCTGGAGGAACACGACCAAAGCCTGGCCTTCTCCAAACCATGTACTTCCTGAGACTGACTACCCTATTACTTTCGCGTAGTTTCTTATTGTCATGCCTTGGAAGTGTGTTAAAAACTTGAGTTGGGCAACTTCAAGTTTCGTTGGAGGGCAGCAAATTTGGCTTCAATCTTCGTCTTGAATTGGGATGTGTACATATGCAGAAATTTAAACATTATGAATGATAACTTGTGCCACCTTCTTGTCCAAAAACAAGAAACTGTCTGTCCTTAAAGAATGCTAACAGGAAAAAAAGAGAGAATTCTGTTTGATTGAGGTTGAGAATGATAAGATGCACTGCTTATTTTCTTCTCTAATGATATGAACATATCTCTCCTACGTAGTCAAGGAAAAAAAAAAAGATGTACTGGCCTTTGTTTTTCATAATGTTACAAGATGAAAGAAATGAAATACTGAAACCAGGTACCTCATGAATAAGTTCTATTACACCCGTTTGGACACATTTTCTCTAAATAAAAGTTGTCAAGGTGATAGGTGGTTATCGCTAGCAAGTTCTATTTAGGGATGGCAATGAGTGACATAATCTTCTCCTGAATTCATGTTTGGGAAAGTGGGATTGCTATGCATTTCTTTTTTTGGACTAGAGAACTCAATTTTTCCTCTCTCTCTCTCTCCAACCATGGTCCTAATTTTTTATCTGCATGAATTTCCTATTGTTGGATTAATTTTTTCCTGATGAATTCAATTGTTTGGCCTACAGCTTGCTTCAACATCAGCATCTTCCTGATGAACAACTTCCATTAGTATTTGCTTCCTTGTAGCGATGTAACTTCTCCAGCATCAGTCGGCATACAGTCAGTTGACTGGTACCATTTTCTCTCAGCCCTAATGACGTTTTTCATATGCTTCTCTTGGCTTTCCTATTGAGTCTTATTGTCTGGTGTGCCATGGAGCAGGAGGAACCACAGCGGAGATGGCGGAGCTCTCGCCTCAGCAGAGGCTGATCTCCTTGCTCTCCAGCAAGCAAGAGATGCTCCGCAGGATGCCATGGGGGAACAAGGACAGGGTCATGGAGCCTTTCTGGTCAGTGAGCACCGAGCTGACTGACCCAGGCATTATGAACGGTGCCGGGGATGTCATCAAAAAGTGGGTGCAGCAGGTGACAGAGATTAGCCGTGACGTGGAAGACATGCTGGAAGAGACTAGCTCCAGCTCCAACAGTAGCAGCATCCTCTCCATGATAGCGCCAGCAATCAACATTTTTTTGCTCGCCGCCGGATGGCCAAGCAAGTCAAGCATATCAACTCCCGCATTGATACAATCAAGCTAAGGTTGTCACTCCTTGCCAACCTGGACGACAGGGAGTCCCCGGCGAATGCCACACGGTACCGGATGGATGACCGACAGTTGGACCCTCTCTCCTTGGAGGTCGAGGCGCTGGGTGTCGACTCAAGCCAGGAGAAGGTAAAACTGTGGCTGTTGGGTGCTGTGCCAGGGCTCACAGTGGTTTCTGTGGTGGGTACGGCTGGCGTTGGCAAGACCACTCTCGTCAGGAGTGTCTACAATGAGCCCCAGGTGAGGGGCCGGTTCCACTGTCATGCATGGGTCACCGTAGGCGCAGCTTCCTCAGCTGCCGTTCTTAAACGAATAATGATGCAAGTTTTCCTGGAGAGGCCAGAGATGCCTGCTAATGCTGACTCCATGGAAGAGATGCAGTTGGCTGACATGGTGGGCCGCTACTTGAGTAACAAGCCCTACCTGGTTGTCCTGGACGACTTGTGGAGCTCCGACATCTGGGATTACCTGAGCGTCGCACTGCCGGACAATGGCCTAGGGAGCCGGATTGTTGTGTCATCACGTGTTCCTGATATTGGGAGCCAGTGCCGGTGGGCGTCAGTCGTGCAGGTCCTCAAACACAGCCCACTCGACCGCGATGACTCTCTGCGGCTCTTCCGTCGCAGAGCTTTCTGGTCGACCCACCCTCTGGAGCTGGAGGAGATCTCCAAGGAGATTGTTCGTGAGTGCCATGGCCTGCCCCTCCTGCTCGTTGCCATGGGTGGACTGATGTCTACCAAGGAACAGGCCGTGCCAGCGTGGAAGGCTGTTCTTGAAGAGCTGCACAGGACGAAGGACCTTCAGCTCACCCTTCCCTTTGTCCTATGGTTCGCATACAAAGACCTGCCGAACCGTCTCAAGGCATGCTTCCTCTACTTCGTCCTGTTCCCCCGTACATACTGTGTCAAGCGCACTGCACTAATCCGTCTGTGGATCGCGGAGGGCTTTGTCCAGAAGGAAGTTGGCAAGACGCTGGAGGACACAGCGGAGGAGTATCTCAAGGAGCTTATCAACAGGAACCTTGTCCAGGTGACAGACTACTATGACTATGGCAAGGTCAAGAGTTGCAGCGTCCATGACATGTTCCGCGAGATCATCATCTATAAGTCGGAAGAGGAGAACTTTGGCATCTCAGTTACCAGAGATGTCGACAGGATTGGTATGAATGTGCGCCGTATTTCGATGATGGATGCCAAAGAGGACTTCCTCAGCGACATCAAGGCAAGCAATGTCCGCACACTCTTCATGTTGGGCACAAGCTCAGCAGCCACATCGTCCTTTCTTTTATCCATCTCTGGATACAAGTTTCTGAGGGTCTTGGACCTCGAGGGGGCACCTGTTGATCGCTTGCCTGAAGAGTTGCCTGATGGTCTCTACCTGCGATATTTGAGCCTGAGAAACACTAGGATCAGTAAGCTGCCCAAGTCAGTGAAGAAGCTAACTCAACTGCAAACTCTGGACCTGAAAGGAACATATGTCTCAGAGCTTCCAGCAGGGATCTCCAGGCTGCAGAACATCCGTCATCTTCTTGCATACCGGTACTATATTGGACAGCACCCACCATATTACTATGCCCTTGGTGTCACACTGCCGCAGGGCATAGGGCAGCTGAGGGAGTTGCAGAAGCTGACCTATGTGGAAGCAACACAAGAAAATGGCATGCTAGTAGAGCTTGGCAACCTGACACAACTCAAGAGGTTGGGGATTGTGAAGCTGAGAGAGGATGACGGTCCACACTTTTGCTCCTCTGTCTCCCAGATGACTGAGCTACTCTCATTGTCGGCATCATCCATCTCTTTGGATGAGCCCCTCGATCTCCACTCACTTAATCCTGCTCCGCAGAAGCTCGAACGCCTCTACTTGAGGGGTCAATTGTTGAAGCTACCAAGGTGGATCTTCTCCCTCCGCAATCTTGTGAGGATCCGGCTCCGACGGTCGAACTTGAGCGAAGACTCAGTCAAGGAGCTCCAGTCTCTTCCTGTGATTGAACTTGCACTGATCCAGGCATACGATGGGAAGTGCCTGCACTTCAGTGAAGGTTTCAGTAGGCTTCAGATACTAGAGATTGACCACTTGACCAATCTTGAACACATAAGCTTCAGGGAGGCAATGCCCAAGATACAAAAGATGTCCATCAGGTCTTGTGAGAAGCTAAACACCATACCCGACGGCATTGAAGGCCTCAAACATCTCAAAGAAATTCACTTATTTGCCATGCCGGAGGCGATGGTGTCGAGCTTAAAGGAGGGAGGGGCAGACAAACACAAAGTCGAACACGTGCCAGTCATTCGAATCTACAATGAGCACCGGGACATTTCTTCCATAATTCTCTGAGGGCTTCGTGTTCAGATTTCACAAATTTTAGTACACATGCAGGTAATGTCTCTGATCATGGTGAAGAAACATGTAATATAACATGCATTGCCTTTTTTTCCTCAGCTGCTTAATTTCCTTAACATCGCAGGATTGGGTATTATTCATTAGGCTTTCTCCCTGGATGATGTTCAGATATCTGTCAGGAACAGAAAACGGTCAGTCCGTCACCGAGCTATTAGCGTATTAGTTACCAAAGCATTACTTATGTAATAAATTTACCGTTGAGCAAGTATATTCTAGATCACACATCTGGATGCCCAATCAAGGCTTAGAGTTTAGATACGAGGTTCATGTGTCCATAGTTGTGCTAAATCGTTGTTGGCTTGTATCACAGAAAATGAGAAAAGTCGTTGAGTTCTTTGTGTTTTTGGTGCTTGTGAGGTTATGTAAGTTTGTGGTGCTGTCTACTCTTAAGTAAAAAGGTTTGAAAAGCTGTTGCAGCGACAAAGCGTGAATCATTTAACTTTTATTTGTTTTGAACAATTCATTCACAGGTTATGGCGCCATCACCCGTGACATAATCCTTGGGTCTTATGCTTGGATAATGGTTGAATAGAGGGAACTGCTTCCATTTGGAAGTAATTTGGAGCATCTGCCAATATTTAAACTAAGGCCCCCTTTGGAACTTCTGTTTTTTCCTGTGAAATTGAACTGACTTTTATGAATGAAGAAAAAAAAAAAAAAAAAAAAAAAAAAAAGAGGGGCCCTAAGTAGCGTTCCAGGAAGGTGGCACAAGTGTGCAGGTGAAGAAGATCGGCATATCTGGAGCAGTTCTGATGTCTCATGTTTGGATTCTTGCATTACACAAACGGACAGGTATTTTGAACATACTGCAGGCCTAATGTACGGCCGCTGCATACTAATTTTGGAATGATTGTCATCATCTGCACAAGCAATTACTCTCTACAGCAGCAAGCTGCTGCTGGTAGGCCGGGCTGAACTAGCATATGAACGAACAACGACCTATGACACAAACATAGTCTGCACGCACGACGCCTTACCTGTAATGAAAGTGAAACCACTGCGTGCATACAGCATACAAGGTGGTCTATTTACACTTAGATCCCAACCGTACCGACGCTAACCTCACTGCCTATGCTTCTTACGGCGATCAGCATTCAGCAGCGAGACGGCCGATTGTAGGTGGGTGGCGCCGAGGGGCAGTTCTCGTTCATGTTGGCGTAGGGCTCAATCGTGTTGTACTCCGGCAGGTCCATCTTGTACTCCCCGAGGATCTGACAGAACGGCAGCCCGTCCGCCACCGCGTTGCACCAGCCGGGCAGCCTCGTCTGGTTGTCCTCGAAGATCTTGAGCATGTACGCGTCCCGGATCTATACCATGGTTAAAAACCAGGGATTTTATTACTACTATCTGTCACCTGAACCGGATGCATGCAGCACAGCAGTTCAGAAACACATTTCCATGTCAGTGTTAGTCAGGAGAAGAAGCACTTACAGTGAACTCAGTGACCTGGATGGACTCCGTGTAGGGTGTGAAAACTCCGGCCGCCTTGTACATTGACAGAATGAAGGCGACGCACGTTGTTGATTTGCCGTCGCTGTACTCCCAATCATCTTGTTCAGGCATGGTGAGCAGCTGGTTGAAAGACAAGCCACGTCTCTCGGTCTCTGTAATGATCCCATGAAGGTCCAGTTTCTACATCCAAGCATAGATACTATGGTTTCTCAGTCAATTGATCGAGCATTAGTCACTTTCAGTACTTCCATCCTAGAAATAGCAAATAAAAAGGGATGAAATAGACTAAACTAGCTACTTGCTTCACACATTACAGTCAACTGGTTAGTAGTCAGGAGCAGCCCTCTTTCTGGCCAGAATAACCATAGATCAATAGCAAGTTCACAGCGAACACCTCAGCCATCATGTTTACTGTAAAAGCTGCACCAGAATAATGCCTGCACACCAAGATGGATGGACTACCGAAACAAAGCATAGAACTGAATTCCACAACAGTAACTTCAATGTTAGAAACAAACTGTAGAATCGCCATCAAGTCTCCATCAGCTCAAATGTGACGTGCTATGATATTGATATATACCTCAGTCCCAAGTCGTTTATTAAGGGCTTCATTCCACATATTAGAAGCATAGTGTGGCTGCAATCTGGTCCACATGGACATAATAGCCATTACCTGGGATTAATAAATATGATGAACTGAACAATGCAGCACAACAATAATATGAACAGATGAAACTATGTGAATAAAAGATATGTCTAGGACAAAATATTTTCGTTTTTTAATAGATAAGTTTTAACCTAGGGTCAAAATGGAACTTATGATATCAGAATCCGAGCACTGTACTTGTTTAGAACACCACACATCATACTATTACATTGTTAATTTCTTATTGCTCCAAACTTATTTAGAAACCCATGTATATGCAAAATATTTATCTCTATTCAGTCTCATATTGCTCATGAATAAATGATGCCAACAGAATATTCACCTAGGATCTGTATAGGAAGTTTTTCAATGTCAGCAAATGCTTAGCAATCTACAGGTGTCAGCAAATGCCAAATGGCTAGTCTGCTTGTGAGTTTCAGGTAAATTTAGAATGCTAATATTATATATCAATTTTCAATTCAAGTTTATAAAGTGGGTATGGTTCATAAGAGGAATTCCTGTTGCACTTCTGGATGATAATGTTGGTAATGCACTTTTAATATGTATCCATGTCTTCTCAGAAACATGAGAATTTGAAATACCAATATGAATAAAATTATGGACATGGCAGAAGGAAAGCCTATGGTACAAAAGGAAATTTGAAAGTTAAGGAACCCAAACGTGAGTTTTATAACAAAGATAAAGCAGTACCAGGTTAGCATCAAGAGGAGGTGGATAATTATCTGACATTGTATCAATCCAACTAAATATCATATTATGATAACCATAGGGTTTTCCATACATGCTTCGAGCAAAATCCCATGCAGCACTCTCATTGAATCTGGCCCGTACATCAGGGTGCAATGGCAGAAGTGCTATCTGAGGATTTGAGTCATCTTTAAGTGCCATTCCCCACCATTCATCCCATGGAGTCATACTAATGATTTCATCACCCTGCCATCATTGCCAGATATAATTAAAAACTAACAATTACTAATATGACGAAATGCTTACAGATTTTAAGCGCATGAAGCTCTAAGTACTAAGGTTTGACGACATAAGAGTATTCAATTTTCCATAGCCCTAACAACTGATCTGAAGCTCCATTCTCTACCATAGTCTTTTACTCTTTTATAATGAGGTGAGGCATAGCCAAACTCTACATCAAAAGTCTATATCTACCAACCACCTTGTTTGGGTTAAACATAGGTGTAATCAAGGCTGGTAATAGTATTCTTAGACTAACTTGGTGGCCTGGTGCTATAAAAGAAGATGGTCCGAAATGGCACCTTTCATCAATCAAATCAGTTCTAGTCTTCTAGAGAAAAAAGAATGACAAGACCTTGCATTAGCAAAGTTTATGATTATGTGAAAACTAAATATCCAAAAAGTGAAAAACAGATGTTGAAAATTTTATTGGTGCGCTAATATCATTTCACTACACAGAAGAAACAGGAAATCTCACCAAATATTTGCTGCATAAAATAGCTAAGGCTGAATCAAATTTTGAGTTTGTCATTACAATTGTTCTTAAATCATATAGGTCAAATTCCTAGCTATCAATTGAACTAAGAATTTCAGAGAAATTACCTTTTTATTTTCATAGCCTGATTCTGCAACCCAGAGGGTGCCATTCTCATCTTTCAAGAAAACGGCAGTGTGTCCAGCAAATGCACCAGTCACCCATTTCTCCAATGTCTGAAATCCACCCCATCGCCCTCGGATTTTTGAAAGGGCCAAAAAGTCACCCGAATGTACATCTTCTCTCCTTATATTCGCAGACCAGGGTGCAGAACGTTTCTGAAATGAAGTTCCCATATGCTTCTGAAGAAATGCCAAGTTGGCATCCTGGCCCCAATGGGTGTTTGAAAACAAAGGTATGACATCAACCAAGGATAACAATGTTCCAAGCATTCCAGATGGCATGAGAAAAATGGCAATTCCATGCTGCTTTACCTGGTGCACATATTGAGTTTTAGGATTACTGGGAAACAACGAGCGACAATGCTGGAAGTAAAGAGAAGTCAACCTTCGGAGAAACGTACATATTCCATTTCTGCTGCTTCCTCCCATGCTTTAATCTCAAAGGTATGGTTTTCATTTGACCTCATATAGTAATCCCAGGCTATCCTGTATGGCGTTGCGAACACATACAGATCCATGCATGTCCAGCTCTGAGGCGAAGCAGTCTACATTGTTCCACAAAGAAACAATTGGCAAGATAAAGATTGTCATAAAACATGATAATAATTATGTCATTTAGGTTTGTACTTACTAATTCAAAATGTCATAAAGCATAACTCCAGTCCGTCCTTTATGAAGAACGCTTTTTTTTTTTACTTACCTTACAGATACAGATGGTTTCCAAAGTGAAAAGTGTTCAACAGCCGGTACAGCGAAAAGCAAAAACAGAACCTAGGAACAACCATGCTTCACATTCGTCACTACAGGACAGAGTGATATGGACGTGCAGACTGGCGATTTGGCATTTCTATTGTTTGCCAGTGCCACCGACCGGTTACCAATAATGCACAACAATGAGCGGCCATTCTATTTCTATCCGTGTTCCAAACATGTGTGTTATTTTGTCTTGTTGTAGTACTAAATTCAGGCATCCAAAACTCGTTTGCCTATCTTACAGTCAGAGTCCAAATTCACTCGGATCACACAATTAGTTAGCCAATGTGTAATGTGTCTGCTTTGCTATTGTTCGAAAGGCAGAATTCAGCCAAAATATATGGGATTTAGAATCAGGATTACAGTAGAATGGAATCTAAAAAAATAAATCAGTGCAACCCGGAGCTGAAATGTCACTAGTAGTTGCGGGCTCTGGGCAATGTGAGTGGGAGGGAGCGGTCACCTTGAGGCGGAGGACGGCGCCACCGAGGCCGGAGGAGGTGGTGCTGTTGAGTCCCCCGGCGGTCCCATTTCCTCCCGGCGCGCCGGAGCCGGGGGTGAGGCTGAGCACGGCCTGGTTTTCCGCGAAGCACGCGCCGCGCCAGGCGGCGGGCGGCCCGCCCGGCGCCACGGCGGCGACGAATGACGGGAGCAGGTCGACGGCGCTGTGGGCCGTGGCGCCCATGAGCTGCCACGCCAGCCGCCGCGGCAGCAGCGGGAGCAGGTCCCTCGCCCGGAACGCCCGGAACGCCGCCGCCGCCGCCCCGCCGATTAGGAGGACATGGAGCAGCGCGAGGAGGAAGAGCCTCCACCGCGGCAGAGCGGCCATCATCCGCATTGGGCAGGCCGAGGAGCTGGCCGTCCGTCGGTCCGTGTGCCGTCCCCGCGCGCTTAACTAGCTCCCGCGCTCCGGCCTCCGGCCTGCGGGTCCCTCCCGGGCGTTGCGCCCCCGTGAGCTTTGTTCGCTTGGCTGCTTGCTCTGTGTGGGTGGCTCGTGGCCCGTGAAGCCGTACCAGAGATCGGGCGGCCGCGTCGAGACGAAATACGAACGCGCGGCTCGCGCCGCGCCGAACGGGCTCGCTGTTTTTAAAGAGCCGCCGCCAGCGACCGGCGTGCGTGCGTGCGTGCGTGAGTGTTGCGTAGGACGGCGCCGGCGCGGCAGAGCTGAGCAGGTCCCGGGTGCAGGTGCGGACAAACTGGCGCCGGGCACGGGGCACCGGCGGGTGGTGGTGGCCTGGGCTCTATTTCAAGCGGGCAGCCGCCGGCCGAGAGCTGACTGCTGAGCTTGAAAGGATCCCGTGGCCCGTGCTCTAACGATCACGAGGCTGACGACGCCTTTGAGTTGGAAGTTTGGAACGTAACGGTTGCACTGGCTTGGCGGCCAACCAACTGACACGGTCGGGAGCACGAGAATTATCTTCTGTCACACTCGGATGGATTGACGG